>CM076581.1:183626683-184196683 GCA_034641835.2 Pinus albicaulis | reverse complement strand
TTAATAAACCCTAATAATTAATAATTTAAACTCAAGAGATTAATAAACCAAAGGGATTATAAATATTATAAACCAAAAAAACTAATAAACCCAAGGGTTTAATATTATAAACTAAAGTAATTGGAGAACCCAAGGGATAAATATTAAACAATTAAGGGATCAAAAAGTTCAATGGTTTAATATTGAAAACACAAGAGATTAATAAACCCTAAGAATTAATATTTTAAACACAAAAACCTAAAAAATTAATATACAATAATCTAATCAATATCTTAAAATCAAGAGATTAATAAACCAAGGAATTATTAATATTATAAACAAAAACAACTAATAAACCAAAGGTTTAATATTATAAACTAAATGAATTGGTGAAACCAAGGGATGAATATTAAAAACCTAAGGGATCAATATGGTTGAGGGTTTAATATTAAAAACAATAGAGATTAATAAACCCTAATAATTAATATTTTAAACATAAAAACCTAAAAAATTAATATACCATAATATAATCAATATTTTAAACTCAAGAAATTAATAAACTCATGGGATTATTAATATTATAACCCAAAGTGTTTAATATTATAAGCTTAAAGGATTGGTGAACCCAAGAGATCAATATTAATATTATAAACCAAGAAAATAATAAACCCTAAGGATTGATATTATAAACTCAAGAGATTAATAAAGCATAATAATTAATACTTTCAACTCAAGAGATTAATAGACCCAAGGAGTTATTAATATTATACACCAAAAGAACTAATAAAACCAAGGGTTTAATATTACAAACCAAAGGAATTGGTGAATCCAAGGGATAAATATTAAATACCTAAGGGATAAATAAGTCCAAGGTATCAATATTAAGAACACAAGAGATTAATGAACCCAAAGAATCAATATTTTAAATACAAAAACCTAAAAAATTTATAAACTCTAAGGATTAATATTTTTAACTCAAGAGATTTTAAAACCAAATGGATTATTAATATTATAAATCAAAATAACTAATAAACCCAAGGGTTTTATATTTCAAACCCAAGGGATAACTATTAAAACCTAAGGGATCAATAAGTGGAAGAGATCAATGTTAAAAATAAAAGAGATTAACAAAGCCTACAAATTAATATCTTAAAAAGAAAGGATTGATAAAATCGCATGATTATTAATATTATAAACCCAAGGGAATAATATTAAAGCTAAGAGATTAATATTATAAACCTGAAGTATATAAAAACCTTTAGATAAATACTATAAACCATAAAATAAACATGGTTGAGCATGCTTGATTCAAACATTGAGACAATAGTTGTCACAATGTGATGTTGGATGAAGAATTATGATGGTTGGCCATGGTTTATTTGCATATTGAGACAATATTTGTCACAATGTGACATTCGACCATGGAAGACCTTGATCAAATACAAATAACGATGATTAACAATGGTCTCCCATGGTTGGTTTTCATATTCACACAGTGTTTTTCATAATATGACATTGGACCATGTATTAATATTAACGTGTATGACTAATATTTAATGCCTAAAATTACCAACCCAAATATTTAGAAAACTCAAATATTTTAAACCCTAAGAATTAATATTTTAAACTCGAAAACCTAAGAATTTAACAAACACTAATAATTAATAATTTAACTCAAGAGGTTAATAAACCAAAGGGATTATAAATATTATAAACCAAAAAAACTAATAAACCCAAGAGTTTAATATTACAAACTAAAGGAATTGGTGAACCCAAGGGATAAATATTAAAAACCTAAGGGATCAATAAGACCTAAGGGTTTAATATTAAAAACAAAAGAGATTAATAGAACCTCAGAATTAATATTTTAAACATAAAAACCTAAAAAATTAATATACCATAATCTAATCAAACTTTTAAACTCAAGAGATTAATAAACCCAAGGGATTATTAATATTATAAACCAAAACAACTAATAAACACAAGGGTCTAATATTATAAGCTAAAGGAATTGGTGAACCTAAAGGATAAATATTAATATTATAAACCAAGAAATTAATAAACCCTAAGAATTAATATTTTAAACTCGAGAGATTAATAAAGCATAATAATTAATATTTTAAACTCGAGATTAATAAACCCAAGGAGTTATTAATATTATAAACCAAAAGAAATAATAAAACCAAGGGTTTAATATTACAAACCAAAGGAATTGGTGAACCCAAGGCATAAATATTAAAGACCTAAGGGATAAATAAGGTGAGAGTATCAATATTAAGAACACAATAGATTAAGAAACCCTAATAGTTAATATTTTAAACACAAAAACCTTAAAAATTAATAAACTCTAATTATTAATATTTTTAACTCAAGAGATTGTAAAACCAAAGTGATTATTCATATTATAAACCAAAATAACTAACAAACTCAAGGGTTTTATATTTCAAACCCAAGGAATTGTTGAACCAAAGGGATAAATATTAAAAAACTAATGGATAAATAAGTGGAAGGGATGAACATTAAAAACAAAAGAGGTTAACAAAGCCTACAAATTAATATCTTAAACAGAAAGGATTGATAAAATCACATGATTATTAATATTATAAACCCAAGGGAATAACATTAAAGTTAAGAGATTAATATTATAAGCTTAAATTATATAAAAACCTTTGTATAAATACTATAAACCGTAAAATAAACATGATTGAGCATGCTTGGTTTAAACATTGAGACAGGTGTTGTCACAATGCAACGTTGGATGAAGAATGACGATGGTCGACCATGTTTGATTTTCATATTGAGACAATATTTTTCACAATGTGATATTCGACCATGGAAGACCTTAATCAAATACGAATAACGATGATTAACAATGGTCTCCAATGGTCAGTTTTCATATTCACATAATGTTTTTCATAATATGACATTTCACCATGCATTAATATTAAAGTCTATGAATAATATTTAATGCCTAATATTACCAACCCAAATATTTAGAAAACTCAAAGACTATTAAACCCTAAAAATTAATATTTTAAACTCAAAAGCCTAAGAAATTAATAAACCCTAATAATTAATAATTTAAAATCAAGAGGTTAATAAACTAAAGGGATTATAAATATTATAAACCAAAAAAACTAATAGACCCAAGGGTTTAATATTATAAGCTAAAGGAATTGGTGAACCCAAGGGATAAATATTGTTATTATAAACCAAGAAATTAATGAAGACTAAGAATACATATTTTAAACTCGAGATTAATAAAGCATAATAATTAATATTTTAAACTCAAGAGATTAATAAACCCAAGGAGGCAAAGGAAAGCGACTAGATGATGGCTCGTATGGTCTGTTAGGGTTTGTGATTACCAGCGTTTGATTGCGCTGCTGGTTCCCTTCTTCCAAGGCTTCGGTTTCCTGCGGCGTCCCCTCTGAGCGCTCCAAATGTTCGCCTCCCTTTGGAGGGGTGGGCAATACACTCCCTCCTCCTAACTTCGCCTCCACTGTCATGTCTGACTCGCCAGATATCGTAACACAGGGAATACAGACTGTTCCTGACAGGGTTAACACTACAGACAACATTCATGATGCCAAAACAAGTTTAGAACCCCTTGGAAATGAAAGTACTGAACAGACTGCTACGGAGGCACAGCAAAAAGCCTCCTCTGCCACCTGTATTCCCAAATCTGCAGATCGGATCAAAATCGATCTCCCAAGTCACCGTATCAATGGACACATTCAGTTCATGAAGGATCACGCCCTCATCGAAAAGTTCATCGTACTTTGGCCGACTGAGAAAGCTTTGCAGGGTTGGATAAAATCCAAATGGAAACCCAAGGGTCAAGTTACCTTGCAGCTCGGACCGAAAGGTTTTTTTACTACCATCTTTCACTTCCTTGAGGACAAGACTCACATCTTTGAAGAAGGTCCCTATTTCTTTAACTCTGCTGGCCTCTACCTCCGTGATTGGATTGAAATATTCCATCCAGACAAGGAAGATTTCAGTTGGGCTCCTGTGTGGATTCAAATGTACTCCCTACCTTTGGAGTACTAGGACGAAGAAACTCTGAGGGATATTGGCAATGGTCTCGGAGAATTCATAAAGTTTGCTGAGGAAACAAAACTCTGGCGATACACTTCCTATGCCAGAATCTGCGTTTATATGCACCTTGATAAGCCTCTCACGGATTCGGTAAGTCTATTTCACGGTGACTATGAATGGACTCAAACTATTGATTATGAGCATGTTCCTTTCCGTTGCAGAAAATTTCACGAGCATGGTCACCTTTTCATAGACTGCCCTCTGAACCAAAAACCTACTTCCTCTTCCCCTAATGATGGAAAAGATGCTGACAGCTTTACTAAAGTCTCTTCCAAGAAGAAACACTCCAAGAAAACTCCTATCATCTATACCACCCCTAACATCCCCAGTACTAGCAACAGTTTTGAGGTTCTGGCTCCTCAGGATCATTCTGATGCTCATCAGGGGTAGCCTCTTTCCTCGAGCCCCCCTCCGAGTGCCCCAGAATCGAATCTCAAAATCTTCTTCAGCTTCTGATTTAACCAACGCCTCCAAAGCCACCTCCTCGGTTGAGATCCAAACCAATCCCACTACTTCTGCCTCTGTGCTCATGGATATAGATTGCTCCCAAGTATCTATCCCACCTTTAGGGTCGGAAGACTTTGAACTGAATATCCCAACTATTATGGAGGACGAACCTGATAATGTCAACATTGGGGAGATCGACATTCTGGCTCTGGAGGAAGCCTGCCATCAGAAAGAATACAGTAAAATCAAACCTCATCAGATTGACAAGTTAGTAGTGGTCCTCTCTCGTGCTCAGCAAAGAAACTCCTTGGGCATCCAAGCTGGAGGGACTTGGGACAGCAGGAAAATTATGAAGGAATCAAAAAAACGTGGGAGAAAGACAATTTTGCAGAGAACCATCATAGCAGGAGAAATACTGGTGGAATCTGGCAGATTCCCTCAGTTGACAAAGTTTTACAAGTCCCTCCCGACCAGTTCCTCATGAAGCTAGTTTCATGGAATGTGAGAGGGCTAAATAGCCCCTCAAAGCATAGGATGATTAAAAATATGGTTCAGAATTACAACCCCTCTATGGTCTTCCTTCAGGAGACGAAATGCAACAGCAATACTCTTGAACTCATTATGGCTAAAGCTTGGACTAATTGTAGATTAGTTTCTGTGGATGCGTCTGGGGCTTCGGGTGGGTTAGCAATTCTGTGGGATCCCCAAATCCTCTCTTTTTATGACTTCCACGCCTCCCATTTCTGTACACAGTCTACTTTTCATTTGTTAGGCACGAATATCCATGGGCACCTAACCAATGTGTATTTTCCGCAAGAAAGTCAAAAGAAATTAGATCTGCTCAACACCTTGGCAGATCTAAATTCAACAAGGTGCTTCCCGCTCTGGTTTTGTGGAGGAGCATTCAACATGACCACCAAGTTAGAAGAACGATCCGAAGGCAGGCACAGACTTGAAGGAGATGCTTAGGATTTAAAGACTTCATTTCAGTTAATCAGCTTGTGGATATGCAAACCTCTAATGGCACTTTTCCCTGGACCAAAAAACATAGTGGGCCGATGCACATCACATCCTGGTTGGATCGATTTCTCATGACAGACAATGCTATTCATCTTGGAGGGGATTTTCATTCTTCCATACTTCCCCTCGCAGGCTCGGATCATTGCCCCATCCTCCTTCAATGTTCTCCACCGGGTGCGCATTACAATAGACCATTTAGATTCAAATCATTTTGGTTCTCCCATAATGGTTTTAAAGACTTTGTCACTAAGGAATGACGCTCCTTTATTCCAGCAGAGAGCTCAAAAATGTTCCAATTCCAACAAAAACTCAAAAATCTCAAGCTCTCTCTCAAACACTGGAACAAAACCCACTTTGGCAACATCTTCGACAAAAAAAGGGAGTTCGAGCTTCAAATGAACCTTCTGCAGCAGAAAATCATTACCGAAGGCAGAACAGAGGACTACGACAAACAAGAAAATGAGCTCCTCACAAAAATTGACAAGAGCAGGCAGCAGGAAGAGACTTTCTGGAGACAAATATCTTGTATCAGATGGCTTCAAGAAGGCGAGAAAAACACCAAGTTTTTCCACAGATCCACTATATAGCGAAGGATGCATAATCATATCCCCTTTCTTAGTGGCGATCAAGGGATTCGCCTAGAAACGCATGTGGAAATTTACAAAGAACTCAGAGAGTATTTCAAAAACATTTTGCAGGAACCGGAGGGCAATTGCGAGCAAGCTATTTTCTCTGTCACCCAACATATTCCGAAAATCATTTCGAAGGATCACAATGCAATGATTCTTCAGCCGGTTACTCTACATGAGGTTGAGAAAGCTATAAGTCAGCCAAAGGAAGGGAAAGCGCCAAGTCCGGATGGTTTTACTGCCAATTTTTTTCACGCTTTTTGGGAGCTTATCAAGCTGGAAGTTTGGGCTTTAGTGGGGGAATCTCGATCCATGCACTGGATCCTCCCCTCACTGAACTCAACCTTCCTCGCTCTCATCCCTAAAGAGGAGAACTCAAGTACCCTGAATAAATACAGAACCATAGCGCTTTGCAACGTTGTTTACAAGTTGATCTCCAAAGTTATTGAAAACAGACTTAAGCCTCTCTTACCTCTTCTTATTTCGCCAGAGCAGACTGGTTATGTGGAGGGTCGTCAAATCTTGGATGGAATAATTCTTTCACATGAAGTTATCCACTCCCTCAAAATGCTCAAGAAACCAGGTATGCTTCTTAAACTGGATCTTTCAAAAGCCTTTGATAAACTAAGCTGGGATTATATCAAACATGTCCTATTGGCTTTTGGTTTCAATGCGGCTTGGACGAGATTGGTAATGAGCCTTCTTTCCTCTCCCAGTTATTCTATCCTTGTCAATGGCTCTCCTTCTCTACCGTTCAGGTCTTCTAGGGGTATACGTCAAGGGGACCCCTTATCCTCTTTCCTGTTCGTGCTCATGGCGGAGGGTCTTGGTCATCTTATTAGTCACGCTGCCTCCTCCGTTTCTATAAAAGGCATCTCTCTCCATGACAGTACCCCCATTAATTATCAACAATTTGTAGATGATAATTTCTCTTTGGCCATCCCTCTGTTCAAGAAGCCCGAACCCTTAAATCTCTGCTTAACACTTTCTCGGTGGCCTCTAGTACTACCATCAACGCTGCTAAATCCCACATTTTCTTCTTTAACACCCCATCTATCTCTCAGCATAATATAGCTCGAATTTTTGCCTTCATGATTGATGTTCTTCCCTCCAAATATCTTGGCGCTCCCCTGATTGACTCAGCTATAAAGCATACCTCCTGGAGAGCCCTGTTGGATAAGTTGGAAGCTTTCCTTTCCTCCTGGACCTATCGCTCTCTCAACTTGCCCAACAGAGTCATCTTAATCAAATCTGTTCTTCAAGCCATGCCTCTTTACCTATTTTCCATTCTGGCTGCTCCTAAATGGGTGCTGAAGCAAATTCGCAACATTCAAAGGAATTTCCTCTAGGGCTCCTCGAGTCTCAACAGAAAATGGGCTCTTGTTAAGTGGTCTGAATTTTGCACTCCTAAAAATTCTGGGGGCCTGGGATTGAGAGACCCGCTTCACAACAATCTCACCATGGGGGCTCGAATATGGTGGAACTTGGTCTCCAAACCTCGCATCCCTTGGGCCCATCTTTGGCATGTTAAATATGCTTCGGGCAGGTCACAGGCTGATCTCATCCGTCTCAATTCTGCAGAGCCTGGCTCTTTGATATGGAATGCGGCAAAACCTCATGGTGCCTTCATTAAAACTCATTGTTTCTGGGAAATCCATTCAGGAGACAAAGCTATATTTTGGGAGGATTCTTGGCAGCAGTTACCGAAGCTCTCCTCGCTCTTCCATAAACCTCTTTGGCAAAATAATCTTTGGAATGACATCCCCTTCCATGTCAACAATTTCGGGCGACCCAATTCTTCTCATGATTATCAGGTCTGGAAACCAGCAATTAATTGGCAAGAAGATTGGCTTGGAGAAACCTATGGTGATATAGAACAGGAACTCAGTCTTAGAAGAATCAAAGTCTCCAATCAAGCTGACAAATTAAGATGGGGATACACTACAAGGGGAAACTTCTCTACTCAAGAAGCCTACAAATTGCTCTTTTGCCCACAGCAGGATCAGCTGGATCGTATTTGGGCTCAAGTCTGGCTCCCTAACTCTTGGCCTAAAATTTCTACCTTCCTCTGGCTCCTCAGCAAAGGAAAAATTCTCACCTGGGACAATCTCTTAAAAAGAGGCTTTATTGGTCCGTCAAGATGCCCCAATTGTCAATCCCAAATTGAAACTGTGTTGCATCTCCTTGACTCCTGCTCATTAGTAACTTATCTATGGAATCAATTCTCTTTATGCTTTGGTAGAACAGGGCGACTGGAAGGGGATATTAACAATACAATCAGAAGATGGCCTTCAACTCCATTTCAATGTAATCTACTCAACAACATCTGGAACTTGTTCCCGGGACTCATCTATTGGGCCACCTGGAAGGAGCGTAATCACAGAATTTTCAAGGATGTTTCCACTCCGAATGCAATCATATGGTCCAATATTAAGCACAATCTTTAGGAAACTTTGGCTCTAACTCCCTGGTAAGATTCGGATTTTCCAACCTCACCATCTGAATGTCTCATTTGGAAGCGTTGGGACCTTGTTCTCACTCACACCAATAAGTATGCCTAGAATGCTTTGAAGCATTCTGACTCGCCCCTCTCCTGGTCGCCTCCTATGCCTCATGCTTTCAAAATGAATTTTGATGGAGCAGCTAAGGGAAATCCAGGTCCTGTTGGTTTTGGAGGCATATTTAGGAATCATGAGGGAACTATGGCTCACATATATTTCAGCGCTATGGGACGGGATTCCAATAATGCTGCTAAACTCGAAGGCTTATGGAGGGGGCTGAGAATAGCTGAGAAAGAGAACTTCTTCCCACTGGAAGTTGAAGGGGACTCTCAGATCTTGATCGAAGTGACAAATCGTCTCCACTCTGGTTCTACTACTTCCAACATTGCTTCCAGTTGGAGGCTGCAAAGTAGACTAGAACTTATTGAAAATTGGCTCAAAACGCCTAAGGCTATAACCTTCAAGCATATCAGACGCACAGCCAACACAGTTGCTGATCGTCTGGCCAATCAAGGAGCTCTTCAGACAACTCCATTCTACGAAGGTCTGCTACAGAACTCGAATGATGAACAACTCATACAGGACTGCACATCCTTGGTGCAAAAGGACATCAAAAACCCGGATGTGGGTGATCAAAACATTTAATAGGGGATTAGGACGGTTAGCGGGTGCGTGGAGTCCGTTTGCCACCATTCTTCTTGGCACCCTCTGTGCCATCAATGGCATTAACTTCGACAGGTCCGGAGCTTTTAATCGGCACACTCCTCCAAATTCGCACTCCATCCACATAAACATGGCTTCTCCGGGACGCTTCCGCAATGGTTTGTTATCCCTACGCTCTCGGTGTAATTCACAAACCTCTGAGCTCTGTTCCTTCGGCCCTTAGTGCTTTGGTCTTAGACCTGTCTCTCTCCCTGTTGAGATTGACACCCGCCATTCCTCTAGTCTATGTATGGTTATCTCCTGTTCTCTCAATCTCAGCCCCCTGCATCTGTTTTCCATGCCTCGACTGAGACACAGGATGAGAAGCAAAAGGGGCCTCTATCGTGGGGGTCCTTCTCGGCGTCCCTCTCCTTCCTTCCCCAGCTCCTCCTCGCCGCCCTCTGATTCCTAGAGAGGTCATTATCCCAATACTCGTAGTGGTAGAAGCTCTCTGGCGGGGCGTAGGAATGATATGTTGGCCAGAAACCTCTCCAGTTTACTGCCGGGTCAACATCACCGTGCCCATTTCCGTTTTCCCTGCCTGCTCAACATGCCTACAGTCAGGGCCACTATCACCATTGAATTCAATGAAGAACCGCCTGATTCTACTGCCAAGATGTCTGACTCTCCTCCACTGCATTTCACCTCTGATAAGGCATGTTCTCCCTCTCACTCTGGACCAAAGCAGCAATTCGCTGCAGGCGATTCCACGCAGGACTTCTTCGTGGACTCGATGGCGGACGCTTTCAAGGGAGGCTGCTCCACTGCTCTGGGCGACAAGGTTCGAGTGCACTCTTCCATTCTGGCTGCTACGAAAGTCAATGATGCTGGGCAGAACGAGGATGATCTCGACACTCTGGCCTGCCCGGTGGTTGAGTCACCTCATTCCTCTCTTGGTAATTAATGGCTTATCCATTCTCTGTTATATTTCGGTCTCCTTTTTGTGCCAAACTCAGCTCTGGCCCACGTATGATGACTCGGTTCAGTCGGTTCTATCATTTTTGTGTTATTGAATGCTAGTTTTCCCCTAGTGGGCGACAATTCTTTCTGTATAACTGTGTCTACATCTCTGAAGCTGAAGGCTGTAGGATAATATGCTGTCAGGACTCTCTGGCTGGTTTTCCCTATAAGGGCGGCTTCTCTGTGCTTAGAAGTCTTTCTGTCCATCAAAGCTGTATCAGTCTACAGGCACTGTGTTATTTTGTTAAACTATCATGGCTGCACTTGAATTCCAATCTCTTGGGCCAGAACTTCTGAGGCTTCGGCCTCCATGTAATCTTTTTGTATATTAATAGATTAAATTTACTTAGAAAAAAAAAATAAACCCAAGGATTTATTAATATTATAAACCAAAAGAACTAATAAAACGAGGGGTTTAATATTACAAACCAAAGGAATTGGTGAACCCAAGGGATAAATATTAAAGACCTAAGCGATATATAAGGACAAGCGATCAATATTCAGGATACAAGAGATTAATAAACCATAAGAATTAATATTTTTAACTCAAGAGATTTTAAAACCAGAGGAATTATTAATTTTATCGACCAAAATAACTAATAAACCCAAGGGTTTTGTATTTCAAACCCAAGGGATAAATATTAAGAACTTCATGGATCAATAAGGTGGAGGGATCAATATTAAAAACAAAAGAGATTAAAAAAGCCTATAATTTAATATCTTAAACATAAAGGATTGATAAAATCACATGATTATTAATATTATAAACTCAAGGGAATAATATTAAAGCTAAGAAATTAATATTATAAACCTCGAGTATGTAAAAGCCTTTAGATAAATACTATAAATCGTAAAATAAACATGGTTGAGCATGCTTGATTTAAACATTGAGACAATTGTTTTCACAATGCGATGTTGGACGAAGAATGGCGATGGTTGGCCATGGTTGATTTCATATTGAGAAAATCTTTGTCACAATGTGACATTCGACCATGGAAGACCTTGATCAAACACAACTAACGTTGATTAACAATGGTCTACCATGGTTGGTTTTCGTATTCAAACAATGTTTTTCATAATATGACATTGGACCATGCATTAATATTAAAGTGTACAACTAATATTTAATGCCTAATATTACCAACCCAAAAATTTAGAAAACTCAAAGAGTAATGAACCCTAAGGATTAATATTTTAAAACTCAAAAGCCTAAGAATTTATAGACCTTAATAATTAATAAATTAAACTCAAGAGATTAATAAACCGAAGGGATTATAAATATCATAAATAAGAAAAACTAATAAACCCAAGGGTTTTATATTATAAACTAAAGGAATTGGTGAACCGAAGGGATAAATATTAAAAACCTATGATGGAAATGTTTGACCATGTATGGACATGGTTGAGTTTTTTTTACCATGTTTGATTAGAATGATTATAATGCAAATCTCAATATTATTATTTATCGCTAATAATCATAATATTATTTATATTAATAATGTAAATTTTAGTATCAATAAAGTTATTTATCACTAATAATCTTAAGACTATTTATATTAATAGCATTAATTTTGGTATCAATAGTAATATCATTCATAATATTAATCATCATATTTTTAGAGTGAATATAATTAAAAAATGAATATTAATAAAAAACATAGTTATTATTATAAAGAAAACATTATTAATATTATTTATGAATATTAATGTTAATAAGATTTATATTAACAATATTAATGCAATTAATCATATTAATATTATTAATAAAATGTTATTAATATTACTGTTATAATTTAAATGTTATTAATAATTTTAATAAACCTTAATCATGTTTGAAACTTATTGTTATTAATACAATTATGAACATTAATTTTAAATAAACATCGTGAATATTGTATTAATGATGTTTTTAATAATATTGTTGTTATTATTAGTAATGTTAGTAATAATATTGTTTTTAATAATAATTAAAATTTTATTTTCATTATTAATTTAGTATTTAGTATAAATCATAATCTTCATTATTTAAATACTAATTATTAACATTATTTTTAGTGTATATTAAAATGTTAATGTTATTAATGTCATTTTTATTATTGTAGCATTTTTAATATTGAGTTTAAAATACTGGGGTTATTATAAAAATATGAAAATTAAAATTTAGAAAAATTTAATATTATAAAGTATAAATACATAAAATCATAAAATAAATTAAAATTAAAAAATTAAAAAAATAAAACATAGTTGGTCAATATATACTTTTACCCTAATATACTAAGTATATTAATAATATTAATAAATAATTGATCACTATTAATACATTATCAATATTAATAATATTAATAAACAATTGATCAATATGAATAAAAATAATACTATTAAATAATATTATTAATATTTGAGAGGGCAAGCTTCTATAATCCATAACATTTTAATTAAAAATCTTCCAGGAAATCAAATAAGAAATTTAGGAATCGACGCGTTTTGAACTACCAACTATAATTCATCATCAGGATAATGAAGATTGGTTGATCTGACATACACATTTATACCATGAAGAGAGAAGCAACTATCAAAACCCAAGAAAAATTAAAATGTTAAAAACGGTAAAAAATAAGATTAAAAATATAAAAATATAAAATAAACCAAAAATAAAATTCTCCCAACCCTAAAAAGTTCCAAAAGTTAAAAACCATAAAAAATAAAAATATAAAGAAAATATAAAATGAACCAAAACCTTAACTACCCCATCCTTAAAAACACAAGTCAAAACTAAAATAATATAAAATCAAAACCAAAATCTAAAAAAAAAAAAACAAACACCCTTCTCAAAAGACAAGATAAACAAGTTTTTAAACCTGAATCAGGTTAAAAGTCAAAAATAAAAATAATAAAATAAAAAGAAAATTAAAGGATTTAATCAATAAATAAATTAATAAATAAATACCTTAATAAATAAAAAATTTCAAAATAGAATTTAAATTAAAAATAAAATAAAGATAAAAGGATTTAATCAATAAATTAATAAATTAAAAATAAATACATTAAAAAAAACAAGTAGAATTGAAATACAAATAAAAATAAAAACAAATTATTTTTATTTTTAAATTATAACTGAATCAAAAAATATAAATAAATAAAATAATAAAATAAAATAAAAGTAAAAGATTTAATCAATATATAAATAGATAAATTAATAAATACATACAACAATAAATAAACAAAATTAAAAACTAGAGTACAAATAAAAATAAAATAAAAATAAAGGATTTAATCAATTAATAAATTAATAAATAAAAACATTAAAAATAAATCAAATTAAAACTAGACTTAAAATACAAATAAAAGAAAAATCAAAATAAAAATAAATTATTTTATTTTTTTTTTAATAAATAAATATCAATAAATAAAATACTAAAATAAAATAAAAAAATAATAGAATAATAATAATATGATTAAATCCTAAAAATAAAACTACCAAAGAATAAAAGAAAAGAAAAGAAGGACCCTTACAGGGAGTGAAGAGATGGAATCCAACAACTACTAACTTTCCATCCATCATCTCTGTTCAAAGTACAAAGCCTCTTTTCAATCTCAATCACCTCCCTAAATTTTCGGTGATGGAAATGGTCAACCCTAGCAAGGACTCTAGCGTCTTCCATATAGATATGATGCTTCGTCTTCTCCGCATGCTCAGCTAGCGTTGAGGACTTGATTTTACCATGCCTAATATCTGCAAAATGCTCCTGGATCCTTTTATTAATCGATCAACCAGTTTCACCAATGTAGGGAGTCCCACAAGAGCACGGGATCAAATAAACACCTTTCACGCTTTTTGGGTCCAACTAGTCCTTAACCGATTTAAGGGAGCCCCGAATGGTGTTTAAAGGTTTAAAGGAAGATGAGATCCTATGCCTCCTTAAAATCCGAGTGATCTTGTCAGAAGTACCTTAAATCAAAGGTAAATGAGCTTTACCAATAGCATCATCCATTATCTTTTTCTGACTAGGACCTTTGCTCGCATTCATGAAAGCCTTCAAACCCTGACCTCTACTATATCTATTTTCTCCGAAGACCTTAAGGAGATGGGCTTTCTCTTCATCTAAATGATCATGATCAGAAATTCTAAGAGCTCTCATAGCTAAAGTATTAAGAACCCCAAGTTTCTGAGCAGGAAAATGATGAGAGCCAGAATGCAGATACTGCTCCATGTGAGTCTTTTTCCGAAAAGCATGGTGTGAGAAAGAGCCATTATTATTTCTAGAGATGAGAACATCAAGGACAAGAAGGCTCCCATCATTCTCCATTTCCATTGTGAGCTTGATGGAGTCAGATTGATTATTCAACTGCTGATGAAAAGCCTCTAATTCTTGACGTCCATGAGACCAATTGATGAAAGTGTCATGCACAAACTACTTCCAAACCTTGGGTTTTAAAGGAGCAGATGCCAAAGCTCTAGATTCAAAATCTTCCATAAATAGGTTGGCCACCACTGGCGAGAGCGGGGAACCCATGGCGACACCACAGGTTTGCTCATAAAATTCTCCTTCAAAACTAAAAAAGGTAGAAGTGAGGAAAATTTCCACCAATTTAGCAGAATCAGGATCAGTGATACGCCTGATAACTTCTACTGCCTCCAATATAGGAATGCTCGTGTAGAGAGAAACAACATCAAAACTAACCATAGAGTCAATAGGTTTGCAAACCTAGCTTTTTAACTCATGAACAAAAGAAGCATAATCTTTCACGAAAGAATCTTTCTGACCAACAAGAGGCTTTGGCTTGCGGTCCAAATATTTAGCTAGCAGATAAGTGGGCCCACCAATAGTATTAACAATGGGTCTAAGAGGAACATCCTCTTTATGAATCTTAGGGAGCCCATAAATCCTAGGGGTGACAGGATTGCTTTCAATAAGCTTCGAGCTCATAGAACCCACAGTGCAACTAGATTTAATAGCATTGGCCACTATCTTCACGACTTTATTAATAGGGTTCTTAGAGAGCCTCTTATAACTCCCGCTATTACAGAGATGGTCAAGCATATTTGCTTTATAATCCTCCTTATTCAAGATTACAATAGCGCCACCCTTATCAGCCTTGAGGACAACAATATTAGGGTTTTGATTAAGGGTCTTAAAAGCCAAAAATTCAGCCTTGCTAACATTGCTCCTCGGAGGTTTAGCTTTCCTAAGAGCCAGGGCGCAATCCTGCCTAATGGCATCTTGCAAGCTTTCAGATAAATCTTTAATACCATATTCTATACTACAAATAATGTCATCAGGAGGAATCTTCTTAGGAGCAAGAGCGAAATTAAGGCCCTTACCTAATAAAGAAAAAACAGATGAATCAAAAGAGAACCTAGAGAGATTAACAACTCTTTTATTATTCTTATTACTATTATTATTATTATTGCTATTACTACTAATGATATTATTACTAATGTTATTATTTTTATAATTATTATTACCAATATTATTATTATTATTACAATCATTATTAAAATCACTAATCCTAAATTTCTTATATGATTTCACGAAATATTTTTAATTAAAATTATTAATATTATTAATATTAACATCAACATTAATTAATATTAATATTGATTAATTATTTATTAATATTAATTAAATAAAAATAATAATATTAATATTAAAATATTAATTATTAATATTATTAATGTTACTATTACTATTTTATTATAAAATTAAAGAAATTATAAAACTAATTTATGGTTTAAAAACTCATAATACAGTCTATCTAAAATATTACTAAACCAAAGGGACGCCTGTCTATGTACATGAGATAATGGTTGGACTATTTATAATGTATTTAAAATATGGGTAAGTAAACTTCTCTATCATTTAGAGTTCAATTGTTAATATAACGACTTAAACTCAAGAGACATGAAACCATATTTACACTTGAAAATTTTAAATACATTATCAATAGTCCAACCATTATCTCATGTACAGATTTTCATATTATCAATAGTCTAACGAATCATTGTGCTAGTAAGACTTGACGTGAGACTTGACAATTTTAAGTATTTCTAGTTAAATTTCTTTATTTTTTGTTATTTTAATAATTTTTTATAGTTATAATTTTATTTATAAATATATTCATATTATAAAAAATTTAAAATTTGCAATTCTGATTTCAGTGCTTTAATACAAAGTTATTTTTCATTTTTTAAATCCTATTTCTAAAACTTGAAGAATTCTTAATTATAATGAAATTCTTAAATAAGATAAATATCTCATCTACATAGATACTGTTGAAACTTAATTATAATAACATCATTTTTTTTTATGTCATAAAAATCATAATTACACTATTCTAATAACACAAATTCTCCCCACAACATTGACTAACGATAATAATAAAAATATTTACATATTTATAATTTATTATAAATTATTTAAAAGACACTAACATAAAAAAAAAAATGAAATATATATAAGTATTATATATATTTACTTACTGATACATTTTAAAATAAAATACCCTAATATATAAAAATTGGAAATTAAACAAAATACAATCAAACTTTCATAAAATATAACGCTCTCAATTTCTTCTGCACATCGCTACAGGGATAAAAAACACTTAGCTCCATAGTTTCCCTCTCAAACGCGAGAGAGGAAACAAAATGGGAATCGGAACTACAACACACAAAAGTGAGGGTGAGGGTTATTTCCAGATGAAATTGCCACCCTTGGATAGGAGCAAGGAGATCGCCACCATTGATGAATATGAGGTACCATAATTCACATGGATTTCATTTGAATGACATGGCTGCATTCACTATAGGACCTCGACGAGAAAAAACATACAACCAAGTGAACTTTCTCATCTCATCAATGTTCATGGTAGGGTTATAATGAATTAAGCATTCCACCATATCGGACTCGATACCAGTATCGAAGTTAATTTTGACCTACATATATCTACCATTTACGTATGAAGTCATGTGTAGTATATTAGGTTCTCATTACATGGAAGCACATGTGGGTGAAGATAATATAAGAATAAAATTAAAAAAAAAACCATAATATAATGTTGTTCATATTAAAGAATCATAACATGCAAGGAGTATCTATAAAAATGGTTATCTCCTTATCCATTAACGGAACGCCCAAATTCATATCATTGAAGCGGATGAAGAATTTCAACCATCACACGTTGGAGGAAAACTTTGAGGCGTTAAAAGTTTCAGACATGTTGCAGAACTCTTTCACGCACTTTGGAGAAGGGTTAACATTTGACAACTTATTAAAATCATTAATAAAAATTATTAACCTTTTCAGCAAATAAAATATTAACGGACAGCCGTTACATTCCACCTTCCCATTTATTCTCCCATGTTCCAATAGTTTAAGAATGCAAATCGACATTAGTTTATCGGAAAAAAGAATATTTAATTATTTTAAATTTGATTTTTTTTTAAATATTTATACCTGTTTATAAACAATAAACAACAAAAGGCATATAAACAATAAACAAAAGGCATAGTAAAATTTTAATTAAGATTTGGTAAAAAATAATTTAATCACAGTTTAAACACTTGATTTAAATATGCAAGGAAGTTATCAGTTTCAATTTCATTCATATATGGAGCGACGAGAATATACCAACATCTATCAATTTAGACCATTCGATTAAAATGACTAATTATCAAATGTATTAAAATAGCCAATTCCAAAAAAAGGTTAATATATATAAGTGTGAAACCAGAGAAAATAAGAATTACATATAATACATATTACTATATGGACAATTTGAGAAAAAAAAAATGCAATCTCAAGTATTGCTTCAATGGGAGTGTCGGTTTGTTATTCATTTTTATTTGAATGTACACTGATCTTCGTGAAAGCTTTGAACACGCTTCAAACGTTGACACACATTTAGTTTGTGCGTACAAAGAAAAATCGATATATATAATCTATATTTATATGTAAATGGAATTTTATAAACATAAACAATGTATACAAATTTTGTAGATATGTGGAATTTTAAAAATAGAAACAATGTATTACATGTAAGATATTTTATATATGATAGAAATAACTAAAATTACTCGCTAACTAACATGGGTGCTAACTAACCTACTCGCCAGTTATCTAGAGAAGTTGTCTAGATATAGAATGTATCTAGAATCAGTTTTACAAAAAAAATGACCTTTATTGATTATTTATCTCACTTAATCTACAAACAATTTATAATATTACTTTTTAACACGTAGCTGATCATGCCTCCACCCACAAGTCTCCCGTTGGTCTCCATAATATTGAATTTGACGCAGCAGTTTTCACAATGTAAGTCTTCCACGCATTCTATGATCGATAAATGATGTGTTTTACTCATATGAACGTGAAAACTCAATGCTCCATAATAATAATAATCAGAATTAAGAATTTGAAGTCAATTGAAGCGTTGTTCAATATAATTTCTCTAAGATACCCTGCGCTTGCCACCGCTGCAAGAATGATGGAGCCGGGGATTATATGTGAAATCTTAGTCGTTTCTCCTGCTGCTTTTCATCACATAGAA
Source organism: Pinus albicaulis (assembly GCA_034641835.2). Classification (NCBI taxonomy): domain Eukaryota; kingdom Viridiplantae; phylum Streptophyta; class Pinopsida; order Pinales; family Pinaceae; genus Pinus; species Pinus albicaulis. The sequence continues at coordinate 184,177,794 of CM076581.1, read as the reverse complement.
CCTTCGTGCGTGACCCTAGCATGTCTGCAGCCTTCTTGTTTCAGACTTCGTTTCTTATCTCAGAGATCCAAGAAAACACGAAAGCCAAAGAGTAAAATTGTAAATCAGTCAGCCCTTCTCATAGAGCTAATTGTCGTGCTAACCAGTGCTTGATCCCTATCGTTTGTGGGCACTCATGAGTACTTGGCACCCGAAATAATCAAGGGACAGGGCCATCGGAGTGTTGTTGATTGGTGGACATTTGCGATATTTTTTTTTTGAGCCCTTTCCACAGTGGTATCGATTCCGCGGACGCCAAGACGTTAAATTGCCAGCGTTCAATTGCAGAGCCTCAAAGCACACTACGATTCAATATCGCTACAGTAGGCCTTATCCTCAGCTTTCTGCTTCTCCTCGGCCGTTTATCTCGGCAATCTCATGAATTTTGCACAACCACACATGCCGGATTCACAAACAGGTTATAATCACTCAACAAAGCTCAATTATACAGAGTGCTCTGATCTTGTGCTCTGATACCATGATAGAAATAGCTAAAATTACTCAATTACTAAAAATCCCACATATATTATACAGAAATGGTGTATGTGTAAACACACTCACACACACTAATTACATTCATATTACTCTATTAAATAGAGTTTATGAGATCCAACTTATTCGAGAGAGAGGTTGAGAGAATTTCTCAACCATCACAAACCAACTTCTCAAATATGAAATGTAAGCATTAACTCCAACAATTAAAATTTTAATTAGGATTTGGTAAAAAAATATTTTAAACATGGTTTAAACACTTGATTTTCTGTCAATTTAGACCATCCGATCAAAATAATTAATTATGTATTAAAATAGCCAATTTCAATAGGGGGTTACTATATATATGTGTGAAACGAGAGAAAATGAGAATTGCATATAATACATATTACTATAAGGAGAATTTGAGAAAAAAAAAATGCAATCTCGAGTATTTTTTCAATGCCAGTGTCGGTTTGTTATTCATTTTTATTTGAATGTAGACTGATCTTCCTGAAAGCTTTGAAGACGCTTCAAACGTTGACACACATTTAGTTTGTGCGTACAAAGAAAAATCGATATATATAATCTATATATATTCAAATTATTTCATTCACAAATATCTCTCTATTTTTGTAGTCACAAATATAATACTACCACACTGGGCAACACTTGTCTGTCCATGAAAAAAACTGTAACACCAAGACAGATTCGGTATTTCAAAACAAGTGCTCCTCATACAAATAACTTACATAGGTCTTTCCACGTACACATTATATTGACGATCTGACAGCGTCCTCTGCAATTCCCAACCCTGATGGGTTTCGTCAATGAAAACTTGTGCGGCCTTGTTAACATCATGTTCACAAGTATCCTTTTCTTCTTTGTCATCAGATGTTATTGCTGCCGAATCAAAGTAAGGGGAGTCAGACACGGCTGGAAGGGGCCTATGCTTCACCGGCTTCACTGTGCTCGTGGATTGTTTCTGCCGTCCATTCTGCTTTTCCGATCTGCCTCCACGCATGCATAACCAGTTTCCAGACATCTTCACAACAATATAAAACATCTAAAATCCCTACACTAATTACTGGTTATAACGAACTAGGGCAGCAGAAAAACCAAGAGAAAGAGAATAGAATAATGAAGAAGATCACTCGCACAAATATACAAGATACAGAAAAAGCAGAGAGAGGAAGGAAAATGGAGGATTCTGCTCAATGAGCAATTCTACCCTGCTTAACCCTATATGTTCAACTATGGTGACACTCGTTCTTTCCGAGAAGAACCCTCGACATATTCGAATCCTGGAGCGAAGTGCCGTTGAGGACAGTACCCTGTCGTCAGAAATATTACTTTTGTTTTATAGATAATTCCCCGCGTTTTGATTTATTGACCACTGACTAACCATTTTGATTTGCTTTGAATGTAAGTAACAAAGTCTAGCAGACATGAGTGGTCATCAGGTTGCCGTCCAAATAACTTTATCTAGAAACATTTTTGTACTGTACAATTACTTTGCTAAAGAAAGCCTGTGATGACCTTGCATACCATTCCAAGATGCGAGTTTTGTCTAAAAGCTATTATTACCGCATAAACTGAAGTTGTTGGATGTTATTATTATGTTTCTATCGATTGGGGCCACATATATATATTATTATTATTATTTTTTGATTTTTTTTTTCTAATAAGTTTTGATATGATAAATTTCGAGTTCAAATAACAATTTAATTTGATATCTTATTATTGATGTAACTTAATGGAGCTCATATATTGAAGATGAGACTAACATCGGCGCTGCCACCGTTTAGTACGTTAAACTTGTATCGTGTAGTGACAGGGCAGTCTCCCACGCCATTAAAATGGAGTTAACAAGTTTGAAGATTTCAGAAGAAACTGATAAACAAAAAGAATGCGCCCTGCAGCGTATTGTTTAATAAATAATTTTGAATTTAAAATTATTTAAATATATTTAAATGATTTGGGGATATTTATAAATAGAATAGTTTAATTAGGTAATAATTTTGCTTAAAAATAATAGAAATCTTGGTAAGTTTTTGGTAAAATCTGGCTAAAATTTTTAGAAATTTATGTTATAGTTGTTATGTTTCAGAATTTTAAGTGTCGTACTTGCTTTTGATGATGTTAAATCTATTTCTACCCTAAGAAAAGATTGCTTCAAACACTTTAGTAGTTAGATTTTTTGATAATTTTCTCACTAAATTCAGACAAAAAAATTCTTTGAAATTATAGCCTTACTAAACAAGACCTTTATAATTTTATGTTCAATCAAATTGTTATAAATTTTTTTTATTATATTAAAAACATATATAAATATATATGGCTTTGGCACTGTATAATTTTTTTTTTTTTTTTTTATAAATTTATGTTTAATAAAATTGTTAAAAAATATACTTTTTTAATAATTATATATATATATATATATGGTTGGTTTGGTACTGTATAATTTTTTCACAAGTTTACTATAACTAAATGAAAATTTTAGTATTTTATATAGATATATGTTTCAATAATTCAATAAATGACAAATGTTTTACATATCACTTCTTTCATAATGTTGAAGATGTATTTGTAAATCACTCAATTTTAATATTACATATTAGTTAGTAATTCTTAAAGATGAACAATTTTAGTGTAGGGAAATGTAGTACCCCAAAATGTAAGAAGATGTACGTAGATTTATTAGCTGATGTATGTTTTTCTCTTTTTGTACAAAAAGCATAGTAATAGTAAACAAAGTCTATACCATCCCTTACCTATGCCCACTTTTCTTTGAGAAAACATTTCAATCGACTTTGTAGGAGTTTTACCAACAACTAGGAAGGGACATGATTACTTGTTTCTAGCAGTTATTAAAGTTTAATAAGATTTTTTTTCTCGTATCATGTAACAATACCATCATAGAGTATTAAGAATCAAACTTATTCTTTGAACATGTTCGGGTGCACTTTGGAATGCCAGAGAACATCATTTCAAATAAAGACACTAGATTTCTTAGTGCATCTTGCACTACAGTATGGGATAAGAGGGTCATGAAGTTGAAGAGGCCTACAACATTCCAACCATAGATAGATGGGAAAACAAAAGTAGTGAATAAGACTTTGGTGAAAATTTTGGGTGATTACGATCAAAATCATATGAATACCTAGGATGAAATTTTGGTATATGTACAACACTCTTTTAATATAGGAATCCACACTACTATTGATAAGCCCTCATTTGAAACTTGTTTTGGATGTTTTCCACCTTCACGTTTGAATTTTTGATATGGACAACAAGAAGGATTGAGGGAGAATCTCTTAAAATATTTTTTAAGAATAAGATAATTTGTTAAGAAAGTTATGAAAAGCCATTTGTAAATACAAGAACATTAAATAAGTCATAGAAAAATTACAATGCCAAGCATGATCAAAATGGAAAAAATAATTCATTTAGAGTAGGAGGATATAATATGGATATAGTTGGACAAGGGCATGGTATAGGGTCCTAGTAAAAATATCAAGGATTTGTGATATGGTTCTTTTGAGATAGTAAAAAGATGGGAGATAATTCCTATAGGCATCTAGCCCCATGTGCATCTCAATCTTTATGAGCCTTCCATGTTGGGTCAAGAAGAGGAGTACTTCCTACTTTCCATAGAGTACTTAGTTGTAGATGCCCATGTAGAGTTGGCGATGGATACAACGTTCAAAAAGAGGTCTAAAACTACAATACAAGTGTATTCTAATGACCTTTCATAGATTGGGATAAAAGGAAAACTTTTTGGAAAAACAAAATGGCATTCCATGGAGCAGGTAGAGGAGAAATTTCCTCTCCTCATTTATAAAACCTTTTGAGGACCAAAGGCCTCCCAAAATGGGGAGCTATGATGTGGATTATCGCTGTATAATTTTCGATCAATCTGAATGTTTTCAAAGTAGAAAAAATAAAGAAATCAACTTAGAAGATAATTTGTATCAATGGGGCACAAATTGGAGAATTAAGGTTAGAATCCTTTTGGGGACACTTTGAGGCCTTAAATGATGTTATTTGGGGGATAAAGCCTTCCTTCTTAAATGAAAATCCCCATGACAATATTACACACCCAAATACCATTCCAGTGGTGCAAGAAAGATGTTCATATGTAGAATTTATGCCTCCTAGAAGTTTATATATTGTGATTGAACACCATAATTCAAAAGGATGCCACATCATATTCCATTACTTATGTAAAACGGATAACCACATGAACACCATAAATAAGACTCTAGAACAATCAATGTTGTAAGTCGAGTTCAAAGTAGAAGGAGTCAAAATATAGCCTAGTCAGGTATTACGCTATGTTGTAACGAGCCCACTAGAAGGAAACGAGGTTGCATTCACTTCAATTTTATATTTTTCTAGATAAGAGAAAAACAACTTTGGAGTTGAAGTGAGAATGCATAACAGAGGAAGTTTAGTGTTTGTGGTAACCTATTAGGTTACAAGTCTAAAGTAAGTCCAGAAAGTGTCTTATCCTTTGTACTTGCATTAATTCCATTCTAGAGAAAGAGAGAGTATATTGACCTCGCCGTATAGCTAGGCTTTCTCTAGTAAAATTTTCCCAAAGCATTTGCATTATTGTGGTTGGTGTGTAACTATATTTCATTATTGTTGGTTTTCTGCATTTTATTTATTACATGCATAAGAATAAAATAATTATTAATTAATCTATAATATAAAGAAATGAATCCATAGATTTTAGTCTACTTTTATTAGATCTATTTTGATAAAATATGCAATGGAATATCCAAAAAAAGCTTATGGACCATTCATTATTGAGTATTTGTGCCATAAATTAAGTTCTTTCCATTTTTGGTGTTATATTAAGCTTATGTGCCACACATGATATATAAATAGGATGTGTAAAGGGTTTTGTATAGTCCATACGATAAAAAATTATTCATAAAATGTAAAAATTAATAATTATAAATGTGTATAAATCACTTACATCAATCTTTCCTTCACAACTAAGAAGGAAATGTATCTTTAAAATAAACCCAATTTCCCAATCTATGATAATCATCTCCTTGAAAATATTCATGAATTTTCAACTGTGTCTTTTGGTATCACGAAAAAACTACTCCATTTTAAGGATACTGTTTTTTTTTATTGTTTTAGCCATTGTTTTCTTCTAGATTTTGATAAACAACTTATTTTCCAATGGACCAATTTGTGTGAATATAATGTGTGATTCAAGAAGTAAAAAGCCAATTGTGCGAACAAATGTAGGACTCACAAGAAGCAAATGACCTTAGAGGGAGAGCTCTCCAACCGTTTACTCAATTGCAATTTATGGCTGGTACCAGAGCCGCAACAAAAAATCTTATCTCTACTGCGATATTAAGAGGAGGCATGGATGGTTAAGGCACATATGTGTCGTGCCTAAAATGGATAAGAGCATCAAACGGATATCATACCATCGATTTAGTGGACGAAATTCGGTGAATGACTTAAAAAAGTGTGGGAACACCAAATGGATTTGTTATCATATATCTGGTGGACCAGTTTGGGGTTGATCTGATCAAAGGAAATAAAAACATCAGCTAAAATTACAGAAAGAAAAAAAAGGAAACTAAACAATTTTTCTTTTTGTCACTGTTTAACGAGACTTTACGTTTCCCTCGATCAAAAGAAAATGAAATATGCAAAATAAAAAATGGCAGCAGATATTACGATATGGAATTGGAAATCGGTGTAAGTGGAGAGACACTCTCATAACCTAAATACAAGCCCTGTTACAATCAAGCAGGGCTCTTATTTTTTATTTAGAATAATAAACTATTACAAATCAATTACAAAAGGCAATTTACTATCTCAGGTTTATTGTCATGGTGGGAGCTGATATGCTGTATGACTGATATGACAAACGTTAACCAATGAGGCTCGCAAAGGGCCCAATCAAACACTGATTCGGTAATTAATCGGGTCTTGTTGTGGACATCAAGTTGATTAATGAGGGGTTCATTGACAAGGGAAGCACCAATAAGGGACCTTTTAATCAGAGACTTCTTGATAAAGGAGTCCGGTGGCCGATCATGAAGTTGCTGTCAATTGCATTCTCGACGGAGAGGTGGTCAACAAGGGAGGTAACTGGAAAAGGCACCGATGATAAAGATGTGGTCGGCAAGGGAGTTTTGAAGGTAGGTTTCATTAACAGAGAGGTGGTCCACAAAGGAACTTTTGACATGAGCGCCATCCACAAACTCGTTGTTAAAAAGAAGCCTCAATAGGAGTCATTAGCAATAGTCTTGTAAATTAGTAAAGTAACTAGCACAACGACATTATATTCACTAATGTGGTTGATATACGCCGAAAAGCGTATACATTTACCAATGTGATTGATATAGGCTGATAAGCTTATATCCACTACCCATCACATTAATTTATATATCAATAAATAAATATTATATATAATAATTTTATTATATTAACTTGAAATATAAGTATTATATATTAATAAGAATATTTATCAATATATTAAATTTGATTAAAAAATAATTTATGTATATTAATAATTTTCATTGATATATTAATAATATTCTAATATTTATTAATATATTGATAATATTAACCATATACATACTATATATTAACTTGAAATATATATATAATATATAATAAAAATATAATTAATATAATAATAATATTAATAATAAATAATATTTTAATATTTATGTTAGAAGCATGTTAAAAGCATAAGTTAAATACATACTTTTAATGTTTTCATACTTAGTACTTTTTCATATTAATTTTTAACTTTATTATTTAATTCACTATATAATTCAACTCGATCCTGTATTATTTTAACTATATAAAACTCCCAATTATTACATATCTCACCTCTTTGCTTGAAAAATAACCTTAATATTGTTTTAATTGTTATTAATTAGTTAAAACCGCGAGTAATTAAGAACCTTGATTTCCCGTGGCATTAAAAAATGATTAATTGACTCTCATGGTTAATTAAAAACTTACTCCACCAATTGAATTGCCCTCGATATGATTAAAATGTGTTTAGTTGTATTGGGCCCACCCTTGCTATTTCCCTATCATCTCACCTCCCCGACAGTCGTCCGATCAACCCTTTCACATCCAATGGCTGTCGTCGATATCGCATCGCCCCCATGTCCGAACAATAACGCCCGATCGCTAAGCGGTTTTCCAAATAATGTCTCGCCACGCATCGCGAAGGATATGGAATCGCTGGATTTCATTTGAAAACAGCTCATCCCCAAAAGCGGTGCGATGTTTACCACTTACCACTATTCGCATTAAAAAAAACAGCCTTTCCTGCATACGTCATCCGCCCGAAAAATAAAACCCCACCAACTTTAATAATAAATAATATTTTAATATTTATAAATATATTATTATTAATAAAGGAAAAGAACTAATAATACATTAATAATATATATTATATTACTAATAATATATATGAATAATATTATAATATTATTAATGATATATTGATAATATTAACTATATAAATACTATATATTAACTTGAAATATATATATATAATATATAATAAAAATATTTATTAATATAATAATAATATTAATAATAAATCATATTTTAGTATTTATGTTAGAAGCATGTTAGAAGCATACGTTAAATACATACCTCTAATGTTTTTATACTTATCGCTTTTTCATATTAACTTTTAACTTTATTATTTAATTCACTATATAATTCAACCCGATCCCGTATTATTTTAACTATATAAAACTCTCAATTATTACATATCTCGCCCCTGTGGTTGAAAAATAACCTTAATATTGTGTTAATTGTGATTAATTAGTTAAAACCGTGAGTAATTAAGAACCCTCATTCCCCGCGGCATTAAAAAATGATTAATTAACCCTCATGGTTAATTAATAACTTACCCCACCAATCGAATTTCCCCCAATATGATTAAATCGTGTTTAATTGTATTGGGCCCACCCTTGCTTTTTCCCTATCATCTCACCTCCTCGACAACCGTCCGATCAACCCCTTCACATCCAATGGCTGTTGTCGATATCGCATCGCCCCCATGTCCGAACAATAACGCCCGATCGCTAAGCGGTTTTCCAAACAGTGTCTCGCCACGCATTACGAAAGGTATGGAATCCCTGGCTTTCACTTGAAAATAGCCAGTCCCCAAAAGCGGTGCGATGTATAACGCTTACCACCCTTCGCATTCAAAAAAACAGTCTTTCCTGCATACGTCATCCGCCCGAAAATTAAAACCCCGCCAACTTTAATAATAAATCATATTTTAATATTTATAAATATATTAATATCATAGATGGTTATATTATTAATAAACGAAAAGAACTAATAATATACTAATAATATATATTATATCATAGCTGGTTATATTACTAATAATATGATATTATTAATAAATATTAAATTATCTAGTAATAATATATATTAATATATTAATAATATTAAACTCAAAATCATAAGAAAGTAATAAACATTAAGAAATAATATATTAAACTCAAGAGAGTAATAAAGCATATGAAACAATATTTAAAAACAAAAAATCTGAGAGATTAATAAACCCTCACAATTAATATTTTAAAGTGAAGATATTAATAAACCCAAGGGATAATTAATAATAGAAATCGAATGTCATCATAAACAAAGGTTTAAATATTATAAACCAAAGAAATTGGTGAACCGAAGGGATAAATATCATAAACATAAGGGATCAATATTAAAAATACAAGAGATTAATAAACCGTACGAATTGATGTTTTAAACTAAAAAACCTAATAAATTAATAATCCATAACAATCAGTATTTTAAATATAAGATATTAATAAACCAACGGGATTATTAACATTATAAACCAAAAGAACTAATAGACCCAAGGGTTTAATATTATAAAGCAAAGGAATCAGCGAACCCAAGGGATAAATATTATAAACCTAATGGATGAATATTATAAACAATAGAGATTAATAAACCCTAAGAATTAATATTTTAAATTGAAAAATACAAGAAATTAACAAACCCTGAGAAATAGTTTTTTAAACTCACAAGAGTAATAAACCGAATGTGTGATTAACATTATAAACCAAAAGAACTAATAAACCCAAGGCTTTAACATTATAAACCAAAGGAATCAGTGAACCCAAGGAATAAATATTAAAAACCTAAGGGATCAATAAGGCCAAGGGAAATATTAAAAATAATAGAGATTAATAAAACCCAAGAGTTTAATACTATAAACCAAAAGAATTGGTGAACCCAAGGGAAAACCATTACCCAACAAATTAAAAACCAAAGGAATTGGTGAACCCAAGGGAATTGATTTAAACATTGAGATAATTGTTGTCACAATGCGACGTTGGACCAACTATGACCAGGGTTGGCCATGGGTGATTTTCATATTGAGACAATATTTGTCAGAATGTCACATTTGATCATGGATGACATTGATCGATTATTCATATTATAAACCAAAAGAACTAATAAACCCAAGGGTTTAATATTATCAACCAAAGGAATTGGTGAACCCAAGGGACAACCATTACCCAACAAATTATAAACCAAAAGGAATTGGTGAACCCAAGGGACAACCATTACCCAACAAATTATAAACCAAAAGGAATTGGTGAACCCAAGGGAATTGATTTAAACATTGAGACAATTGTTGTCACAATGCGACGTTGGACCAACTATGACCATGGTTGTCCATGGGTGATTTTCATATAGAGACAATATTTTTCAGAATGTGACATTTGATTATGGATGAAATTGATCAATTATTCATATTATAAACCAAAAGAACTAATAAATCCAAGGGTTTAATATTATAAACCAAATGAATTGGTGAACCCAAGGGAATTGATTTAAACATTGAGACAATTGTTGTCACGATGCGATGTTGGACCAACTATGACCATGGCTGGCCATGGGTGATTTTCATGTTGAGAAAATATTTGTCAGAATGTGACATTTGAACATGGATGACATTGATCAATTATTCATATTATATATCAAAAGAACTAATAAACCCAAGGGTTTAATATTATAAACAAAAGGAATTGTTGAAACCAAAGGAATTGATTTAAACATTGAGACAATTGTTGTAACAATGCGACGTTGGACCAACTATGACCATGGTTGGCCATGGGTGATTTTCATATTGAAACAAGATATTTCAGAATGTGACATTTTATCATGGATGACATTGATCGATTATTCATATTATAAACCAAAAAAACTAATAAACCCAAGGGTTTAATATTATAAACCAAAGGAATTGGTGAACCCAAGGGACATCCATTACCCAACAAACTATAAACCAAAAGGAATTGGTGAACCCAAGGGAATTGATTTAAACATTGAGACAATTGTTGTCACAAGGCGACGTTGGACCAACAATGACCATGGTTGGCCATGGGTGATTTTCATATCGAGACAATGTTTTTCATAATGTTTCGTTTGATCATGGATGACATTGATCGATTATTCATAATATAAACCAAAAAAACCAATAAACACAAGGGTTTAATATTATAAACCAAAGGAATTAGTGAACCTCAGGGAAACTCATTGCCCAAGAAATTATAAACCAATGGAATTGGTGAACCCAAGGTCTTTTATATAAGCACTGAGACAATTGTTGTCACAATGTGATGTTGGACCAACTATGACCATGGTTGGCCATGTGTGATTTTCATATTGAGACAATGTTTCAGAATTTGACATCTGATCATGCATGACATTGATCGATTATTCATATTATAAACCAAAAAAACTAATAAACCCAGCGGTTTAATATTCTAAACCAAAAGAATTGGTGAACCCAAGGGAAAATCATTACCCAAAAAAATATAAACCAAAGGAATTGGTGAACCCAAGGGAATTGATGTAAACATCGAGACAATTGTTGTCACAATGCGATGTTGGACCAACTATGACCATGGTTGGCCATGGGTGATTTTCATATTGAGAAAATATTTGTCAGAATGTGACATTTGATCATGGATGACATTGATCAATTATTCATATTATAAACCAAAGGAATTGGTGAACCCTAGGGAAAATCATTACCAAAAAACTAATAAACCCAAGGGTTTAATATTATAAACCAAAGGAATTGTTGAACCAAAGGGAAAATCATTACCCAAAAAAATATAAACCAAAGGAATTGGTGAACCCAAGGGAAATTATTTAAACATCGAGACAATTGTTGTCACAATACGATGTTGGACCAACTATGACCATGGTTGGTAATGGGTGATTTTCATATTGAGACAATATTTGTCAGAATGTGACATTTGACAATGGATGACATTGATCGATTATTCATATTATAAACCAAAAAAAATAATAAACCCAAGGGTTTAATATTATAAACAAAAGGAATTAGTGAACCCCAGGGAAAATCATTACCAAAAAACTAATAAACCCAAGGGTTTAATATTATAAAGAAAGGAATTGGGGAACCCAAGGGAAAATCATTACCCAAAAAATTATAAACCAAAGGAATTGGTGAACCCAAGGGAATTTATTTAAACATCGAGACAATTGTTGTCACAATACGATGTTGGACCAACTATAACCATGGTTGGCCATGGGTGATTTTCAAATTGAGACAATATTTGTCAGAGTGTGACATTTGATCATGGACGACATTGATTGATTATTCATATTACAAACCAGAAAAACTAATAAACCCAAGGCTTTAATATTATAAACCGAAGGAATTAGTGAAACCTAGGCAAAATCATTACCAAAAAACTAATAAACCTGGCGGTGTAATATTATAAACCAAAGGAATTGGCGAAACCAAGGGAAAATCATTACCCAAAAAATTATAAACCAAAGGAATTGGTGAACCGCAAGGAAAATCATTACCAAAAAACTAATAAACCCAAGTGTTTAATATTATAAACCAAAGGAATTCGCGAACCCAAGGGAAAATCATTACCCAAAAAATTATAAACCAAAGGAATTGGTGAACGCAAGGGAATTGATTTAAACATTGAGATAATTGTTTTAACAAGGAGATGTTGGACCAACTATGACCATGGTTTGCCATAGGTGATTTTCATATTGAGACAATATTTGTCAGAATGTGACATTTGATCATGGATGACATTGATCGATTATTCATATTATAAACCAAAAAAACTAATAAACCCAAGGGGTTAATATTATAAACCAAAGGAATTGGTGAAACCCAGGAAAAATCATTACCAAAAAACTAATAAACCCAAGGGTTTAATATTATAAACCAAAGGAATTGGTGAACCCAAGGGAAAATAATTACTCAAAAAATTATAAACCAAAAGAATTGGTGAACCCAAGGGAATTGATTTAAACATTGAGACAATTGTTGTCACAATGCGATGTTGGACCAACTATGACCATGGTTGGCCATGGGTGATTTTCATCTTGAGACAATATTTGTCAGAATCTGACATTTGATCATGGATGACATTGATCGATTATTCATATTATAAACCAAAAAAACTAATAAACCCAAGGGTTTAATATTATAAACCAAAGGAATTGGTGAAACCCAGGAAAAATCATTACCAAAAAACTAATAAACCCAAGGGTTTAATATTATAAACCAAAGGAATTGGTGAACCCAAGGGAAAATAATTACTCAAAAAATTATAAACCAAAAGAATTGGTGAACCCAAGGGAATTGATTTAAACATTGAGACAATTGTTGTCACAATGCGATGTTGGACCAATTATGACCATGGTTGGCCATGGGTGATTTTCATATTGATACAATATTTTTCAGAATGTGACATTTGATCATGGATGACATTGATCGATTATTCATATTATAAACCAAAAAAACTAATAAACCCAAGGGTTTAATATTATAAACCAAAGGAATTGGTGAACCCAAGGGAAAATCATTACCAAAAAACTAATAAACCCAAGGGTTTAATATTATAAACCAAAGGAATTGGCGAACCCAAGGGAAAATCATTACCCAAAAAATTATAAACCAAAGGAATTGGTGAACCCAAGGGAATTGATTTAAACATTGAGACAATTGTTGTCACAATGCGATGTTGGACCAACGATGACCATGGTCGGCCATGGGTGATTTTGATATTGAGAAAATATTTGTCAGAATCTGACATTTCATCATTGATGACATTGATTGATTATTCATATTATAAACCAAAAAAACTAATAAACCCAAGGGTTTAATGTTATAAACCAAAGGAATTGGTGAAACCCAGGAAAAATCATTACCAAAAAACTAATAAACCCATGGGTTTAATATTATAAGGCAAAGGAATTGGCAAACCCAAGGGAAAATCATTACCCAAAAAATTATAAACCAAAGGAATTGCTGAACCCCAGTGAATTGATTTAAACATTGAGACAATTGTGGTCACAATGCGATGTTGAACCAACTATGACCATGGTTGGACATGGGTGATTTTCATATTGAGACAACATTTGTCAGAATGTGACATTTGATCATGCATGACATTGATCGATTATTCATATTATAAACCAAAAAAGCTAATAAACCCAAGGGTTTAAAATTATAAACCAAAGGAATTCGTCAACCCCAGGGAAAATCATCACCAAAAAACTAATAAACCCAAGGGTTTAATATTATAAACCAAAGGAATTGGCGAACCCAAGGGAAAATCATTACCCGAAAAATTATAAACCAAAGGAATTTGTGAACCCAAGGGAATTGATATAAACATTGAGACAAATGTTGTCACAATGCGATGTTGGACTAATTATGACCATGGTTGGCCGTGTGTGACTTTCATATTGAGACAATGTTTCAGAATTTTAAATTTGATTATGGATGACATTGATCAGTTATTCATATTATAAACCAAAAAAACCAATAAACCCAAGGGTTTAATATTATAAACCAAAGGAATTGGTGAACCCAAGGGAATTGATTTAAACATTGATACAATTGTTGTCACAATGCGATGTTCACCCAACTATGAACATGGTGGGCCATGGGTGATTTTCATATTGAGACAATATTTGTCAGAATGTGACATTTTATCATGGATGACATTGATCGATTATTCATATTATAAAGCTAAAGAACTAATAAACCCAAGGGTTTAATATTATAAACCAAAGGAATTAGTGAACCCAAGGGAATTGATTTAAACATTGTGACAATTGTTGTCACAATGTGATGTTGGACCAACTATGACCATGTTTGGCCATGGGTGATTTTCATATAGAGACAATATTTTTCAGAATGTGACATTTGACGATGGATGAAATTGATCGGTTATTCATATTATAAACCAAAAGAACTAATAAACCCAAGGGTTTAATGTTATAAACCAAAGGAATTGGTGAACCCAAGGGAATTAATTTAAACATTGAGACAATTGTTGTCACAATGCGATGTTGGACCAACTATGACCATGGTTGGCCATGGGTGATTTTCATGTTGAGACAATATTTGTCAAAATGTGACATTTGATCATGGACGACATTGATCGATTATTCATATTATAAATCAAAAGAACTAATAAACCCAAGGGTTTAATATTATAAACCAAAGGAATTGTTGAACCCAAGGGAATTGATTTAAACATTGAGACAATTGTTGTCACAATTCGACGTTGGACCAACTATGACCATGGTTGGTCATGGGTGATTTTCATATTGAGACAAGATTTTTCAGAATGTGACATTTTATCATGGATGACATTGATCGATTATTCATATTATAAACCAAAAGAACCAATAAACCGAAGGGTTTAATATTATAAACCAAAGGAATTGTTGAACCCAAGGGAATTGATTTAAACATTTAGACAAATGTTGTCACAATCCGACATTGGACCAACTATGACCATGGCTGGCCAAGGGTCATTTTCATACTGAGACAATATTTGTCAAAATGTGACATTTGGTCATGGATGAGATTGAACGATTATTCATATTATAAACCAAAAGAACTAATAAACCCAAGGGTTTAATATTACAAACCAAAGAAATTGGTGAATCCAAGGGAAATTATTAAAAACATAAGTTATCAATAAGGCCAAGGGAAGGACTGGACCCTCGACCCAATAATTGAAAAGATTAACTACTTATAACCATTCATAAGTCATTCATTCACTTCTAAAAAATATTTTCCTAAGTAAAATCCTATTTTTCTCAGGGAAATTGCACAATATGTCATAGAAACCCTTTCATTCAAGCATAAGTTAAATACATACTTTGAATGTTTTTTTACTTAGTGCTTTTTCATTCATTTTCATATTAACTTTTAACTTTATTATTTAATTCACTATATAATTCAACCCGTTCCCGTATTAATTTAACTATATACAACTCCCAATTATCACATATCCTGCCCCTTTGGTTGAAAAATAACCTCAATATTGTGTTAATTGTGATTAATTAGTTAAAACCGCGACTAATTAAGAACCTTGATTTCCCGTCGCATTAAAAAAGGATTAATTAACACTCATCGTTAATTAATAACTTACCCCACCAATCGAATTTCCCCCGATATCATTAAATTGTGTTTAATTGTATTAGACCTGCCCTTGCTATTTTCCTATCATCTCACCTCCCCGACAGCGGTTCAATCATCCCCTTCACATCCAATGGCTGTCGTCTATATCGCGTCGCCCCCACGTACGAACAATAACACGCGATCGCTAAGAGGTTTTCCAAACAGTGTCTCGCCACGTGTCGCGAAGGGTATGGAATCGCTGGCTCTCACTTGAAAACAGCTCATCCCCAAAAGTAGTGTGATGTATACCGCTTACCACCGTTCGCATTCAAAAAAATAGCCTTTCTTACATACGTCATCCACCCGAAAAATAAAACCCCGCCAACTTTCGACTTTGTGAATAAAACAAATAAACGCACATCATTTTCATTATCCCGTGCAGCGACCAGTGTTCCCATGTAGAAAACTGCAAAGCCATCTGTCGAATATTTTCAACCACCGCCTTGCTGAGAAAATTGCAGACGAACAATCCAGAACCCATCAGCAGTTGCCTACACCTGTTTTCATCACTATCCACTTCCCAGAAACAAGTATTTACCCAGTTCCCGTCGAACCCTGCAAGTCTTGGTTTTTTATTTAATTCCACAAGAAAAGGCTAAAACACAGTACAATTCGGTCTTTATTTCACTCCTAAGTTCCCAGACCTGTAATTGTGGCCATTTTTCCATCAAAAACCCAAATTCCTTTATGAATCCACAAGAACCAGAAATGGAAACCACTATGGCTTTGAATGTTGCGCCTCTGAATGCCCCCCATAAAGATTTAGACTATCTGCCTCTAGCAGATAGGGATTTCCAGATAAAAGACCTCATTCTTAGTGAAAGTCCTCTCAGAACCTTTTGCCAATGTAGAGATAATTTCCTGAATGGCTCTGATATTTTGGGATTGTGGGAATCCAATCTTCCAATGCATTTTTTACCTTCAGTCCATGTTTTCCCCGAAATAATTTATCACTGCCATGCCAATTACGATCCCAATCAACGATCAGTCATGTCCCCGAGTCAAACTATTTTTTTCCCAATAACTGTTCAATCCATAAATGAAATGTTACAGTTCCATCGTGGTCAAGCGCTCACTCCTATTTCCATGGGAGATTTACTCAAAAAATCCACAAATTTATCCCAAGAAGAGCTGAATCGCCTCTGTCAGACTTTCATGCTACCAGAACATCAACCCAAAGGCCCAACTCCTTATGGATATACCTTTTTCACAGATATGGGCAGACTCATATTTAATATGATATCTTATGTAATGGGTTTCGACACTAGTGAATACGTTGATAACTTAACCCTAGTGTTGTTGTCAATTTTTACTCCTAGACAACCCCCTGCTGTCAAATATGATTTTGCTTCCTTTATTGCTGATAAAATTCATGACCAGTTCATGAGATTAGAAAATGAAAAAGTTTTCAAATATTCCACTTTTATATACCATCTCATGCTCTATTATCAATTAGAGAGTTTCCCCTTCCATGTCATGCAACTTGATGCCAAAGGAAATCCAAGGTCTGTAATTTTTTGGTCTCCAATCTTCCATAATTCCTTTGAGTCTACCTATTCTTACAATGAGTTCATTGATATATTTGTACACCCTGCAACTACCTTATTAACAGGAGTTTCCCCTCCTAGGGTCAATAATGATATGAAGAAAATTCTCCAACTCTCAAAGCAATACAGAATAAGTGATTGGTACCTATACATGAAACATACAAAAATTAGAATATATGGGTGTGAGCTATGTCCTTTCAAGCTACCAAAATATGTTCCAATGTGGCTTTTTTCCCTAGAATATTTTAGACAAATGATAAATTCAGACATAGTCCATTTTTGCAATGCAAAGAAAAAGGCTCAGCTCAGAATTAAGAGTCAATTAGGTCCTTTTGTCTGTAATTCTAGGGATGCAGGAAAAGAAGTTGAAAGAATTCTAGAAGACTATCTCAAATTGAAAAAAATAAATTTGGTGGGTACCTTATGACCCAAACAGCTTTATATGTGATAGGAGAATGAAAAACAAATTTTTACCATATCTTCACCATAGAATTCCAGAGATTGAACAATTTGCAAATATGGATGAATGGATGGAAGGAACCTTAGTAGAACAATATAGTGAACAGGTCAGTTTTGAAAATGTTGTGAAGGATCTTGAGAAAATACTTGACCTGGATTATTTTGGGCAAGTACAAAGACCATGAATTGATCCTTCCTCTACTGGAACCTCTTAGCAAAATTTGCAGGAAATCAGTGCACTAGCCAAAGTAGCATCCAAAGGGAAGGAAAAGGAGACTGATACACAAGTCACAGAGAAATTCACAATGTCAGAGCAGCCTAAAACTTCCAAGGAATAGACCCAAATATAGACTTCTCCCACTCAAATCAATGTGGCAGAAATTTCAATTTTGCAAACTCCTCTCAATGAAGAAAAAGGTAAAAAGAGAGATGCAGAAACAACTACCCCTATCAGTGGATCTTCAGAACAACCTAGTAACAAAAGAAAAATATTAAATCCACTCTCAGAAGTAGAATTTTTTCAAGAAACCACTAATAGTCAGAGGAGAGAAGAGTTAGATAGTCAGCAAACATTCACAATCAGTGGGACATCCACTAACTCACAGAAAAAAGAGCCACAAAGATATCAAAGTGCAGAAGTATCTTCCTTTGAACCACCAGTGAAGGATGCCTGGGATATTAAGAAGACATTTATAAATATAAAGGCCAGAAATGATCCATTAAGACTTCAAGTCTATAATCAATACTTAAATATGGCTCCCAAAAATCAACAGAGATTGATGTCGGCCTATGACATCCAGTAGGGTAAATTGGTGATGATTCATTTCAAGCCCAGAGTACAACAGCCTCAAACAGCTGCAGACTATGTTAGAACCAATTTTGAGGTCTTGGAAAAGTATATTGATCCTTTGGATCAGATTGAGCTGCACAAACAAACTGGAGAGATGATATACTCAACTTTGACTGATAAGTCAATGATGGCCCAAAGATTACAGAATTCTTTGGACAATACTAATGCTCAATTGCATCTTGAAAAAGCCTCTTCCCAGGCTAAGGACAACAGGATAAAGACTTTGGAAGAAATCATTATTGGATTGGGTCATAATCCCAAAGATGTTAAGGCTACAGAAGCCTTGATTAAAAAGAAAGATGATGATATTGCAGCCTTAAGGAAACAGCTGAAGTTGCCATCTTCAAGGCATCCAGAGACTATTGAGGTAATAAAGCAAAACTCTGAAGAATAATTAATGGATTTTCTTTTGAAACTTAATGAGCAACTAAATGAGACTGAAAAAGAACTTGAAAAGGCATTAAAGGACAAGTAGCCAAACATTCCAGCATCTACAGCAAAATTAATTATAGGTACAACAACAATAAGTCAGCCAGCAGGACTATCACAGGGCAACACTTCCAATTTAAGCACTGAAGAATTAATAAAATCAATGGAGGAATTGAAACTCCAAGTGACAGAGCTCTAGAAAACAAATGTACAATTTACCACCTTAGAACAAAAATATGATCTCTCAAAGATGAGTGTTGCAGAAAAAACAAGAGAGATCAACAGATTAGAAAAATTGGTCAAAGCATTGGAAAAGGATCTCACATTGGAGAAACCTTTGAAAGAAATCAAAGAAATTCTTTGGGACAACATCACTAAGTCAATAGATGATGTTTGTCCATCAATCCAAATAATGTATGAGCAAAATGATTTAGTTAAATTGGCTCTGGAAGAAGTTCTAAAGGAAAGAGAAGAATTAGGAAATATGCCTGAAGAAGCCAATAAGCTTATACAACTTTTAAATACCAAGAACAGATACCAACTTCAAGAGCTAGGCATCCAAGACAGAACAGGAACAATTTTGGAGGTAAAAAGGGTTTTTACTAAAGAACTCTGATGCAGAACCTAGAAAGAAGATGCTATGATATGCAGGAAGAAATCAATGCTTTTACAAAGAGATTGGATATTTTGCAGAGTAAAGGATTGCTAAGTCCTTTAGTCTCAAATGATAAACTAATGAGCCTTGAAAGCTATGTTGAGAAACTGAATAAGTATGCTGACAAACAGGCCAGTTCATCGACCAGTTCATTAGTAGAAAAAGCATTTCCTACAGGCAAAATTCTTCATGACAATCTGGAAAATTTGTTTTATCTCGAACATGAGGTAAAACATTTATTCCCAATTCAGCCTACTTTCTTCAGATATACAGAGACTGATGAGACTCTATGGAAGCTTCAAAGATCCAGAATACCAGAAGCACAATGGTGGGAAGAGATGTTAGACATTTTGTAAAAATTATCCTTGCATGAATTTTGATTATTTACTACAGCAAGCCATGATAA
Source organism: Pinus albicaulis (assembly GCA_034641835.2). Lineage (NCBI taxonomy): Eukaryota > Viridiplantae > Streptophyta > Pinopsida > Pinales > Pinaceae > Pinus > Pinus albicaulis. The sequence continues at coordinate 184,157,397 of CM076581.1, read as the reverse complement.
AAAGGATAAACAGAGATCAAACAGGGAAAAGTGTATCAGTGCAGGTAAAGAGTATTAGTAAAACAGAGCAGCCAGCATAGAGTTACTAAAGAGGATAGCAACAAGCCTAATCATAGGGCCTGCCCCCAGCACATTCATAAAAGAAAGGGAACAACACAACATCGGCTATCTTTTCTCTTATCTACAAGACCATCTGTCTCTATTTTCTTGTAACATATTCATGAGCCATCCTAAATTATATTTCATTTTGTCAGGAGATATTTTTTATAATATTTCGTATAAATACTCCCTCAATTAGAGTATTGGGGGGTGGGATTCTCAGACTTTGCTGTAACATTGATTATTTTGGAAATAAAGTGCTATTGGACAAATTTCGCATGGCTAGCTGGATAAGGAATTGATGCAAAGTACTTTTCACAGGATTCTTGAGTCAAAAAAAGGATCAATAAGTCATCTAACTCTTATGTTTTAGAGTTCTATACTTGTTTATTATACCATTTTTGTTGCATATCTGAATGATAAACGAAAAGGAATAATTCATAAAGTGCTTAAATGCAATCTGTTTTCAATCGTTGTTATTCTTAATGTTTTCTTCTGAACTAGTATAAACAGTGAATTCTTAATTGCTCCTGTTTTCTAGTCTATTCATTTTGATTATTTGATTTTTTAACAGCTACCTCGTATAACTAGTTTTTTACCTGTGAATGGTTCATTGTAAGAAAATTAACAAAAAACGACATTATAAAAACAAGAAAATTAAGCAACAACAAAAACGATGTAAACAACATTCCAAAATACTACTATGAATTTGATAAATGTAGACATCTCATTAATATATCAAAATCATTATTATTATATTAATAGTTGCATATCATAGCGATATGGACTTTAATCTCTCCTCTTCTTTCTTCCTAATTGTAACATACGCACTATTATTCATCTTGGCATAACGCTGATAAGAGAAAGGCGGTGCAATGCATAAACCATCTATTGATTTCACTCTTAATATGGCTGTGAAGGTAAACCCTTGTTGTTCTCTATTCCCGATATCAATTGATGCTCGCTCTAAAGTCAAACCTTGTGACTTGTGAATTGTAAGAGCCCATGCCATCTTTAAAGGAATTTGTTTTCGATTTCCTCTTATCACTGGTGTGATAGGTACAATGTTTGGATTGCCTGCATCAAACGGAACACCAACATACTTATCAAAAATAACAGTTGTGAACATTGGAAGCTCAGGTGGCTTAGAGTTGGGCATATAAAATATTTCCTTCACATACCCAAGTGCACCATTCACCAAACCAGCTTCAACCCACAAATTACATGTCAACATAACACGCTGGCCACAGCACAACAAAACTTCACGGTCCAGTTGATCATCATCGGCACCACTGATTTCTTAACGCCTTGAATACACAGCAATACATCGTGCAATTGGAGAATTTAATGATTTAAACATATGTCTGTTATGGAAGGAGACCAAATTATTTGTTGGAAACATGTTAACTGGTGCATTAAATAAATCCGTTTCTCCAGGATGCAACCTCATATCAGCCTGTGACATAAGAAACTCCCAATCATCAAGAACAGGTTCTGCGTTTCATATGTTATTGAGGACTCCACGAAAAAAATATTGTTTCTCATTGCTCCCTTGTTTTTGAAATATTGTGTCAAGAGTGACAACAGTGTTGAAATTTTTCCATAATACTTTCCCTGCTGTATTACCTGCATACAAAGGCTTATCTCTCACAGGAGGTAGCTGGCCAAGGTCACCCACAAGGATCATGGATCTACCACCAAAAGGACAATTCTTTTTATCTGGAAATGCTTCTCGTAGTCGAGCATCTATTTGCATGAACAACCTTAATCCTAAAAATCTCATTTCATCAATCAATATATATCGAATGTGCCTCATTTCCTCTTGAAATAGTGCCAATGATTGACCCTGTAGTGGTTTCATATCTCTAATCGGGATTTTCAAAGCAGAGTGTATTTCTTTTGCATGTATATTGAAAGAAGCTATTCCTGTTGGGGCAAGAAGAAGCAAAGGAATTTTTCCATTACCGGACAGATTAGAAAGAGTCTCAGAAATATAATGGATAAGGAAAGACTTTCCAGTGCCTACAGTGCCCTGAATAATAATAAGAAGAGCTTCACAAATCTCATATTCAGTAAAATTCCTTAAAACGATTTCAAAAGCAAGTCATTGTCTTTCTGCTAATGAATCTGGAGAGGAAAGTGTTCTATTTGAAAGGTCTCCAATATCACCCCTTGATATTGCATCTTTTATAAAATTAATAGCTTCTTCGGCCACATCATCAGAAATAGTTGTACCTTTCCAGTCAAAGGATATATCAAAATCCATTCGACCAAGGGTGTGAAGATCAGAAACATTGACACTATTTCGTGGAACCCAGCGAAAGAAAAGTTTCCACTCTTGAAAATCATCTCCAAGATTCATTTCCTGGTTAGAAAAGTCACCATCTTCTCCATCTTCAATATTTTCATCAATTGATGGATTTCGATCAACATGCCAAGCTCCATATCGGAAATTCCTCCAGTTTTCCACAATAATTTCAGTTCAAAGCCCAATCTCTGCAGAAATGTCACAAGGCTTGTACAAGAGCAATTCTGTCCAGAAAAAGGGTTCAAAATCCTTTGAATCCTCACCAGGAATAGAATAAAATTGTGGCCATACCTGAACAATTGCATGAGCATCTCTAGGCTTCCATTGATATTTTTTGCGCTTGCTATCAAACATCCAAGATCTTTTTGTTTCTATCAAAGTTAGATGTTAAAGGAAAGAAGGCCTCTTCTGATAATGCTGAACAAATGTATTTTCAGATTAACAGTGCAGGCCATCCCTTGAAATTTTCTTGAACACCTTTCTTCCAACATTTAACGAAACAAATTGTCGACTACACACAACGAGAGGTAGCTTAAGCAACATGTGACATGTTTCTTGTGCTCCAATGTCACTTTCAATGACTGTTTCTGCACGAAACCTCCTATAAGCACATAAAGCAGGATCCTCAGAGGCAATAGAATCTAAAATTCTAGTTAACATATCATGATAGCTTTCAGACCTTCTCTTTTCTTTTGATGCATACTTAGCAATATATTTCAGGACAGCATGTCGAGAAACCACTGGCTGGAAATCAACATTTCCACGCCACATTGTTAGAAGGTCAATGTTATTTACATTTAGCCTATCATCATTTCTTTCTGGGTCATATTTTTTTCTTCCTTGATCATCTATGAACAATCTTGATTCCTCAGAAACATCCCATGGGGCATTGTATCGACAAGCGAGTATAGTGCCCTTTTTGCGCAGACAAGAATCTACACTACACTTTGTGTGCCTTTGGACACAGTTCAACAATTCTTCATAATCATTATCAGGATTGCAAGAGAAAATCTAATCAGTATTCAGTAGGCAAGGGTCATCATTGAGACTTCTTGGAACCATTATATTGCGACGATGTATTTGACGTGGATTCCATGCAGTTACATAATTGTCAAAGAATCTCTTTGCATGTTGCAAATCACAATCATTTGACCGATCAAGTCTTTCCATGTCAGGAGCTCCTTGCAACCATAGGAAACCATGGATATGTTCTAAACCTCTATGTTGCCAATTATATCTGGAAAAAATGAACACAAAGTTACTACGATAAATATGAATGGAAAATCAATAAGAAATTGACAACGAATAGAAAATAAATTCAAAAAAACTGACTTGTACCAGAAGTCTTTAGCTTTACAATATTTTTGGATAACTTCCTCTCGAAATATATTGAATCTATGGTGCATAAATGTGGCAAAAATATGAGGGTACTGGATAACATTTTCAACTTTCATATGATGCTCATTTAAGGAACGAGAATGTGACGGTACAGGCATGAGGCTATGCAGCTCTGGCCACTTTGTGTCAGCTGCACTCAAAGTAAAAAACAAAGATGGACATCCCAACTGAGTAATCATGTCAGTCAATTCAGCCTGAAATTTAGTCCAGTATGCCATTGTACCTCTTAGAGAAGACCCAAGCCGCATAAGATGCTCATCCAAATTATTATCTGGAAAATCAGAAAGTTGCTGACACAATTCATCAATTGTTGTTGTTGAGTTATCATGTAAATTTTTCTTCACAAAAACTGAAGTAGTTGCTTGGCTACTATGCCTCATTATCATGTTCAACAGGTAATATCGGAAGCGAGGATGGCTTCCAAACCTCTGATCATAGTATCTAAGAAGATGGAATGCATACTCATGAAGTTCAATAGTACAAATGCGTGGTTGCAACCAATCAACAGCACCAGTGGGGAACAATATGGGGAATGCCATATCTAATAACCCCTTAGTATTATATTCATTCACTGGAGACATTCCAATAGTGGGCCAATCCATTTCATCAACATCTGAAGAATCAACATTATCAAGAAATTCTCTAATTTCTTCCACCTCTCTCCGTTCATTGGGTAGGTGAGCAATAAAAGACGAAGAATGAGAGGGCAAATGGTTAGGAGGAAACCCTTCATTATTAGTTGCACCAGACTCAGATTCTGCAATTTCACAATCAACAAATTTAAGCCTGTAGGAGACATCTGTTGATATTTCGGGCAGAGCATTCACTGAATCATTGTCAATTACAACATCTCGATAATATTGATCACGTTCAATTTTGAGATGCAATGCATCCATAACGCGAGATATTTTTACATAACATTCATAATATTTAGACTGAGCAGCATGTCTCCTCACAATTAGAAATTCAAGATCATCAACATGGCGCGGAAGACTTTGTGCAACTGTAGAAATATCTTGGGGAAAGCTAATTGTGTGTCTGCTATACTTATATTTCCCACCTCGAGCATGTGTCACTTGCAAAATAGGATTTACATGTGCTATTAACATTTCTTCAACTTGAGTAAGAACTCTTAAAATATGAGGTTGCTCACCAGGATCCATGTTATTATAGCCACAAAAACGATATGAACCTCCTTCAGTCTTACATCGTCTACAAACAGGTCCTTTGGGATCTCTCAAAATGTGGATTCCAGGATATGATTCTTTGCAGATGTGGCACATTTGGACAATTGACAAGTTATCTAGATTTTATTGAAATATTTTATGCACTACAATCATATTTTCATCAAAATAAATATGATTTGAATTGGTTGGACCATGTGGAGAATGATGTGGAAGAGTATAATTTATTCTAAAATTTATTTGATTTTTAGCACCACGAGACTCCCTCCCAAAATTTGAAACATGTGGAATAGATCTATGACATGGGATTTGCAAATTTATGGTCTGCATTTCTGCAACCTGAGAATGTGCAAAGGTTTCTTTAGCATAAATTCTTTTAAAATTGAATGTCCAAATAATTAGAATTGAAAAATGAAAAAAAAAAATTCCATTCAATATTTACATTTGTTTGGCGATGTGGGTGAAGTGTAGGAGATGGCTGCTCTTCACTTCTAACATCAGTAGATTGAACATTTGGAAAGTTATTTTCAACGCCTCTATTCAAATTAGTTGTTTCATGTTAAAACAAATTAAAATATTTTATAAAACTAAATGCCAAAAAAAGATAGATTTCTAATTTTACAATTAACAATAAATGAAAAAAGGAGGAAAATATCAAACGAATTCAACATTTACATTTTTTTGGTGACCTGGATGAACGCTATGTGATGGTTCCTCCTCACTTATAACATCAATAGACGGAACATCTACGGATTTAATTTGTATGCCTCTATTGAAACGAGTTGTGTCCTGTTTGAAGAAAAACAAAATATGCACCAAAATTTCAAATAAAGAAAAATCAAATCAAACACATTGAACATTAACATTAGTTTGTCGATTTGATTCTCGAGGAGAATGCAGTGGAAGGTTATGACCTGCTTCATATTCAAATCTCAGATTAGGATATGGAAGACGCGGGGAAAAAATTTCCAGACCTCTATTAAAATGAGGTGAATCCTACTCCAAGAGAATAAAATACCTTATCACTAAAGAAATGTAAATAGAGGAATGTAATAAAACAACCACTATTTCATCAACTGTAAAGATATCATTGGATTAGCTCCATTGTTCCACGCAAACTGCTATCACGGATGACTGTTTCTGTTCGTGCGACAACATTATTTTGAGAAGGGAGATTGGAAGATACAATGTTTCCACCAGCTGGATCCAAATTATCAAACAAATGGCCAATCAAACTATCATCCAATTCATTACATACAATGTCATCATTACCTCCACCATGGATATTTTTCAACCTTTGGCCTTTCTCACAAGATGCAACTGCAGAGACAGAAGAATTTGGGTGAACATTTGCATCCACGTTATGAATATGATGTTCCTCCCTATTGCCAGATGTTTCCTCAATATTATGATAATTTTTAGGAGAGCGTTGAAAAACAAAATTATGGTGACGAGGAGCATATTCTGGCAACGAACTACCAAGCGGCAATGTTCTTTCCATGATATCATCCATAGTACGATACATACGAGGAACCATAAAATCATTTTCAAGATTTGTTTCAGTCGTTCTTCTATGATATTTAGCTCTCCTATGCTCATTTATTGTGCCCTTATTTTGTTGATACCGTAAACGACGACTTTCATTGGACTTGTCACACGATGTCGGTGACTTATTCCTTTTTCTTGTATGCTTGCTTGTACCTTCAGATGACATGTCTACAATGAACAATAAAATATTTGTTATAGAACAATAAAGTGCAACAGATACAATATAGCCAATATAAATTAAGAGAAAAGGATGAAAAAGGAGCACATTTTTTTTCCACCCACAAAACAAATTAAAATCGTTTACATTATTTTTCCAACCAAATGGCTAAGAAGAAAATTGGATTTTTTCAAATGGCCAAAACAAAAAAGAATTAAATTTCATGTATCATATTATAACTGTAATGGGAAACCCATATAAATGGAACAAAATTGTAAATAATTATATGAATTTGAAATATATCTAAATATTTGGAACTATATACCATCAAAAAAACCTAAAGATATAACATTGTTTGAGAATCAATGAGAAAAAATTGATGGAAACACCATGTATAGAATAAGTCACAGTAAATACTATAGAAACAAAGAGAAATGGATAACATCCAAACACATTAAAATTCAATTAAGAGGACTAAACAGGACAAAAAAAATAAATATTTTCGAGCAAATTGCAATAGAATTCAATATCCAGCATCCGATACATACATAGATAGAAGACAACCCCTCAGAATGGACCCGTATAAATATCCATAGTCTTAGCATACATACCCAAAAGTATGCAAAGTAAAAAAAAAGGGAAATATTTTCCACGACCACAGAGAGAGGAAAAAATGGCTAATAGCCAAAGACTCCATGTCCACATCCAATGGTGGAATCTCATCTATAGAATCCATACGCGGAGAAATTGCAAAAACATTTCCAGACTCGATCAAATCGTTGCAATCCTGCAATGTTGGAGACCAAAATCCATTCATTTTTTGATTAGTTGAATTATCAATATCTATTGGGAAGCAAAGGCCAGCCATCATGTCATATAATAGGAAAGGAACTTCACTGCATTTGCACATAAGAACCACACCTTGGACTGTTCGAAAAGGAAGATAACTAGGAAATTTTATATCTATATCTATAGACATTTCTTCCAACAACTTCCATATAAAGCCCCAATCATCCTCAAAGTAATCAGTTCTTCGTTCAGTATACGGGTGACCAAATTGAAAATTATCTATTTCTTCAATTGACCATACAGAAGTGGAGCCATCATTGACAAGACATATCAACTGATTCTTGCACACTGCCAATGACATACACCGAATGTCAGTTATTGGAACAATTGAAAATCCCCAGTTATTTTTTATTACATCGAACCAGTAGATTGTATACCCATATCGAGGATAATCTGCATACTCTGTGTCGAGATAGAGACAAAAAATTTTACTTCTATAAAAAACTCCATTTTGAGGGGGTGAAGTGCCACCAAATGGAAGATCAACCCTTCGCCAAACCCTATCAAGACTACTGCAAACATAAAATTTAGACTGAATTCTATCATAGATATGTTTTAGAACAACCTAGTCATATTTGTTGCTGCTCGCATTCTCCAACAACAAAAAGAATCCCCAGTCTCCAATTTGTATTCGCCCAATGTTTTTTAAGGCCTTTGTAAATGGATTCATCACAAAATAGTTTCGTGAATGGGAGAATTTTGTTGGTAAGGATAAAACCACCATTGGTCCAATATTAGACTCCACCTTGTATCTTGAATCTATGAATCGCAAATGAAAACGAGATATATGCCCATTTTGATTAAGGTATTCTGTAGAAAAATAATTGTCTTCATCATTGACGAAAGCAACCATAAATCCAAATTCATTTGTACAGATATGCTTGCAACGCAATAAGAAACAAGGATTTTGCAAAACAGTCTTCCATTGTTGACAAACAGTGCTAAACTTTATCACAACCGATAAAGGGAGCCAAAGGAAGACAATTTCAAGAATTTCAAATGGAATACAACTCCAAATAGATGGATCCATGATAAAACAAGGAAATCACCTAACATAAAAGAAAACAGACGTGATATCAACAAGACAACTTTCAATTAATGGTGAATAGAATAAGCAATATAGAAAAGCAATTTTCCATCTACAAATATAGTAACATGCACACATACATAATGTATAACACGATAATACCCGTAAGAACATTATTACAGTAGTTAAAAAAAACTCACAAATTTACTATTAATCTTAATAAGTATTTTTCTTATGTCTGTATTAATGTCTATATTTCTTAAGCCAAAAATCAAAACATGATTTGTGGCTTAAGAAATATTAATCATATATTTTAATTAAACAGATATACCACCAATATTTTCGCTATCTGCATTAATTTGACCTAGCGGAGTAAGGGACCAATATTCACAAGCCAAGGTTTACAATCTATTATACAATATCAAAGTTATCTTCGGTATTCATTTTAAAGGAACATATACGTGAATATCAATAATGAATATATGAAATTAAATTATGATGCTAATTAAAATAATATATTAAATTACATATATATTTATCTACAATCAAATGAATGAGGTTTTGACTTTGTTGACATACGTTTATCATATTTGCATGTGCGCAAATATTAGGTGGGCCTGAGAGGCTCTTACCACTTACAGTTTAATTATTGTATGTTTTGATTTTTTCCATTTAAATTTATTATTAACTACAACATGACTAGACGATATTATTAATGATGTGTGTCTCAAATTTCATTATTATCTGTGCATATCGCAAAATAAAACCATCCATGACCAATTCAAACCATCTACGTTAACCAAATCTAAAGACAAGGTTTACAATCTGTTATACCATATCAAACTTATCTTCGGTATTCATTTTAAAGGAACACATACGTGAATATCAATAATGAGTCTATGAAATTAAATTATGATGCCAATTTAAATAATATATGAAATTACATATATATTTATGTAAAATAAAATGAATAATTAAATGTCAGTCATTGTGACTTTGGACAGAGTGACTTTCATATGTTAAAAACAAATTCACTAACACAATGAAAGTGAGATAAATGACTGTGAAATAGTTAGTTTATTTATGAAGAGGCGGTCAAACCATCTACGTTAACCAAATCTAAAGACAAGGTTTACAATATGTTATACCATATCAAACTTGTCTTCAGTATTCATTTTAAAGGAATAGGTACGTGAATATCAATAATGAGTCTATGAAATTAAATTATGATGCCAATTTAAATAATATATGAAATTACATATATATTTATGTAAAATAAAATGAATAATTAAATGTCTGTCATTGTGACTTTGTACAGAGCGACTTTCATATGTTAAAAACAAATGCACTAACGCAATGAAAGTGAGATAAATTACTGCGCCATAGTTAGTTTATTTATGAAGAGGCGGTAAATACTTGGGTTAGAGTGCATCATCAAAAAATCTAGCAATATGGTTATAGAGATAACATAACAAAATGCTCGCTACCTTCGAAATGAAAGCAAACGCTAATGAAAACAACGACGTAAAAAACAGCGCATGTGTATTCGAAAGCTTACTGTCCACAGCGTGTGTTTTACAGCCGTGAAGCTTCTTAGAAGGATTTCTTACTTCAATCCAACCAGCCACAGTCCTGGTTCTCTACGTCAAAAATGCTCGCTACATTTGAAAAGAAACCATACACAGTGAATAAACTATAGTCTACGTGAATAAAAAATAGCGCATGTGTATTCGAAATCTTACCGTCCAAAGCGTGCGTTCTACAACCATGGATTTCTCTGCGTCCAAAATGATCGCTACATTCGAAATGAAACCAAACGTTAATGAAAACAATGATGCAAGAATGAACATAAGAGATCTTTGACTTGAGACTTCAGTGTCCAAAATTGCAAAAAATAAACGCATGTGTATTTCAATACAGAGTGAATAAACTATAGTCTGCTTGAATAAAAAATAGCGCATGTGTATTCGAAATCTTACCATCCAGAGCATGCATTCTACAGCCGTGAAGATTCTCAGAAGGATTTCTTACTTCGATCCAACAAGCAAGAGTCCCGATTCTCTGTGTCCAAATGCGTCGGCTGCTCTAAACTAGGTGGCCTTATGCTTTGAAAGCAATTGAGCGTTACGATGCCAACCATCACAGTAGATAGGCGGATCAACTCCGTGGAACCACTCTGTTGAAACGTTTGGGCGACGCTCTGGTTCACCTTCCTGTAACGGTTCCCGCTTGAGCGATAGCTCTGCAGATTTCGTTGCACGTGGCACTAAGTGAAGATAATGGCCATTAAAGAATTTGTTGCGTGTGGCACGTTGCTCCCGTTGGAATATGGATGGACATCGATATTTCTTGTTGTTTGCAGAGATGGTCGCCTCCATACAAATCCCATGATTAAACCTGAAACGTTAAGCTAACCACATGCCATGCGGCTTTGACGATACAACTTTCTCACCCGAAACATGTCCTTATTTCACTCTAATCCCTCATACTCTCATACGTGGAGATAAATAAGAGGAAAAATAAATTTTTAACGATCATTTGGTAAAAAATTAGTTTAAGTAGGGTTTAAACACTTGATTTAGACATGCAAGGAGGTTATCTCTTTTGATTTCATTTATTGATTAAGTGGTGATGACGAGAATAAACCTGCATCTTTCAATCTAGACCACCAGATGAAAAAGATTAATTAGCATAATCACTAATGAAGCGATTTCCGATAGGGGGCTACGACTATCGGCGTAAATATTTTATGGAGTTTTTCATTGTTGATATTTTTTGGAAATTAACATTATATTTTCAAATAGTAATGTAATGTAAGTAACGATTTTATGGATTTTGTCATTGTTGATTGATTTTGGAATATTTTTAGATAAAGGTGAAGTGAATTGTTTGATTTTTCAACTTCTAGATCACTCACTAGTTGACTGATCTAAAATAATGAAGAAAATGTAATAAGATCAAAAGGATCAATCCAGATGATTAATCCACATGATTCAAACCAATGAACAGTATTTAAGATACTCACATTTTTCAATTAGTGTGTTTATTGGAAATTGAGAAGAAAGAAGGAAGAAACGAGAAGCCAATCAAGATGCATCCGTCTATGTCAGGATAGTAATAGGTGAACATTATGTAAATTTATACTGCAACGAAGTAAACACATGGATGTTGGCAGTAAAATATGCAGTGGGAATCGTTTAGATATAGATGGAGATTAATATCTAATCTGCAATATATGGTCTAAATTTTAAGTTCAAAAGTTGAATATCAAAACCGTGAAGCAATGGTTAAAATTTTTTTCGACCAATATAATCAAAATATAACTTCCTGATTTATCTTCATAGAAAAAAAAAACTTGTAACCCTTTTATGTTAAGCTTCCTCTCCCAAAGTGTGCTTTTTGGAAACTGATTTGCAGTTGTTTCCTTAAATTATGGAAACCAACTGCAGTTATTTCCTTAAATTAGGAAATCGACTGAAGTTAATTAATTTCTTTTTGGGAGCTTCTGAAGTGATCCGTTACTCCCATTGCATTTATCTAGTCCATTACTCCCATTACAGTTATCTACCATGATTTGTGGAACACTTAACGAATAGCCAACAGAAGCTTGATGGAAGCTTGGCTATAAATTCTTCTGTTTGGTCCCCAAGCTCACTAACTTAATCCCCTTTAGCCTTACACCATCAAGTTAGAGTGAGGAGAGCTTGGAAGTGCCTTCAGATTTTCTTTAATGTTGCTATTGAGGACGCAGTGCTGTGTAGTGGCTACGTTAAGGAGGCTTCGTTGCAGAAAAGTGAACTTGGAGAAGAACTCTCGAGGCTCTCGCTGCTGCGTTATAGTTTCATTAAAGTCTGTTTCATTTCCTTGAAGAATCTGCAATAAACCATTCATTGGAGCATTTCTTGGAGCGTTGATCTTTGTGCAGATTTCATCTCTGCAAAATTAATTTTTATACATAGTATAATTCATCAATGGCTGGAGGTATTATGTAATGGGCAATTTTAAGTTTTAAGTTTTAATTTTCGATTCCTTTTAAGTATTTATTCCTCATTTTGAATCGTTATTTTTGCTAAAGTTTGGTATCAGAGCGGGGTTTTATCTCTGCCTTGGTGATTATAGACATATTTTGAGAATTTTTTGAATTAAATTATTTGGAAATATGTCTAATTTTTTTTCTCAATTTTATGATTATAATATTTATCTAGTGCAATTCGAATAATTGTTGTGCAATTTAATTTGCATGAATTAATTATTACTGCTCTAGTTAAAATATTCTATTTTGGATGAGTAAACGAGACCCATCGTTAAAATTTATGCATGAATATTGTAATTTTATTTTTGCAAATTATCATTATTCTCATGTCAAGTTAATTTTTATTTTTATTTTATGTAAATAATGTCTAGTGATCCATATAATTTTAATTGATTAAGAGAATAGCCACAACATCTCTAATTAACTAAAATTATATATATTATGATTGATTAGGATCACATAAAGAATATTTAGACATTAATTGTAATTAATTATACTAAATATAATAAATTTTATCCCATAGGGATTTTTGTTATATTTATGTAATTAATTAGGATAAAATATTAATAACTTACCCACAAGAATTATGAATTAATAGTTTTATCATAAAGTTCAAAACTGAGATAGAATTTATAACAAATTATAATCATAATATACCCTTGGAACTATGAATTAAGTGAATAATTTGATAAATTCTATCATAAAGAATAAATGAATTTGCTTAAAATAAAAATTTAGTCCACAGACAATTTTTATGTCATTAGATTAAATTTTCAGCATGATTTACATTGATAAAGCTTGAAATTTTATAAAGGCCTCAATTTTAACATAAACATGTGATATTTAATTTTATGCAGTTGTACAACCTGCAAATTTCTCTGAAATTCGTACTAATATCCCTGAACTTAAGGGAGATAACTATAAGGTCTGGAAGGAGAGAGTTCTCCTTCATTTGGGGTGGATGGACATAGACTATGCTATTAGGAAAGATGAACCACCAGCACTCAATAATACCAACACTACAGTGGACATCACACGTTATGAACAATGGGAACGATCTAATCCCCTAAACATGATGTTCATTAAGACTAAAATTTTAGCTGGTATTCGTGGTTCCATTGAACAGCATGAAAAGGTCTGAGACTTGCTGAAAGCCATTGATGATCAGTTCGTCACTTCAGACAAGGCACTAGCAAGCACTCTAATCATGAAGTTATCATCCCTAAGGCTCACCAGTGTGAAAGGTGTACATGAGCACATCATGCAAATGAGGGACATTGTGGCTCAATTGAAGAAACTCGAGGTTGAAATATCGAAGTATTTCCTGGTGCACTACATCCTGAACACCCTTCCGCACCAATACGGACCCTTCAAAATCTCATACAACACACATAAGGATAAATGGTCAATTAATGAACTCATGACCATGTGTGTTCAAGAGGAAGAGAGACTGGTGATGGAAATGGGAGAAAGTGCAATGTTGACAATGCGAGGAAAGGGAAAATCTCAAGCCAATCGGAAAGGGAAAGGTAAAGTACCTCTCCAAGCCGATATCAAGAAGGATTCCAAGTGTTTCTTCTGTAAACATAAGGGACACATGAAGAAGGAATGCGCCAAATTTCAGAAATGGCTTGCGGACAAAGATAATCCAATCTCATTTGTTTGTTATCAATCTAATATGGTTAATGTCAATATTAACACTTGGTGGATTGATTTTGGATCAACAATTCACATTTCGAATTCCTTGCAGGGTTTGCAAAACCTAAGGAAGCCAGTGGGAAGTGAGCAAAGCATCTTATCAGGAAACAAGATGGGCTCGCATGTGGAAGCTATAGGAACATTCTATTTAACTTTAAGTAGTGGCTTTGTTTTAGAATTAGAAAAGACCGTTTATGTTCCAATTTTTTCTAGAAACTTGATTTCAGTTTCAAGGCTTGTACCTTTTGGATATTCCTTTAACTTTTCAGAAACATCCTTCAATTTATTTTATAAATCTGATTATGTTGCGAATGGTATTTTGTCTAATGGTCTTTACTGCATTAATTTACAAAACAATGTCACTTATGATTCAATGCATTTCACACTGGTACTAAAATATGTGTTATTAATGAAAATTCCTCTAAATTATGGCACCAGAGAGTAGGTCATATATCCATAGAAAGAATTAAAAGATTGATAAATGAAGTGGTACTTAATACTATGGATTTTACTGATTTTGAGACTTGTGTGGACCGCATAAAGGGAAAGAAGACCAACAAGTCAAAGAAAGGTGCCAATAGAAGTTCGGACATATTAGAGATCATACATACTGATATATGTAGTCCATACATGGACTCACATGGTCAGAGATAATTCATCTCTTTTATAGATGATTACTCACGATACATGTATCTCTACATGCTTCATAAAAAGAGCGAAGCATTAGATGCCTTTAATATCTTTAAGGCTGAAGTAGAGAATCAATGCGGCGAGCAAATTAAGATCGTGAGATCAGATAGAGGTGGAGAATATTATGGTAGATACAAAAAATATGGAAAACCACCTTGGCCATTCGCAAAATTTCTTCAACGACATGGGATTTTTGCCCAATACACCATGCCTGGTTCACCTGACCAGAATGGTGTAGCAGAAAGAAGAAACCAAAAATTATTGGACTTGGTGCGAATTATGCTTAGCAGCTCCAATATTCCTAAATCCTTGTGGAATGAAGCACTTCAGATGGTAGTTTATATATTAAATCGATTTCCAACAAAGGTTGTTCCTAAAATGCCATTTGAATTATGGAAAAGTTGGAAACCGAGTTTGCGACATATGCACGTTTGGGGATGCTCGTCTGAAGTGAGAATATATAATCCACGAGAGAAGAAGCATGACCCAAAGACCATTAGTGGGTATTTCATTAGATATGCTCAAAGGTCCAAAGGTTATATATTTTACTGTCCATCTCGCAACACTAGGATTGTGGAATCAAGAAATGCAAAGTTTCTTGAAAATGACTTGATCAATGGGAGTGATCAAACCATGAACATAGTTTCTGAGAGGGATCATTCAGAGTCTCAACCTTCCACTTCAAGTGATAGATTGTTTATTTTTCACAGCACCCCTCAAGTACAAATTGTTATTGAATAACCAATTGTTGAATTTCCACAAGCTGTTGACGACATTCCAGTAGATCAGATAGTTCAAGAGTTGCCAAGAATTTTTGAACAACAAGTTAAACCACATACTTCTCAGGAAGATGGTAGTAAACATTAATAATATCTACTATACCAAAGAGATTCGCAATACCTGAAGATTATATTGTGTATTTGTAAGAATATGACTACAACATTGTAGCTGAAAATGATCCCGAGTCTTTTTCACAAGCCATGAGTTGCAAAGAATCATAATTATGGTATGATGCCATCAAGGAAGAGATGAATTCTATGAAGAGTAACGAAGTCTGGGATCCTGTTGAGTTTCCTAATGGTGCAAAAGCCATTGGATGTAAATGGGTCTTTAAGACAAAGAAATACTCATTGGGAAAAATTGAGAGATGCAAGGCAAGACTTGTTACAAAGGGATTCACTCAGATAGAAGGAATCGATTACATGGAGACTTTCTCTCATGTATCTAAGAAATATTCCTTGCACGTTATTATGGCATTAGTAGCCCATTTTGACTTGGAGTTGCACCAAATGGATGGGAAAACGACATTTCTCAATGGAGATCTAGAGGAGGAGGTTTACATGAAACAACCTGAAGTATTCTCCTCTAGTGATGGTGAGCAATTGGTTTGCAAGCTCAAGAAATCATTATACAGATTAAAAAAAGAATCCCGCCAATGGTATTTGAAATTTCATAATGTAATTTCTTCTTTCAGTTTTGTAGAAAACATTGTGGATGAATGTATATACCTGAAAGTTAGTGGGAGTAAAATATGTTTTCTTGTTTTATATGTGGATGAAATTTTGCTAGCAACCAATGATAAGGGTTTTTTGCATGAGGTGAAACAATTCCTCTCTAAAATTTTGATATGAAGGATATGGGTGAGGCATATTATGTCATCGGCATTAAGATCCATAGAGACAAATTTCGAGGCATCTTGGGTTTGTCTCACGAAACCTATATTAATAAAATTCTAGAGAGATTTCGGATGAAGGATTGTTCACCAAGTGTCGCTCCCAGTGTGAAGGGTGATAGGTTCAATTTTAACCAATGCCCGAAGAACGACTTTGAAAGGGAACAAATGAAGAACATTCCATATGCTTCTGTTGTCAAAAACCTAATGTATGCTCAAGTCTTCACAAGA
Organism: Pinus albicaulis; assembly: GCA_034641835.2. Classification (NCBI taxonomy): domain Eukaryota; kingdom Viridiplantae; phylum Streptophyta; class Pinopsida; order Pinales; family Pinaceae; genus Pinus; species Pinus albicaulis. The sequence goes on along the minus strand of CM076581.1, from coordinate 184,140,503 downwards.
CCTGACATTGCATTTGTTGTGGGAATGTTGGGACGATATCAAAGTGATCCAAGTTTAGACCAATGGAGAGCTACAAATAAATTAATGAGGTACGTTCAAGGAACCAAAAACTACATGCTTATGTATAGACACACAGACAATTTGGAAGTAATTGGCTACTCAGATTCCGACTTTGTTGGATGTATTGATTCACTCAAATCAACACCAGGATACATTTTTATGATGGTTGATGGAGCTGTATCATGGAGGAGTGAAAAGCAGACCTTGATTTCCACTTCCACTATGGAAGCCAAGTTCGTCTCCTGTTTTGAGGCTACTTTACAAGGTGTATGGATTAAGAGTTTAATTTATGGGCTTAAAATTATGAATTATATTTCTAAGCCATTGAGAATGTATTGTGACAATTCAGCTGCTGTTTTTATGGCTAAGAACAACAAAAGTGGGAGTCGAAATAAATACATCGCATTAAGTATTTAGCCATAAGGGAACATTTTAAAGAAAATAAATTGGTTATTGAGCACGTTAGCACTGAGTTGATGATCGCTGATCCTTTGACTAAGGGCATGCCACCTTTTAAATTCAAGGATCATGTAATGAATATGGGACTTGGTTCCATTATGTAGTTTCTCATTGTATGAACAATGTTATTTTAATGAAATTATTAATTATTGTGATTTTTTTCTCATATTTATGTGGACCTTAATTTGATTTGAGAGAATTCATCTATGTAGGACCAAGAATGAACATAGGGTTTATTCATTAGGAAATTTTTTCCCCATAAATTTTAATAGAAATAAATACATAGTAATACATGGAAGATAACACTTGTCATTAGAGGACTTATCACCATGATTCATGTATCTATTACTTAATACAGATTTTCAATGGGTTTGAAGATGAGACATTAAGATTGGAAGTATGGACCAAGTGGGAGAATGTTAAGCTCCCTCTCACAATGTGTGATTTCTAGAAATTGATCTGCAGTTGTTTCCTTAAATTATGGAAACCAACTCTAGTTATTTCCGTAAATTAGGAAATCAACTGAAGTTAATTAATTTATTTTTGGGAGCTTCTGAAATGATCCGTTACTCCCATTGCAGTTATCTAGTCCGTTACTCCCATTACAGTTATGTACCATGACTTGTGGAACACTTAACCAACAGAAGCTTGATGGAAGCTAGGCTATAAATTCTTCTGTTTGGTCCCCAAGCTCACTAACTTAATCCCCTTCAGCCTTACACCATCAAGTCAGAGTGAGGAGAGCTTGGAAGTGACTTCAGATTTTATTTAGTGTTGGTGTTGAGGACGCAGTTCTATGTAGTGGCTACGTTAAGGAGGCTTCATTGCAGAAAAGTGAACATGGAGAAGAAATCTCAAGGCTCTGGCTACTGCATTATAATTGCATTAAAGTCTATTTCGTTTCCTTGAAGAATATGCAATAAACCATTCATTGGGGCACTTCTTGGAGCATTGATCTTTGTGCAGATTTCATCTCTGAAAAATTACTTTTTCTACATATTTAATTCATCAATGGATGGAGGTATTATTTAATGGGAAATTTTAAGTTTTAAGTTTTAATTTTCGATTCCTTTTAAGTATTTATTCCGCATTTTGAATTGTTATTTTTTCTATCATTTTATTTTATTCTCTGGGAGAAAATGTTACGAAAGACCAATTTCTATAAAATATTAAATATAGTACATACTTGAGAGGAATTTAATTAAGCTACAATTTTGTTTGGAGAATAGTGGAAATGTAAAATGTTGTCAAAATATTAGAGAAACTTTTAGAAATCTAAATTACAATTATAAAGTTTCAGAATTATAAGCTCATTACTAAAGTTTCAAAATTATAAACTTTTAAAAAACTTTAATGATATTGAATCTTTTTTTATCACTGAAAAAATATATAAACACTCTTATAATTATTAAAAAAAAAATTAAAATGATTTTTCTTAAAAAATTATGGCTCAATAGACAACACTGTAAATTTTTGGTTTAAAAATTTAAGTACCATTAAAGTATACACAATTCCATCATGAAAGAACCTATCAAGCCGTCCAAATCTGCCCAACCTTTTCACCGACTTGTTGCACTCAAGTCGCTCGATAGCTCAATGTTTCATTTTGGTTGTTCAACCCACTCGAAACCTACTCTGCCCGAACTACACCTCACTCAAGGTTTATCCGTACTCATCCTTGAGCATGGATAAATGGGCATATGTTCATTGCCTAGTCGTGCCCAACAGTCCTTTGCAATTCAATTTTACACCTCCAACGCTATCAACCTTTGTTCGACATTAACAAGTTTTAGATGTTGAACAACTTCTGACTCTCAATGGGGTTGTGTTAGGTCCCTATATTACTAGTATAGTCCCTTATTTTTGTTAGTGTAACCCCATTATTGTTATTATTGTACCCTTGTAACCCCCATATTGTTATTATTGTGCCCTTAAATTATTATTGTTAGGTCGTCTAGGATTACATTATGGCCCCATGGACTCCTATATATAGAAAGGAGGTTTTATAAATTGTATCATCCAAGAATTGTTTATTTATGTAATGTATTGGAGGTTTCCCCCTCGAAGCGGCTTATTTCTAAGGCGTTGATATCTATTTTCTTCTAATTTTGGAGCTGGTTACACAACATTTGGTATCAGAGCTTTGGATTCTAGGGTTTCGCTGCTCTAAACAGGTCATCGTGGAATTTTCAATATAACATTTTTTCTACGAAGGTTGAGAATCTGCAATTTTTAGGGTGCGAAGCCGAAATCCTAAGGAAACGCGTCAAAAAATTTCAGAGCTTGGTTCACAATATTTTCGGAGATACGGTCTATGGAAGGTAGTGCTTTTTCAAGCTCCCAAATTTCATCTCAAAGAGGTGATCGTGGGAAAATATCCATAAGTCTCTCTCTGAGCATCGAATTGGAGTGCCATAGAAAGTGGTCGCAGGTACACAGACTATAGTTTCTTCGATATCAATTTTAGAGTTGAAGGACGAAACAATGACACGTGGCAAGTCGTACAAGTTCGCTCTACTGAACGAGTCCATAATTAGGTCATTGTGGGAGATTGGACACAACTTTGTCTTGGAGAATCCAAATCAGGTCGGACCTATGCCATTCAAAAGAGAATTCAGAGGGCTATTTCGATACCAAAATTCAAATATTGAAGAGCTGCAATCACAGAGATAATCCAATTTCAATATCAAGCTCCTCAAAAGCAAGAAAAAGGTGTGTATTTTTTTCCGAATTGCATAAGTCTTGTTTGAAGAATCAATTTGAATTGATTCCAAGGGCATATTGTAGAATAGATATCAGTATTGGGTTCTAAAAGATGCCCCATAAAAATAATTCAACACCCATTAAGCCTTTACAAGGCTCTACTATGACTCATGAAGATGAATAATTGCAACATGATCTATCAAAATTACAAGAGAAAGTGCACCAAATTTCGCTCTTGCAAAGAGCAACAAAAAATGAAATGGAATTTTTCAAGAAATGCATGGAAGCTAAGATGGATGACATGAAAGGTTTGAAAAATTTGATACAAGAAATTTTTCATAATGGTGAAAATATAGTAGAAGAAACTCATGATGAGAACAAAATAAATGTTAATTGTGATTTCATAAACTCTAATGTTGGATTGAAGACCCACCATATTCCAAAGATCGATATAAAAAAGTTTGATGGCAAGGATCTCGTAACATGGATACTATAGATGGAGCAATATTTTGACCTCCATAATGTCCAAAACACACAAAAGGTACGCATTGCAACTTTACATTTAGAACAAAATATATTTGTATGGTATTGATGGCTTTGATCTCATAAAAAATGTGTCACTTGGTCAATTTTCACGAAGGAAATGATAGCACATTATGAGGATACAAAGAGCAACACCTAAAATCAACACCTCTTTAGCCAATTGATAAATTGCAAACAAAAGGGCTTAGTGGGGGAGCACATTGAGGACTTCACAAAAATTGAATATAAGGGTAATCGATATTCCAGAGGAACACAGGATTGATCTCGTCATAGGTACTTTAAAGGATAACATCCAACATGAAGTTCGCGTTTTGGAACTTGATTCATTGGATAAGGCATTTAGGTTGGCAAGAAAAATTGAATGCAAAATTATGGCGACAAGGAAGCTTACCACTCACTTCTATAAATAAGGATGTGTTGCTACGCCTAGATTTCCACAACCTACAAGGTTGACACCACAACAGCTGGAAGAAAAAAGAGCAAAAGGGCTTTGCTATAGTTGTGACAGCAAACACACTAAAGGTCATAAGTGTGCTGAGAAGAAATTATTTTACATAGATTGTAAAGAGGAAGAAGAAAATGAACAAGAAGAGGATATACACCAGGAACCAGCCCTAGAAGAGGAAGAAATGAGTCTGACCATATCGTGTAACGCATTGGTAGGAATTACCACTCGACTTCGAACACAGAAGGACATATCAAGAAGAAAAGGTAATAGTGTTGATTGATTCGTAGCACCCATAATTTTATTCATTGTAAGGTAGCCAAGGAATTAAATTATTTCCTATACCCAACACCAATGTCAAGGATGGTTGTAACACGAACCATAAATTGCTTTGGAAAATGCTATAATATCAAGCTAACCATGGGGAACATATGTATTGACTATTCCAATGCTTCCCATTCCTATGGAGGTGCCGATGTTTAATGAGAGTACACGGTTACAATCTTTGGGGACTCGTAGCTTTTAATTTTCAAGAACTTTTCTTTTTTTTTTCATAAGGAAAGGAATTCACATTACCGGGTATCGCAGGGAAGCTGAGAAATATCATAAGCTCTAATTTCATGAAAAATATTCTGAAGAAAGAACAACAAGGTGTAATTGCACAATTATACTCTTTAGAAGTTCCAACATCAAAATCATCTATTTCTCTATATCGCCAAAAAGTATTAGACAATCATTCAAAGGTGTTTGAAACTCCCAAAGGACTCCCACCTATTCATGATCATGGTCATGCTATTCATTTTATTCTAGGAATTGTTCCTCCAAACATCAGGCCTTATAAATGTCCTTATGTCAAAAAGAGCGAAATTGAACATATGATTGCAAAAACGTTAGAGGGTGGTATAATTCAACCTAGTCAAATTTTTTTCTCTACTCCAATAGTATTGGTGCACAAGAAGGATGGATCATGGAAAATGTGTCCGAATTATAGGGAGCTCAATAAGCTCACCATTAAAGATTAATTTCCCATTCCTATGATTGATGAATTGTTGGATGAATTACATGGAGAAATTAATTTTACCATGTTGGATCTTCGTTCAGGATATCATCAAATTAGAATGAAGACTGAAGATATTCGAAAAACAACATTTCGAACTCATGAGGGTCATTATGAATTTTTGGTCATGCCTTTTAGCCTTACCAATGCACCTTCTACATTTCAAGGGTTGATGACTTCCATTTTCAAACCCTTCCTTAGAAAATTTGTGCTAGCATTTTTGATGATATACTAATTCATAGTAGGTTCGGAAGGATCATTTTGAACATGTGCCGACAAAGTTTCACAGAACTATCGCCTTAAGAAACAATTATATGCAAAAATATCCAAATGCTCCTTTGGAGTACAAGAGGTGGAATATCTGGGCCATATTGTATCTCACGAGGGTGTTAAGGTAGACCCTAACAAAATTAAAGCCATTAAGGAATGGAAAGTCCCTACAACCATAAATCAGTTGTGCATATTTATTGGGTTAAGAGGGTATTATCGCAAGTTTTTTAAGAATTATGGGAGAATAGTAGCACCTCTAACAGTGTTATTGAAGAAATATGCATTTTTATGTACTCCTGAAGCAACTAAGGCCTCTGAACATCTTGAAGAGGAAATGTGCCTAGCACTAGTCTTAGCTATGCCAGACTTCACAAAAACCTTTATTGTGGAATGTGATGCCTCGGGAAATGGAATTGGTGTTTTTTTAATGCAAGAAGGAAGACCCATTGCTTTTGAAAGTCGTCCAATCAAAGGAAAGTATTTACAGAAAGCTATTTATGAGAAGGAAGCAATACTACATGCTTCCTTACCTAAGAAATGACAACCTTACCTAATGGGAAGACACTTCAAGGTAAAAAGTGATCATGATAGTCTTAAACACTTTTTTGAACAAAGACTATCTTCAGAAGAGCAACAAAAATGGCTCACAAAGATGTTAGGTTATGACTTTGAAATCATCTACAAAAAAGGGAAGCTAAATGTTGTTGCAGATGCACTCTCAAGAAAGGATGAAGAGGTGGAATAATTTCTTTGTGCCATTTCTATTATCCAACCAGATTGGATAACCGAAGCAAGGGATGAATGGAAGAAGGACGAAGAAGTGTGGATACTCATTCAAAAGTTACAACAAGATCCTAGTACATTTGATACATTTAGTTGGAAAAATGATTCCTTATGGTACAAATATCACTTATATCTTTGTAAGAATTCCCAACTAAAGCAAAATATTCTTTTGGAACTGCACACTTCTCCTTTAGGAGAACACTTAGGATTTTTAAAAACTTACAACATGGTTAAGAAAGTTTTTTTTTGGGAGGGCCTTAAATCAGATATTCAGATGTTTGTGGTGGAATGTTTGGTTTGCCATCAGAATAAAGTTGAGACAATTAAGACCTCGAAACTTCTACAACCTTTATCCATTCCAAGTCAACGTTGGGAGGAGATTTCAATGGATTTTATCACAGGTTTACCTAAGTCCGAAGGAAAGAGTGTCATCATGGTGGTAGTTGATAGACTTACCAAGTATGCGCACTTTTGTGCATTATCTCATCCATTTAAAGCAAGTACAGTTGCTACTACATTTATGGATAGAATTCAAAAGCTACATGGAAGCCCAAGGGTTATTGTGAGCGACAAAGATCCCATTTTTACTGGAAATTTTTGGACGGAGTTATTTTCTTGTTTAGGTACTCAATTAGCTCATAGCTCATCTTATCATCCTCAATCTGATGGTCAAACTGAGATAGTAAATAAATGTTTGGAAGGATATCTTCATTGTTTTGTATCTGATAAACAAACATAATGGGTCAAGTGGTTACCTCTCGCTGAATGGTGGTATAACACTTCCTTCCATACTGCAGCAAAAATAAACCCATTTATGGCACTTTATGGATATCATCCACCATCCATCACATCATATTTAAGAGAAAATTCGAAGGTTCAAGCAGTGGAAGATCACATCGAGCATCAGCAAGAAGTTCTCCAACTCTTAAAGGATAACCTGAATTTGGCACAAAATCGAACGAAACAACAGGCAGATCAACATCGTAGCGAGAGAAGTTTTGATGTAGGAGATTGGGTATTTTTACGGCTACAACCATACAAACAAATGTCCCTCAAGCAAGCAAAGAAGGATAATAAATTATCGCCAAAGTACTATGGTCCTTACAAGGTGTTGCAAAAGATTGGTACTATGGCATACAAATTGGAGCTACCTGCTTCTTCGCGAGTACATCCAGTTTTCCATGTTTCATGCTTAAAGAAGGTTATAGGTGAAAATCTTCCAGTTCAAACAATATTGCCGGAACTTGATGAGGAAGGAAAAATCATATTGGAACCTGAAGCGGTCACGGAAACAAGAACTCGACAACTACGGAATCGATCAATTTCAGAGTATCTCATCAAGTGAAAGAACTTACCCACTGAAGATTCTACATGGGAGGATGAGAATTTTATACAGAAGCACCCAGAGCTACTCAAGCGTTGAGTACAACACTTTTTTGAAGGAGAGGGGCATGTTAGGTCCCTATATTACTAGTATAGTCCCTTATTTTTGTTAGTGTAACCCCCTTATTGTTATTATTGTACCCTTGTAACCCCTATTTTGTTATTATTGTGCCCTTAAATTATTATTGTTAGGTCGGCTAGGATTACATTATGGCCCCATGGACTCCTATATATAGAAAGGAGGTTTTGTAAATTGTATCATCCAAGAATTGTTCATTTATGTAATGTATTGGAGGTTGCCCCCTCGAAGTGGCTTATTTCTAAGGCGTTGATATCTCGTTTGTTCTATTTTTGGAGCTGGTTACACAATAGGTTGAGCTAATTGTTCTTGCCACTAGTCTTATTTCAGAGTTAACAACTTTAAATTCTAGTGCATTGCCTTCAAGTCTGATATAGAAAGGTGCAACGATCCAGTTACTCACAAAATAGTGGTTGGATCGGTGTCAATGGTCACATCCAAAAAACAAATGTTACTCCCTTTGTCTTGCTAGCCATGTTCAAAACTTCATTCCTTGAACTTGTCCACATACTCCATCAAATACCTCAACCCTTCCATCATTTCTTCCAAAGGATTTTGTTCCATTTGGATGATATATTCCAAGGCAATGAGCTTGTTTTATGCAAGCTACACTTTATAACTTTATTCTACATGTTCTAATCATTCCTTGAATGGACAATCACGTGCGAAATGGTTAAGGTCATGGAGGAGAAATGAACCAACTTACCTCTATGGTTAAATAGTATGCTCTGCTCCTTTTCCTTGACGTTTATTCCTTACATATCCACAACCATGAAGTACCCAAGGCATCAATTCAATTCACAAAGTTTTGTAGCTCATCATCGTACAACTTCCACCACTCGTTGATCTCTACCATATTTCTTGGGCTTTAATTTGTGACCTATTGCTTGGTCTTCCAAACTATAGCAGTCTCACTAGTGCTAGCCAAGACACAGTCACTCTAATGTCCTACTGTCCAACCTAGCACACCTAACGTCAACCCATTCCATTTCCATGATCAACCGATCTACTTCATAATCTACTACCATGTCCATGTGGTCATTCTGCAATCCTTCATGATCACATGATTAAGTATGGTGCCTAAGGCTTGCTACCTTGACATGTTCGTTGCATCAATCTTTGGTCCATTCCTTTGTGAGCAAATGACCAAGTTTGTCAAAGGAACATCCAACTTTCCACCTTTTTGTTCCCAGGTTTTACACTGCATTATGTGATAAAGTGCACTCAGAAAACTACTCTGATGCCATCTATCACCTTACATTAGACCACTTGATTTTTTCACTGACTTGGACCATGCAAGTCGCTCATACATTCATTCCAATCTTACGCCATGCACACAGATGGGCTCATGCCTAAACATACCCAACTATTTTTTGCAACTCAACAATTAACCAAATTTTACTTGTGCAATTGTTCAATGTTATACTACAACATTTAGCCCATTTGCATAGTCATTCAATATGCACATGCAACATAAACTAGAAATCACATGTACGTACATATTTTTTGGTGGCACAACCATGCCTAGCACCCATGGTATATCATGATTATACACAATGTTTACGAAGAGTTACATTTAGAGCCATAACTCGTTCAACACAATGAAACCTCTCGAAAATTCTAGCACAAACTTCCCAACTTCTCTACCCGAAACGAACCCGTATGACTACCTTGTGCTACCCTTTGTCTCACTAGACCTACTAATCGCTTGATCATATCACTAGCTCCGCTACTCCGCCACTTGTATGACCCTTTGTGCACACTTTGCTTCCATTCACCTCATTCCATCTTTGTTCTATCCTGTTTTCGCTTTGTGCCTCCACTTTGAGTTTCTTCTACTCTTGGAAGTTCACTTTCTTTGTTGTGTCTCTTTGGCTCGTTTGCCTCCTCAATATATAGCCATCCAACTAAATCATTGTCTCTTCCTCTACATGGATTTCCCCTTTGTATTTTGTGTGGTCTCATTTTTTCTAGCCCAAGTGAGTGTCACACCATTTGGAATAGTTGTGCTGACTCACCAATCTCACACAATTGCATCAATGGCAGCAAAAACTCACCTATTTGTAGGGTGTCTGCACCCCAACTCATGTTATTCAAATTAGCGTAACCAAGCCTTGTCTCGTGCACATTTGTCTTCTCACACCAAGGTGCTCTTCAGTAAATAGGAACACTATGGGTTTTCTTCATGTCTAGCGTCGACACCCAAGGTAGTCCTACCTATTTCTTATATGATCATGTCACCATCATCATACTAGTGATTGATCTTAGTCGATTACATCTACGTATTGGTCGTTTTGACAATTTTTGCATGCTCCCAACTAAGTGTATAGTGTCCTCTCACTTCAACAAATATTCTTATCTTCATTGCAAGTTATGGAAAACCGATAGATAGAATCCAAAAATTTACAATCAAGTTAAATTCAACACGGCACAACAACAACCCAACATTTTGTTATTTCAAATTTTTCCATGCCCACTTAGCCGAGGATCTTACGTAACAAATATTGAAGCTCTCTCCCAACTCATCTCCATGACTTTAGTCAATTTTCTATTTAAATTCCACTGAGTGACCTTGACTTTAGTGATTAGTAAGTCAATTGAGTTCGTTGCATGAATCAACTAAGTGACTTGTCAATTTACATATGTTGTGCAATACTTTAAGTACAAGTACCTCAATCAGCAAGATATTGTGAACCATACCATTCTTAGTTTGTTGAAGAATTTTCTAATAAACAAAATTAATATAAAACATATAATTTTAAGTTTGGTGAAAAGTATACTTATAAAAAAAATTAATTTTCATGAAGAGTTTACATTAGAGAAATTTTGAGGTAAGAAATGAGTCAGAAACCAAAAATGTATAACAAAAAAACTTTATAAGAGCCAATTGGATTCAATATGATGATGTCAACCATGAGGATGATACATCATTTTGGAGTAAAAAAATAAAAATATAAAAAAAATATAAAAATAAATTACTTTTTCAACTTGATTTTTTAACTTATTTCCCTAAAATTTTACTCTAATTTCAAGTTGGAGCGCTCGTTGGATGCAAAATTTAATTTTTCATCCAAGTAGTACCCAAGTTGCATACTTTCAATGGACCCTACAACAAAAAAATGTGAAATGCATGAAAACACCATTGTTTTCATGTATTTCACATTTTTTTGTAGTAGGGTTCATCGAAAGTATGTAACATGAGTACTCATTGGATGAAAAATCAAATTATGCATCCAACGAGTACTCTAGCTCGAAATTTGAGTAAAATCATAGGGGGATAAGTTGAAAATATGATTTGAAAAAGTAGATTTTTTTTCCCTCAAAAAATGGATGACCCAATCTAATATTATTTTATTATTTCCTATATTATTTTATAATAGTCCTTAGGAGGCCCATTTTAGACCTCAAATTTTATCTAATGATAGTAAACAAAAATGGTTCCCGATAAATTTTATAAATGAGTTTTCTGAGAATGTCATTATTTGTTGCTAATTATTTCCATTTACTTTAGATCTACATTTGTCAAAGATATTTCCTGGAAAATTAAACATGTTCTTCATTTCGATTGGTACATGTTTATTGTGCAATCTCACACATCTTACAATGGTGATACCGAAAGGGAAATTGAGAAAACACAAGCTATATTTAGAGTATAAATTGGACTACAAGTAAAATATTACTAGCAACACTTATCTTACTCGACAACACTCAACTTCTAGCCCTTTACAATGTCTGTAGAAACCACACTTGCTCAACACTTGGAACCTTATAATGGAGACTAATAAGCCTATGTATAGGCTTCTTTCCATCCAAATACCACTAGAAAAATATCATGGGCTACAAAACTATGTACCTAAAACCACTAATTGTAGACTACCATACTCGAGTTAAGGTTAATAGTAACAATCCATCCTTTAAACTTTACTAGGGAATTGCTATAGATCTAACCCCCTAAAGATCTAGATACTCAAGAGAATCCCGCATGCCCCCTGTCACTCTCGACTTTGGGGTACACATGCCTACTAGGTATTACAACAATATCCCAAGTATATAATCTCCATTTAAATTAATGTTTTTTGGGATTATTTTTCGTACTCCATTGCTTCTTACACACTTTTCTTACATTTATCCATGAGGTGCACATCTGACACTAACATCCATATCAAAAGAACCCATCTACCTAATTACATGGGTTATCAATTGTTAAGAATTCTCTTCAAGTAAGTGATTTATTAATCTATTTAATTCACACACAAATTTTAATTCACTACTATCAAATATTAGTGTTTAATAATTCTCTTCAAATACATAATTCATCGATCTATTCATGTCGCACAATTTTTCATTCACAAAATACAAAAGGTCTGTCATTTTCCCAACTATTAAATTTTATCACATTCATCTCTATCTTATTGCCCTAACTTTTTTCACACTTCCAAATATGTTCAAATCCTCCAAAGATACCAATGCTTCAATATTAACCAGCTACTCCACTTCGTTACACGATTGAATGTTCAACGTTTGAAATTTTGCAAGACCACAAATACCTTTTAATGTCCTCAAATTATAACACTGATAAATTCAATCTAATTCTACAATTGCATAGGAAATCTTTCAACTTTCACCAAATCATTACACCTGGTGATTTGGAGACGTGGAAAGTTAGGGCATTAATGTTAACAACATTGAAATCTAGGAAATCAATATTGATGAAGTATTTAACTAGAACAAGTGATCGTGCTATAAATAATTTATATCTAGGTAGCCATAGTATCAACAAGAAGACAATGTCTCTACAATTCGAAATCCTTGCGGAAACCATTAATGAAAACTTTTACAACCTTGTTAACATCTGGTTGAGAATAAGAAATAAGTAATCATGTGCAATATGTCGACGAAATCCATTATCCACCCAGTTCAACAAGTTACGATCATATTTCGATTTTTATATCGTCACCAAATAATGCTTGTTGTTTAATAGCACATTTAATATTCGAACGAATTCTATCATACGTATAATTATTGTATGAATTGAATAGAGTTGGATATGGTTGCGCATTGAATTTTGTCAGTGGGTAATGATTCCGCAGTGAAATAGTGGGATATCCATCCCCCCAACACATAAACAAATAAATCATTGCCGCATAAATCCTTACCGATTTAGGATAGTAATTGGTATATCCTTCATAGCATTGAATTATTCGTTTTATTTCTCATTCAATAACCCAAAACAAATAAATGAGACAAACACATAATGTATATTTAGGGAATAAAAAAAAATTCAATTAACTTAGAATATTAATTAGTATATCCTTTATAGAATTGATTTATTGGTCTTATCATGCATTCAATAATGTTTTAGTGTATTGAGCCATAGAGTGTGCAGAAGAGATTATCCTCTTTTGATTTTTTAATATAACAACATTTTTGCAAAGGCCATCAGAGGGGCTTATATATAATAGTTTTGTCAAGTTTTAATAATTAATCATGTGCAATATGTCGACGAAATCCATTCTCCACCCAATTCAGAAAGTTACTATCAAATTTTTATGTATATGCCATCATCGGGTAATGGTCATTGTATATTAGTGCTTTTAATATCCGAATGAATTCTATCGTATGTCTAATTATTTTTTGAATTGAGTAGAATTGGATATGGTTGTGCATTGAATTTCTTCAATGGGTAGTGATTCCATAGTGAAATAGTGGGATAGTGATTCCCCTAAGACACAAATAAATAAAGCCTTTTCGCTTTTGATGTCCTTCACGTTGATTAATTAGATTAATTAAGAATTTAACTACATTGTTGTATGTACTACTAAATGGGTTTCACTCAATGAATCTATGAAATATCATATGCGTTTATTGCATACTAAAAAATGCTCTTAATTTAATTATATAATAGAAAATATCTCTAAAAATCACTTTACTTAACCGACAATGAATATGAACCCAATCTACCTTCCCAATTTATAAACCCCTGCTTTCATTAGATATTATAGGTATCCTTTTTTTCATTAATTTTGAGATCCATTTTTTATACCCACCAATATAAATTACCTTTTAGCTCGTATTATATTCTCAATACATTATGTCATTTTTCATCAATTTATATCTCCCATATAAACTCACATTGTATGGTATTGCTCTTCTAGTGAGCCCCTTGGTGGTATTACTCTAGAATTTGTATTACTCTAGAATTTTTATTTAGTGTTTAAATATATATGAAGTTAAGAATATCGATATACATCATGTATATGTAGTTGAGGCTCATCCCTGCAAGAGTGACGACAGTGGTGTTTTTGCATTCTTGCCTTAGGAAAATTTCGTGAAAGTGTTGTTGTTGCATTCCCACCTTAGGCAAAATTCATGCGGACGAAACTGTTAAGGTCATCTTTCTGCATAGTGCTGACGTCTTCTTGTCGTCTTCTTGCATGGATTATGTATGTATTTCAATTCACTTGTAAGAAGACATTGAATTTTTACAACATGTAGATTGAATGAAAAAGGGAGAAATCATATTGTCTCACAATACACTAAAAAATTATCTGATACATAATCCAAATCATGATGCACATAACGTAAAAAAGATAACCACAAAAATTGAAACTTGTAATTAATATTTATCATGTACCTACATCTACATATAAGTCGAAAGCATAATATGAAAGTTCATTGACAGTTTCTTCGCTGAATGGAAATAGAAAATACATAGAATTTCATATTTTATGAGGAAAATTAGCCTCAATGAAGAGAAGGATTCTCGTAGATTACGCAGGAATATGCACCCACCCCATATAACCTATAATTTTTTCCTTGGTTGCAAAAGTTAGAAGAATAAATGTAGGCTTCGTAATTCACAATATTCTAAGGAACCAAAAAAAACCGAGAGAGTTGCATCCATACAAATTTAGAAAAGAAAATTACCTCCTTTCAGCATCATCAAAATATATTGCATGCCGTTGTTAACAACATTTTATATAATACCATATAGAAGCTCAGGATCATCAGAAGGTCGCAAGCCTTAACTCTTTCCATCAACTAGTTGAAAATAATTATATTATTTTATATTAATGGAGAAAAGGTTACATAAGTGGTAACATATCTCCTTAGTTTAGGATTAGTTCCTAGAGATTAGGGGTTTGGTTGCAACTTCCTAACTTCTAGTATTGTACTTAATGATGTAATATTTCATTCATGAATGTAGAGTGTACGAGAGTTCTCTCTCTGTTCTGAGTGTAGTCTCCAGGTGCAGGCCACACCTGAGAGCTACAACTCCTTCTTTCAATTCTGTGTGCATATTTTATCTTGGTATCAGAGCTTAGATTGGGTGAGCCTAATTTTTTATCGCCTTTGTGGCCAGTTTGCCTGTGTGGCAGAATCGCCTTCGTGGCTAAAAGTGCCTTTGTGGCCGCGTGTACACGAGAGCTTTGTGCTCGATTGAGTAGGTGGACTGCAAAACACCTGGCTCGGACTCAGATGATTTTTTAATTTTCTGAGTAGAAGGGGGTTGGCGCGTTTTTCGCGCTGACAGTAGCGCCAGGAAGCGCGACTGGAGCGTCTGTTCAGCTATTAATCGCGCCACCGCGCCGTTGGCGCGGAGTCGCACGGGTAAATCGCGCCAAGTGTCTTTTACTTACACCGATTTCATTTTGGCGCAGGTTTTTCGTTCGGGAAAGCGTCGACTCAGCTTCAAGGGGATCCATGGGTAGCCTCATCTTCGTTTGATGATTTTCGGAGGAGCAGATCGAACAAGTTGCGGATCTATCTGGGAGAGGCAGATCGGATCAGTTTCGATCAGATTGATTTTTTGGCTGTATTGGAAAACAACGGATTTTCTCTTCGGAGCGGGATTGATTTTGTAGATCTGTCAGTGGGTGGATCAGAAGATCTGGCAGAGAAGTGGCAGAAAAGTGGCAGATCGGGTGACAAGATTTGACAGGTATCGATTTTTTTTTACTGTTGAGTAGATTCATTTTGCAGATCTGATCAAAATGAGTAATACGATGGAATCTTATATCCACGAGTCTAGCAAACTCGATGGATCTAACTTTACAAACTGGAAGTTTAAGATCCAGACCTTGCTTGAGGGTGCAAATGCATGGTCCATAGTCACAGGTGATGAGGAGAGGCCGAATTCAAACATAGGGACACAGGGGCAAGAATGGGATAAACGAGAAAACAAGGCAAAAGTTTTGCTGAATATGTCCGTCAAGGACAACATTATCCCACATATCAGAGAATGTAAAACATCCACAGAGATTTGGACAACCATCAAAAACCTGTATCAGATCCAGAATACAAGTCGAATTATGGCACTTAAAAGCAAGTTATTTTCAATGAGGATGGATGAAAGTGACACTGTTGCTGCATTCATTGCGTGAATCAAAGATGTGAAAGATGGATTAGGGGCCATCGGAGAGAAGGTGTCTGACTCTGATCTCGTCACAATCACACTGAACGGGATGCGAGATGAATTTCAAATGTTCATCACTGGATTGGCGGCAAGGGAGAAAGTGCCTACATTTGAAGATCTGACAGGAATCTTGCTGCAAGAAGAGGAGTGGCGACAGAACTTGAACCCCCAGAATGATGATCTTGCGCTGATGGCGAAACAACGACCTTTCAGAGGGAAGCAGCCACAGCAGCAATCACAGTCGCAACTGCAGCAGAGAGGAGGTACATCGCAGAAGAGTCCATATAAAGGTATGCTTGTAAATAATCCTATAAGAAGATGTTATTACTGTGGAAAGAAGGGTCATATGCAGGATAGATGTCTTAAGAAGCAAGCAGATGATGCAAAGAGAAAATTGGCAACTGCAAAGCACAGAGGATACTTTGTCGAAGAAGAAGATGTTGAAGAAGATGAAGATTTTAGCCATGAATTTCGACTGTTCACAGTCGACTGTGCCCTTTCAGCATCCAATGAGGATGATATTTGGTATGTCGATTCCGGAGCATCCTCCCACATGACAGGTAAAAAGGAATTTTTTGAAATTCTTGAAGAAAGTACATATGGATCGAAAATCTATTTAGGAGATGATAGTGGATACGAGATCAAAGGTTATGGGGTTATTCCAGTTAAGTTACCAAATGGAAAAATCATTCATCTTAAAAATGTCTTATATGTACCTGGAATTAAGAAAAATCTCATATATGTATCCATGATAACTAATCAAGATATGCAAGTCGATTTCTTCAAGACTCACTGTGTGGTAAAGGATTGCAGGAGAGAAATTGTTGCAACAGGCATGCGCATTGGAAGCCTATACAGGTTGGATGTGAAGAGTATACCAAAGTGAGCCATGGTTGCAGGTGGATCGACAGCCGAACAACTCTGGCATCAGAGGTTCGGACATTTGAATTTACAGGACCTCATGTTATTGCAGAGAAAAGGTATGGTTGAGGGGCTCCCTATCTTTCGTAATATTCAGTTAAATTGTGATGGTTGTGCCTTAGGTAAGATGCATAGAGAACAGTTTCCTGTGCATGATAGGAGGAAGGAAATAGATATTTCGGAACTAGTGCACACTGATATATGCGGAACTATGCAGAAAAGGTCGCTAGGTGGAGCGTATTATTTTCTGTTATTTACTGATGACTGCACTAGATATTCATGGGTTTATTTTTTAAGTAAGAAAAGTCAGACTTTCCAGTGCTTTATAGAATTTAAAACCTTGGTGGAAAAACAGTTTGGTAAGAGTATAAAAATTCTTCGATCTGATCAAGGAGGAGAATACAAGTTAGGGGAATTCATGAAATTCTTCAAATTCCACGGGATTGTTCAGCAATTTACAGTGCCACACACACCACAGTAGAATGGAGTTTCAGAACGCAAGAACAGAACCTTAGTGGAGTGCACAAGGAGCATGTTACAAGGTAAGGGTCTTTCTAATAGTTTTTGGGCAGAGGCTATTAACACTGCTGTATATTTGAAGAACATAAGTCCTACCAGATATCTTGGCTTCAAAACTCCTTTTGAAGCTCTATATGGATTTAAACCAGCAGTAAATCATCTAAGAGTATTTGGGTCAAAAGCATTTGCCCATATACCCAAAGCTGATAGGAAGAAATTAGACCCTAAAGCTGTTAAATGCGTCTTTGTTGGTTATGGCACAGAATTTAAAGCTTATAAATTGTTCAATCCTGAGTCTCGTAAGATATTTGCAAGCAGGAATGTAGTGTTTCATGAACAGGTACAGGAAGGGAAAGATGACATTGGTGATAATTGGCACATTCCATTAGTGATAGATGAAAGCAGTGAGGATGAAAGAGAGCTGGAGCAGAAACAAGAAGAAGAACGGCATGAAGGTGATAATGCAAGCCCAATTAGAGTTGAAGAAAATAAATTTGAGGTAAGTCCCCTACCAAGGAGATCAGGTAGGAAGACTCAAATACCATTAAAATTGAAAGACTATGCTTTGATGTCAAATGTTTTGAACATTGTAGAGCCCACTAATTACAAAGAAGCTAGTCAATTTAAGGAGTGGAGGGCTGCAATGAATGAAGAGATAGAATCTATTCTTAGAAATAACACTTGGGACTTAGTTGACCTGCCTAAGAATAAAACACCCATAGGATGCAAATGGCTGTTTAAACCAAAAATGAATGCAGACGAAAGTATTGAAAAATTGAAAGCTAGGTTGGTTGCAAAAGGGTACTCACAGCAGGAAGGTATAGACTTTGATGATACCTTTGCACCTGTAGCAAAGCTAAATACAATCAGAATGCTTATTTCTTTAGCTACTAAATATTATTGGAAGCTACACGAGCTTGATGTCAAATCTGCATTTTTAAATGGTGACTTAAAAGAGGAAATTTATTTAGTACAGCCAGAAGGGTTTGTAAAGCAGGGGCAGGAACATCTTGTTTGCAGATTGAAAAAGGCTTTATATGGCTTAAAGCAAGCTCCCAGGTCATGGTATGAAAAGGTTGATTCTTTCTTTTTAGAGTATGGCTTTCATAGAAGTTTAAATGACCCAAATTTGTATACCAAGTACAATAAGCAGGGGCAGATTATTCTGATCTCTTTGTATGTAGATGACATGATTATAACAGGAGATGCAGATGATTTAATCAGAGGAATCAAAAGGCTTATGGCACAAGTTTTTGAAATGAAGGATCTTGGAAGCCTCCATTACTGTCTAGGATTAGAAGTATGGAGAGATACCGGGCAAACTTTTCTTACCCAAGGGAAGTATGCCAGAAATCTGTTGGAAAAGTTTGGTATGGATCAGTGTAGGTCAGCAGCAACACCTTTGCAGCAGAACTTGAAGTTGTGCAGTGACGATGGCACTAAGGAGGTTGATGCCACGACGTACAGACAGCTGGTTGGCAGCTTGATATATCTTACAAAAACCAGACCTGACTTGGCATACTCTGTTAGTGTATTAAGCCAATTCATGTCAAAACCACTTGAGAGTCACTGGGTAGCAGCAAAAAGCGTGTTGAGGTATCTTTGTGGTACTGTTAATTATGGCATTTTATACACTGACACATCTGATGTTATTCTAGCAGGCTTTTCAGATTCATACTGGGCAGGTAACTTGGATGATCGAAGGTCCATCGCAGGTTACGCATTCAGCATAGGATCCGGGGTCATAGCATGGAGCAGCAAGAAGCAGAGTACTGTAGCATTATCTTCATGTGAAGCTGAGTATCAGGCATTGTGTGCAGCGACGTGTGAAGCAATCTGGTTGAGAAGGCTTCTCAATGATGCAGGAGAAGAACAGAAGAATTCCACTTCCATCAAAAGCGACAACCAGAGCACTATTAAATTGGCATACAATCCAGTGTTCCATAAAAATACCAAACATATAGACACTCAGTTCCATTTTGTCAGAGAGAAACTACAGTCAAAAGAGATTATTGTTGAATATTGTAGAACTTGTGACAATGTGGCTGATATTTTTACAAAGCCTCTTGCACGTGTGAAGTTTGAATTGTTTAGAAGGATGCTAGGAGTTCAAGACAATCCTTTCTCCATTGAGGGGGGGAGTTGAAAATAATTATATTATTTTATATTAATGGAGAAAAGGTTACATAAGTTGTAACGTATCTCCTTAGTTTAGGATTAGTTCCTAAAGATTAGGGGTTTGGTTGAAACTTCCTAACTTCTAGTATTGTACTTAATGATGTAATCTTTCATTCATGAATGTAGAGTGTACGAGAGTTCTCTCTCTGTTCTAAGTGTAGTCTCCAGGTGCAGGCCACACCTGAGAGCTACAACTCCTTCTTTCAATTCTGTGTGCATATTTTATCTCAACTAGGAAACAATCGCAACCATAAAACCAGTTATAAAATGCACTGTGTGGAAAGGTTTTTTACCCTACAAAAATGTTGAATGCCAAACTATCGTTGGATTTCATTATATGATCCCAGTGTTCATGGTGCACTCAAACCTAAGAGAACTTCAGCCTTTTTAGATAGAATTCAGGCCTTCTTAGATGAATTTACAATGCATAGACATCTGAAGGGTGTATTTTCATTGCACATAGATGATTAAACAAAAAATTAGTCTCCAAACACCTGGTGAACTCAGTGAAAGTAGCTTTGCATTAGGTTGAAATAGGGGAGAAATGACACATTAGAAACTGCCATGAAATTAGCGAAAGTAAGTTTTCATGGAGTAGATATAGGGAAGTAATGCCACGTTAGAAAATCTCATGACATACTTAGGGTTGCATAACCAAGGGTGATGATTTTTGAAATTTTAATTACTCCTGCATGTAGAGTTGTCTAAATTTAGAGTGTGAGTGATTTCGAGTTCAATCTTATTTTGGGAAAAGTTAACTATAGTGTGCATTTTCATGTTGAAGTTAATTTTAATGAGTTGATAATTGAAAAATGATAAATACCCTAAAATGGGTTCATTGTAATCAATTAAAATTTGTGTAATCAATAAAAGAGAAAAAACTCACATTGTTTGTGTGTAAATTTGTCTTTTCTCATCTTTGCCTTTCCATCAAATTGGTATGCAATCTAAAGAATAAATATACCATCTAAGGAGAAAGATAATCTACAGCCAAAAATTACAGAGCCACACTATGTAAGTGATAAATTATCATCAAGTTGACTCTAATAAAAAAAATTAGTTGTTACGTGAGTGAATAAGCACTAGCCTACATATTCGCCTGCTATATTCAGAACATGTCGTAGCCACCAATAAACCATGATACTGAGAATGTTTCGTAACCACCATCATGAGCCACCATCGGAGTCACCATCTACAAAACGTTTACACCACTAAAGGGAAGCACAGGAGACGCGACCGCATGGGAAAGTTTAAGGGTCGTAGCCATAGAGATTGTCGATTTATTTTTTAAATCTTGTTTTGGTATATTGAAAGGAATTTTAAATTATATTTTTTTTTGGAGGCCATAAAAAACATATCCCTTTATTCATATTTAAAAAATAGTATAGCGTTTATTAAAAGGATTTGATAAATCCACCCATAAAGAGTGAGATTGTATGGTATTGGAGATTTTCTTTTAATATATCGAAGACTCTCTTTATTATTTGAAAGGGGAAAGCTTACAAAAGGCTTTTATTTTTATGTGAAAGGTTTGCATATAAGTTTTGGTTTTTTTTTATACAGAAAAAGAAAGGGGTTTTAATGGAAAGCTAAAGGTGAATTAGTCTACAGAGTTTTCTATTTGTCAAGTATGATAGTGTTTTGGGTGAATATTTTCCTTACGGGGTTCATATTAAACATGATTATTTTTTCGAGGGAAATATCGAATATAGCCTCATGCAATCAAGAAAGTATCTATAAGATAGAGAAAATACCACAGTCATGGGTCGTAAAGTGCGAATGAAGAAAATTAATAAAATTAATCGAAAAGAAGAGGCAAAGATCACTGCCATGTTTAGATAAGTTCATGCCATAGCCGAACTAAGAAGTGTAGAAGAAGATGGATAAGAGATCGATGGTGACTAGTGTAGCCACAAGTCCTTCACTAAATGAATCTATGACCTATCACGCGTGTTTGTGGCATATTAAACAATACCTTAATTTGACTACCTATTGGAAAATACTCTTAAAAAACACATTATTTAACCCCCTACCAATACGAACCCAATACACCTTCCCAATTTTAAAAATCCTACTTCCACTAGATATCGTTGGTATCCATTTTTTAATTAACATTTTTCTACACCCTTTTATATTTTTTTCATTAGCTTTGAGCTCCATTTTTTATACCTCTAAATATAAAAACCCTTTACTCCCCTATATATCCCCCAATATATTATGGAATTTTTTCCTCAATATATATGCCCCAATATTAACCCATGTGGTATGTTATTGCTCCCCCCATGAAGCCCCCATGGATGTAGCCTCGATCTGCTAGCAACTCTTATGTTTACTAGTAAATATTTTGATTCTTGGGTTATCAAAAGGCTAAATTTTCTTCGAGGTAAAGATTTGAGTATTGGTATAAAAACCTATATTATGAAGTATTTGATGCTTTAGTATTGGATTTTATAAAACATGGATTATATTAGAAATTTTGAGCATTGTAGCGAAAGCTACAACTTCCAATGAAGCATGGAAGATCCTAGAAGAAGAATTTTGTGCAAGGGAGAGTGACATGGAGCAACAAAATATTTCATAGTATGTTCTGAGAGTAGATGAGCAAGATTATGGTAAGACAACATAACTTTGAGAGTCCCACTCAAAAGTGGATTATGGTCATGAAGACTATAAAAGTGAAACCTATTATGTAGACAAACATATGGATGAAGAAGATGTAACAAAGGTTGTAGAGAGAGAAATTTAAAGCTTTGTCTGAGAAGTAGATCAAGAGAATATAAATTCTCAAGGATTCCACTATAACATGCATGGTGAATATGATGGTAAATCCCACCGTGAAGAAACACATGTGGATGATGACTACAAAGTGAGATGTGCATTGGTGAATCTAGTCATAGCTAATGAATTTCATGAAGTTGAAATTTTTAATTAGCACATGGATGCTTGGATAACCTGCCATAAAATGGATGAACACTATGTTGATGATATGTATGGTTTCCTTTTTGAAACAAGAATTTCTTGTGAAAATATGGTAAGAACAATGTTTGATGAAGAATTGAGCATTGAAGTTTTCACACTCGCAACAAGATATGAAGGAGTTGGAACTACTCATGAAGCAATATTTGGTCTAGCAGTAGTTGATGATTAAGAAGAGGAAAAAGTGATTGAAGATTTTTTGATGAGAATATACACTGAAAGCATAACAATGGAAGACAACCTCCATCGAGTTGCAAAGAAGGCAGAGAAGGAAGAGGAACAAAATAAATATCTTACTGAAAAGCATAACAAAGATGTTTTTAACATTGCTTTTTAATATGCAACTGTTCAAAATAGCGTGGGAGTGTAAGTTGATAAAAAATTTGCTAATAATTCTAATGAAGATTTGAGGCTCATTGAAGAATGGTTTTATAAGCCAATTGAACAAATCAATCAAATTCTTAAAGCAATTTCTAGAATAAAAGAATTAAATAAAATGGTGAACAAGAAAAAATAGCATGATTTTGATTTTACATGTAAGCGTAATGATGAAATTGAATGTGTAGACTACACAAAAAAGTAGTACTAGATGATAAAATTGAAGAGAAATATATGGATGTTTCTGAAGACGAGGAAGAAAGTCTTAAACCAATATTTTGGAATCAAAAAGAGATCAAATTTTGTTATCAATAAATATGGTAGATAGAAAGCGCGGAATATGAAGCCCAAGAAGTACAGGAAACAAGACAATTTGAAGATAAAGAGTTATGGCAACAGTGCATGAGTGAACAAATCCTGGAAGAGGAAGTTATAGACAAATTCACACCAAATACAAGAGAGGTAAACAAAAAAATTGCAACAACAAGAAGTAAATAAATATGGAGGCTACAACAAGAACGTGCAACAGAGAATGAAGTAAATTTGCGTATAAAGACTTTGGAGCAAACAAAAAAGTAAATTTAAAATTGTAAAAATTTTTGAGTCATTGTACATATAACTGCGACTTAGACTAGTAGACATATTGAGTCATTGTAATCGAGTTGAGACTTTGATCAATAGACATGTGGAGTGTTAAAAATTGTAATTACTTATACATGCAGATTTGTTTAAATTTTTAAATATAGTGTGTATTTGCATGTTAAAATTATTTTTATAATTCGATAAATGATAAATACCCTATAATGAATTCATTGTAATCAAGTCAAATTTGTGTAGCAATAGAAAAGCAACCAGGCATATTGTTTATGCGTAAATTTTTGTTTTATCCTCTCTTTTCCTTTTCATCCAACAATCATTTTGCCCACGGCCTCACGGAGTATAATGTGTAAGCATTCTGTGCACGGCCTCACGGAAAAACTGTGATGTACAATTTGAAATCTAGGTGAGCTGGGCCTACTCGTCAATGAGAACGAAATGCTTGGTTGTAACTTGGATTCAATTGATGTTCTATATATATATTTATTTTTGGAATCTACATATAGTAATTTAGATTCAATTGATGATTTATATATATTTAATATAAAGATGACCGAATATAATAAATAATCTAGTAGAGAACCCTTCACTTCATGGAGGTTAATTTTCAACCAGAAATATAAAATTGTATTTATTTTCTGTTTCCATTCAACGAAGAAACTGTCAATGCAATTTTGTATTATGCTTCCAGCTTCTTTGTAGAGGTAGGTGCAGGATAAATATTAAGTTTCGATTTTTATGGTTGTCTCTTCTTACATTATGTGTATCATGATTTGAATTATGTATCATATATTTTATTGGTATATTGTCTAACTATTTTACAGCATAGTGAAATTTGGTGAAATATTTTTTATCAGATTTATTTTAAATATATAAATAAATAAATTTCATCCAAAATTTTTGACATACACAAAATTTCCCTATCAAATTTATAATGCGAACAAATTTTTATGCCATATTCAACAGATTTAACCAAAAAAATATGCCCACAAAACCCCAAACATAGAACAAGCAAAAATTCCAAACCCCAATTTACAATTTATCTTTCTAATATCTAGAAACTGGCAGACGACGAAAGATCCCCACCCAGATTTAAATTTTTTGGTTACAGCCTAGGGATTTGGTTTCACTGTACATGGGAATCTATAATTTTATGAGTGTTATGCATGTTCTTTATCCGAATTTTTAACGCGTGTTGTGTTTTTTTACACACAGATGAGTTATTTTCATTGCTTTGTAAAAAGATAAATATTAATAATAAATAAAAATTACAATTATTAAAATATTATAGAACCAATATGAATTATAATCAAATTAAAAAGGATAAGATGAATTTAAAAAATTATATGACTTTTACCTGTCAGATTGAGCAAGGTGAAAGCAATTTATATTAGTTATAAAAAAACATTATATTTTGTAGTTAATTATATTTTTAAAGGCATTTGTGATTTAAGAAATTAGTTTTTAGTTTAAAAAAATGTAGGCTATAAATATTTAATATGTTAAAATTTTATTTTGAATTAGTAATATTTTAAAAAGTTTAAATAATTAATTAATTTTTTATTATGATGATGATTAAGTTTCATTGAGATTTATATAGTTTATTCGTCTTTAAAAAGGTAAGAGATGAGAGATTAATCTATATTTTTTATCATTTTATTTCTATACTCAAGAAGGTAATGATAGAAGAGTAGCCATATCACATAGTTTTGGTGAGTTAAAAACCCAAGAAAGTTGGTAGTGTGATAGATATTTTGAAAATCAAATTGAATGTGAGTATAAGATGGATAATTTAAGATTAAGTGTTTTTCATCTTCAACATTCTTAAGGTAGCATAGGTAGTATACATTTTTCAAAGTTATAAACAATATAATATGTTAAAAGTTGATTTTTATTTTATATAGGTAGATAGATGTGTATAGTCTATTAGTTAGATGTGTTTTCCTTTTTTCAACCAATCTTATCTGAACTTGTAGGGATTTCTTGGAACCTTAAGCTTTAGTTGTATAATATGTAGAATACTAGTGGCCCAACAATTTTTGAAGTCATTGAATCCATTGATATGCATTCAAAATTCATTTTGAACTACAGAGTCTCATTAGAAATTATATCATCTAAACGTCAACATGATAATTATCTTCATTGAAATCGAGAACTCAGTGATAATAGATATTATAACTTTCCAGTTGTTTCAAAATTTAAATATTTTCTTAATATTCAACAGCCTTTTATTTTTTTTAAATCTATAGTAAAAATCAGCCATGAGTAGATAAGGTTGGTTGTTTCGTTGGCTATAATAGCTTGTAACAACCACATGCAATAAAATAAGAGGAATATGAAGCAAGCACACAATGATCAAGAAATGCTAAAAGAGAAATCTATTAAATTATACAATTCCCTTATATTCAATTTAGTGTACAAATGGTCCCTTATATAAATATTATTCACCATAATGTCTTATTTAGTTCATCCAACCCATAATTGTCTCCTAAATCTTCCATGAATTTTTTAACCAAATTTTCATATTTGACTCCTCACAATAGTTATGATTTACAATTAAGAATTATTCTAGCATATTCCCCCTTAACAAGTACTTGTGATCTCAATATCCATTCTTCAATCCTCTTTGCATTCGTCCCTTATTTATCTTCATCTTGTGTGCTCTTTGATTTTATTACCATTTATGTTAATTATTTAACATACGAGAATAACCGAATTCCAAAAAAAACAATCAATATTTCCAGAAATATAGAAAGATCACATGAATTGAGACAGACTGCAAATATATTTTATTATTCAGAAACATAATACAATGCTCACTTGCCTCCTCAAAGGGGAAACCTCCAACAGAGCAGTGTTCAATTATAATAAAACTCGATGATTCCTCCCTTGCTATCTAAGATTATTTATAGCTTTATGACATCGAAAACCCTAACTACTACTGGTCCCTTTCATAATACAAACTGACAAATTTATTTATTAACTCTTGCCCATTTACAACTAATTGTGGTGCCTTTTCTATAATGTGGGTCACCCACTTACACTTATTATTAATGTGGATAATTGCTTACGAGGTTTATTCACTCTACTAACTAACTATCACTTTGACTAGGTCCCTTGGACTTATTACATCAATAAAGTGGTTAGGTTTGGACACTAACATGCCCTCCCTCATAAAAAGTAGCATTTTCCTCAAGGCTAAAGCTGCGGAAACAACTGAAGAATAGTGGTTGGTTCCCTTGTCGCATCTTCAAGATAGGTGTATTTCTACTTGATGAGGAATTTCTTGATCGTATCGTATCGTAGAGATATATTTTGCAAGTATCAAGGACATATTCGAGTTGGAGCCAAAGTGAACCTTCCTCATCCAATTCTAGAATACTTGTTTCAACCCTGCAATTCTTCCCCATAACTTTCTTAAGGCACGATACATGGAAAACTGGGTGGATTTTGGAAGTAGTCCGCAGAGCCAGTTTCTAAGCGACTACTCCTCCACGTTGAAGTATCTGATAAGGATTATATAATTTTGTGGTAGTTTCTAGCAACACTTTTCTTTGAGGGAGGTATGTTTATAAGGTTGGAGTCGCAGGAAAAACTGGACACCTACTAGAAATGACCGCTCTAAATGGTGTTAGTCGACCTGTTACTTCATTATATTCTAAGTTTGATGTAGATTATCTTTGAGATGAGTGATCATGGTGGCACGATTCTACAAGAGGTCATCAACTCCTTGTACTTTGGAATATCCAGGGATATAAGAAGCTAGTGAAGGTGGGAGTTGGCCATATACTACCCGATATGGCATCATTTTTTTGGCTTCATGATAGTTGACATTATACCACGATTCAGCTAAAGGTATTTATTGTACCCATTCATGTTTCTTGTTTGAAGTGATGCAATGCAGATTGTCTCCAAACATTTGTTGAGTTCATCTATTTGACCATAACTTTTGGGATGATAAGTTCTAACAAGTTGCAATTGTGTGCCCCGTAACTTGAAAATTTCCTGCCAAAATTGGTTGGTGAAATTGCGGTCTTGATTAGACACAATGGAAGTTGACATCCCATGTAGTTTGAAGATTTGGTCCATGAAAACTTGAACCACCAATGTTGGGATAAATGGGTGTGGTAGAGTGAAAAAATTAGAATATTTGGAAATTTTTTCAACAAACACCATCATGACAGATTTTTTGCATGAGTTTGGGAGACTTGTAATGAAATCCATGGAAACATTTTTGCAGATGGAAGCACATAATCGTAAGGGTTGTAAGGTTCCCGGTAGCTTGAGTGTTTCCCCTTTGTTGTGTTGGAATACATCACATTTATTTACAAAAGTAATAATGTTGTTCTTCATCATGATATAAAAGAAAGAGCGACATGCTCATGCGTAAGTTCTTCGAAAGCCAGAACGTCCTAGAATCGGAGAGGAGTGAATCTCTTCCAAGATGTGGGTTTTGAGGGTGGAGGTTGGGGATATCACTGCCCAAACCTTATAAAGAAAAACCTCATCCTTCAAAGGGTAGTCCTTTAAGGAGTTAGGATCTACTTTTAATCTATTTATGTGCTCAGAGAGAGAGGGGTTGGAGAACCATTCATGATGGGATTATTCAATACAATCTTGTATGGTTAGAGAGAGGGATAAAAGGGTGCCCTCATCCTCAAATTGGTGTAATAAGTAATTCTTCAGTACATTGTCACACCCCTTCTTGAAAATTATCTCATAATCATATCCCAACATTTTGGAGAGCCATTTACTTTGTTGTGGCGATGATAGGCACTGTTCTTGGAAATATTTTAGGCTATGATGGTCAGTGCGTATTTGGAAGTGACGCCCCAATAAGTACGGTATTCAAGTGTCTATTACATATAATATGGCGATAACTTCTTTCTCATATGTAGATTGACTCATATGCTTGCGACTGATTTGTTTACTTGTGAAAGACAACGGTATTTATTCCTACATTAATATTGTGCCAATGCCCATACCTTAAGTATCACATTCAATCACAAAAGGTTTTGTAAAGTCTGGTAGGGATAATAATAGAGTGGAGCACATGGCTTGTTTGAGATGCATGAAGGTACGGTGAGTTGCATAAGTCCAGAGAAATTATTTTTTCTTGAGAATATTAGTGAGGAGTTAGGAAATGCATCCATAATTATGAAAAAAATTATGATGGTAGCCCATGAGACATAAGAATACCCTCAAACTCTTTAAGGTTTTTTGTTTCGGCAAATATTTCATTGCCTAAATATTTTTCAGATCAACCCTCACTCCTTCATGACCCATAATGTGTCCCAAATACTTTATTTATTCCATGCCAAACGAACACCTGGATAATTTTATAAATAGTTTATGATGTTGGAGAAGTTGTGATACCTAGTGAACATGCTGAAGTCAACTGTCCGATGTTATGTTGTAGATGAGAATGTCATAAAAAAACACCAGGACAAATTTTCATAGATATGGTCTCATAAGGTGGTTCATGATGCTCTGCAAAGTGGATGGGGTTTTAGAGAGACCAAATGGCATGACTAGGAATTCATAATGGCCTTCATGAGTTTAGAAGGTTGTCTTGGCAATTTCCATTTCCTTCATCTGTATTTGGTGATAAGTTGAGTGGAGGTCAAACTGGGTAAAAAAATTGGCACCATGAAATTCATCAAACAGATCATCAACTACTGGAATAGGAAATTTTTCCTTGATAGTGAGTTTTTTAGGGACCTAAATTATGGACAAATCTGCCATTCACCGTCTTTATTTAGAACCATGACCACTAGATATGAATAACGGTTGTTTTTGGGACAAATAATGCCAGCTTTAAGGTGTTCCTTGGTGATTTTTTCAATTTCATTCTTTTCTGCAAAAGGACATTGACAGGGGTAGACATTTGGTGGTTGAGTACCGAGGAGCAAAGGAACGTTATGATCATGTTCACCCCTAGAGGTTGGGAGCTCTTAAGTTTTGTCAAATATGTGTTCGTGGTGATATAATAACTATTTCATATCAATATGAATCAGAGGAGGAGTGCATTTAATGGCCTGAATGGTATTAAATTGTGCTACTATCCCATGATGGCACTTTTTAAAATATTCTCTATTCTATGCGAGTTGATTATAGTAGGAGAAATTGCTTAGAGTTTGCGCAGTGTATGAGTGTGGTCACTATTCTTCAAGATTGTATATAACCCCTACAAGTTTATTTTGATAGGTCCTAATGTGAAAATCCATTCAAGACGAAGGACAATGCCACAACAGCCCATTTCAAAGAAACAAAATATGGTTTTTAGGTGATAATCCCCCATTTGAAGCTTAATATTTTTACATCATCCTTCACATTTCATGGCCCCCCCATCGGCGATAAGGACTTGGAAATCATATACCGCCCTAAGAAAATAATGAACTACTTTTTCCTCTTATGGACAAAATTATGAGTGCTACCACTATCGATCAACACCACTACTGGCCGATGTTTAAGAAAAACTCATATTTTGAGAGAAATGTTAGCTAGGGGATGGAGTGAGATAAATTTCTCATCTGGCATAGTTTTAGTATCACTATCTGGGGCTATTATGGTTTCACCCTCTTACTCCTCAAGAAATTCAATGGATGGAGCTATATTTGTGGAGTTGTTTTTAGTAGCGTCGATTTGAAAGTATTTTGGTTCATTGAATTTATGTCTCGGGGAGTATTTATCATCATGATAGTATCAAAGTCCTTGTTTCCTTCTTTCGGCCATTTCTGCTGACAACACCTTTTGAACCTTAAGTGTTCTGTTGGAGCATGTAGTCAGGGTGGGACGTGTCCATGCAATGAAATTTGGACGATTAGATTAGGAATTTAAAGCGAATTCTACATCTACAACCTTATTGCATGCTTCTAACCAAGTAGTTGGTGATGCATTTGAACATGGGCTTATATGGCTGATCCAGGGGGATATTGGTGGCCACCCGCCTATTCCACTTGGACCCCCATCTTTTTTTCTTTCAGTTTTTCAATTCCCTTAATTGTAGCACAATTTATAATTTTTGGCAGTTTTCAGGTCCTAAACCCTTGAAACTGTTTGGAGGGACTAAAGGAGGCCTTTAGGAACAATGGAGAGAACATGATAGTCCCAAATGGTTTTGCCTATTTTTTCTTTTTGACCTCCTCTTCAATATCTTCAAAATGGGGTATTATGATAGCCAAACAAAGATCATATGCCAAAGTTACGACCCAGGGAAGATGACATTCCAACTTATCGCAACGGTGCCCACAAGGTTGTGTTACTTCATCTCGTATGGTTAGGGTTTTAGATGTTTAGGTTTTCTCATTGTTTCTCATTGTAATACCATTCATAGGAAGGTAGCTACCACATCTCTTATCAGAGATAAGCTACCATCACCCAAGCTAGTTTATTTCCATTATGTATGTAAGCATATTTTAGTTCTTTGATATTAATCAACTGATGTTTTATTTCTTATATATTTTTTTATGTTTATATATCTATTCTATTATGTTCCTACATACTTTTGGATCAATGGTATTAGAGTGGTCTGCTCTTTCTCAGTTTTTCTTTGCATGTCTCTAACAAGGTCAGGGTATAAGGAGTTAGGGATCGATCTGGCTGAACTTTTTCAAGAGCAGCCTCAAAAAACCTGACATCCTCCCATGGTGGAAGAAAATAAAGAGGAGGGAGGAGGAGATACTTTCAAAATATTGCACGAGGAGGTCCTCAAGAAACAAAGGAATGTGATGATGTATAATTTTTCCAAAATCCTTCAACGGCTACCCACATGCGATGCATCTTCATCTCACAACCACATTGTAGGAACCATGCATTTTAAGGTACAAGTTAACCTTTACATTCCCATATTTGAAGGCCATATAGATGAAAATTTCATAGATAAATGGTTAAATATGTTGGAACGATATTTTTCATTTCATGACTTTTCCAATCATGAAAAGATTTTTTTTTCACTCTTCAAGGTCACCCCCATGTCGAAGACTGGTTGGAAACCTACTATGAGGAAAAGTATGAGGGGGAACCCTAATTTTTCTCAATTGCACCCACATGGAATTATTTCCAAGACACCATTAAGGAAAATATTACCTTGTCGGTAGCTATGAAGAAAAATACATAAAATGGATCATGTTGCAGTAGGGAAGGGACAAAGATATGTGAAAGTTTACAAATGGTTTTCATGCCCTTTGTACGAAGTTGGCTATCAAGGATTACGAGCCACCTTTTCTACTCAAGTACCGTGGTTTTTTTCATAAGTAAATTCAAGATGAAATGGAGTTCCTCGACATCTCCTCGCTTAGTGCAGCCTATCGATATGCTTTCAAGATCGAGCATAATTTTAAACAGAAGAAGCGGGACTTTCGATCTGCGAATCAGAAGCAAGGGAAACACGCCCCCAAATCACATAACAAAGTGGAAATCCAAGGCATGGTGATCTAGGATAACCCATCAAAGCCACAAGAAAATAGAAACACTACGAAGATAAATAAGGACACAGGAAAGTGGTGTGAGTTCCATAAGAGCTCCACTCACAACACGAGTGAGTGTCCAGCCAAGCAGTCACTGGTGGATGAGATTAAGGCTTTCAAATCAGATGCATTCTTTGACTCTGAGTTAGAACTCGATAAGTGGAATGATAAAGGGAAGAATATTATTGATGTAGGTCCAAGTGCCACTATTTCCACCACCTAGATCTAGAAGGATGAGCCTGAAGATCCATAGAATGGGGAGTGCCTCTTCCACTAACAGATGTGGGTGAAGGGTTCTCCATTGCAGTTCATTGTCAACATCGGGAGCTAAAAGAACATCATTTTAGCAGAGTTTGTGAAGCGGCTAGGCCTACTAACCAAAACACACCCATATTCGTACACCATCAGTTGGCTTCACTAAGGATGTGATCCCCGCGTCAACCAGTAGCGTCGCATTCCCTACAACATCAAGCCCTTCATGGATGAGGTACTGTGTCATGTTTCTCCTCTCTAAGTTTGTGATGTATTATTAGGCCAACCATACTTGTGGAAGTGACATGCTGTGTATGAATCTATGGCTCGTACTATTTGAAATAAAAGAAAATTTATTTACCATAGTTACAAAAATTAAAACCTCACCTAGAAATGAAAAAAGTACATAGATAAAATTTTTATATTCCAAAAATTAATCCAATTTCATACATCTTGTATTTTTAAGTCATATTCAAATTAGTT
Source organism: Pinus albicaulis (assembly GCA_034641835.2). Taxonomy (NCBI): domain Eukaryota; kingdom Viridiplantae; phylum Streptophyta; class Pinopsida; order Pinales; family Pinaceae; genus Pinus; species Pinus albicaulis. Next base: position 184,107,533 of record CM076581.1, on the reverse strand, counting down.
GGAAAATTATCTTGAATAATCCATTCATGTTAATAGATTATTTTCTCCATATTTTCACAAGCACCAACAAGTCATGAAAGAGTATCATTAACATGAGCTCATTCTAAATAAATTATAGTAGTCATTTTCATGTATAGACTTCAATGGTTGTATACTAGAGATTTCCATATCATAAGCTAAACTAGAATCATGTTCAATAAAAGATCACATCAATAAAACATATCCAATATAAGAGACTTATATGAGGTGAATACAAGTTGGGAGGTTGTAAAGTCCCACTTCCCCAACTTCTATTGAGCCAAAAAACTTAATTTAGAAAAAAAAAGGTTATGTGATCTAGAATTTTTTATTATATCAAAGCACAAAGAATAAGGGAGTCTCCTAGAATACCAAATACACTTGTAGGTACCAAATTTCTCATTGATTCATATTTCCTTAACTTGTATGAATAGTCTTTATACTAACCACCTTTTATATGTTTCAATAATAAATCTCTTCATAAGCCTTTATAAAATTTCAAGGGCTTTTCGATTATACAACCATTAAAATTAAAAAATAAAAGTTAGGATATAATCTTTACTCCAAATATAAAAAAAATACTATTAATAATTAAAACTAAGGGTATAATATTTACTCCAAATATATCAAATATAGAAAAATATAAATTATTTTAAAGTCCAAACATTTTCTTTAAACTTTAAATTTTTAAAATTATTAATTAAAAAAAAATCTAATAATTATTAGATTATGTTGACCACCTTTATATGTTTCAATGGTGGGCTCTTCATGAATCATCCTAAATTCTGGTTAGGACTATTGAAATGAGAAATAAGAAAAAGTAGAGTACAATCTTTACTTGAAAAATAGCAAATATCCAGAGTTGAATATATTTTTTTGTGAAGTACACACATTTTCTATATATTCAATTTTAATTATACACATTTTCTATATATTCAATTTTAATTATAAATAAAATAAATAACCAATAATAGTAAACATCATCATTCAAATTATTTGACATGTTTTTTAATAATATTACAAAATAAAATGATAAAAAAATGAAAATTTAAATAAAAATAAAAAATACAGAACTCAAAAACTTACTCAAGTAACTAACTAATAAAGTTTTTTTTTTTTAATTACATTGTAAAGTGTTACTATTTGAAAAAAACATTCCTAAACTGCTAGGTGTATCATTGTGCATCATTGATTTTGATGTTATACAATTGAAGTATTCTATAATTTAGGATTAAATACTGTTATTATTAGTTAGTTACAGAGGAAAATCGTTTTATGGTCAGCCAAGGTCACTTGGGGTAATAAAAGTCATGAAAGAGAAAATGAGGGAGAGGTAGATTCAATATTCCATATTGGAGACATTAGCTATGCTAAAGGTTTCTAGTTGAGTGGGACTACTCCCTGTAGTTAATCAATCCAATTGTTTCGTGAGTGCCATACATGACAACCATTGGAAACCATGAAAGGTAATTTTCTTCTTCATTAAACCCTAATCTTATCTTCTCCTAGTATGTTACCTTACAGAGATTTTCCATTCTCTGGATAAAAATATAAGACACCAGATTCTGGTAGAGAGTGTGGAATTCCTTACTAGAAATATTTTCATCTGCCAACAGCTGAGAAGGACAAGCCATGCTGTTCAATAAGTTTAGGAGCATAGAGCATAATTGCGCCTAAGGCACTGAACATGTGCTAAATTTGTCTGCCCTTAGACGATTTAAAGTTTCCTATCTCAGATTTAGAGAACCAAAATATTTTATAAATTTTAGTTGCAATTGAGAGCCATAATTTTGATTGGATGTGTTTTTACTTTGGATGAAAATGGCTCAATAATATCAATGGATCAAGTTGAAGCTTGCTTCTGCTGACTACAGACAAACTCCATGAATTATTTTCGGTGGGTAAGTTTAGGTCACATCAGCTAATATAATAACAGTCTCATTGCAATTTGTACTAAATCATTCCCGGATGCGGGTGTACTCGATGGTTAGCATTATGATGGGACTGGGGTTAGGAAAGTGGAGGAGACACTTTCCCACCCAAGTCGCTGCCATAAGAGATCAGTCAAATCGATATGTATTTGATTCAAGTGCATTTAATCTCTGCAAGGGTCGAGATCCGACCTTAATTCCCGATCGCGCCTCCGTATGGACATTACTGCATCAGCCTTCGGCTTTCATTAATGATTTTTTAATGCAGGGTGAGCCTCTAGGTGTCGCTATTCTGCTTTAAAGATGGAGAGTGGCTCTGGCTACTCGAGTGCTCCTCCTCCGTTGCACAGTAAGTTCTCTCTAAATGCCGGGCTTCCGAGTTGTCGCACTGCTCTGGCCTTTGTTTGTTAACCTTTGTCACTCTGGAACTCTTCACTACCCTGCTCCCTTCCATCCCTGGTCCTCTGTCACCTCTCTCGCCCTCTGTAGATTCAGACACCATGCCTTAGCTGCGTCAGCATATGCGTTGCCGTAGGGGAAGCACAAGAGGCCATCCCCTGCGCCCCCCCTCTTCCTCCACCTTTGAGTCATCTTCTCAATCCACTGACAATTTCTTTGGTCGTTACCCGAATACTAGAAGTGGGAGGGGCAGAATCCAGGAAACTGACCACCATTTTGGTTCTTCGGCACCTTCCAATCCCATCGCTCAAGCCACTATCTTGCCCCAAACTGCACAATTCTTCTTCAATTGCTCCTTGAATCGACCCTGCATAATTTCCTCCATTTCAGTTGTTTTCAAGGAAGAGGCCGAAGAGGGCGAGCCCAGTATGCGTCAGGAAGGGCCAAGCTCTGAGATTGCTCAGGACTATCAGCCCAGTTCGATGAACAAGGAATAGGGTAAGGCTCCAGGCGAGGATGTTCAGGTCAGTTGTGGTCGTGAGGAGGAGTGGCTCAATGCAGTCTAGGGCCATCCACGTAAGGAGCTTCTTCCACAGCGGACCAGTCAGATAAGGAAGACGACATGGTGGCGTACAGGTGCCACATAATTGAGGAACCTCCCCCTCTTGATGATTAATCATTCTATTTTTGTCTGGTTTCTATGTTTTGGGTCTCATCCTACTGGGATTGTTTTTGACTCTTTAGATCTCTCAGTCTATAATTTTTGTTTTACAGTCCATAATAGATGTAAGCTTCAGAGGAATCCATGGCTGTTACCCCTGCGTGGGTAGGAAAAAATATTGAGGACTGTTCGAGACTGGTTTCCCCTTGAGGGTAGTCTTTTTTTTGGTAATCCTGTCAATTTTTCCACTAGTCTGGGCAAAGACACGGCTTCGGCCACGATGTAATATATTTTTCTTGTTAATATATTTAAACTTAGAAAAAAAAATTGTACTAAATCATACCTTCAATTTCCCACTATTATAATTTGTGGAGTTTTCTGTTCAATTTTTTTTAACTGAACCAATTAAATTTGGAGCTGCCACTATCAAGTTTAATGATTTTTGTTTGACACATTGTTTTTATTTATGAAAATAGTTAGGTTGAATATATAAGTGATTTATGATATAAAACTCAAATACTTTAGCAACAATCAAAATCAATGATTATTATTTGACAAAATTGTGACAAAATTGAATTGTTGGGTTGTATATATATATATATATATTAACGGCACAACTATTGCTCCACTTATGTCAATATAATATAGTGATGGCACAGATATTGCTCCACTTATGTCAATATCATGATAAATTATTATATTTATATTTTATCTATTATATTTGTATTTTCTTAGTAATTCATTTTATTCCTAATCCTTGGAAACATGATTATGGGGATTTTTTTAATCCATACAATCTGCTCTTTAATCAACACACCATTTCTTCTTTTCTTTTACCCCAGACCTAGTTAATTATTTCAGGTATCTTTTTCCTTTAGACTTATTATCTTAGTTAATAGAGAGGAGGGATCCTAATAATTAACACTTTATATATGAAAGTCCAATAACTACAAAATGATCTTTATATCACAGTACATAATTATTTTCATTATACTTTTTCTTGCACATCTATTGCATTATACTTCTAATTGAATACCCATTGCATTTGATTGTTTCTCTTCCTTGAAGCAACTCTTTCAAATGCATGTTTGCTTTTGTTTCAAGACTTCCATTTCTTCCTCCACTGATTTCTTCTAGTAATAAGACACATCTCCATTAAGAACTTCCTTGACATTTCTTTTCTCACAACACATGGAATATAAAGAAATTTTATTAAAATGAGAAGGCTCATAGGCATACTCATCATGGTTTTTTCTTTTCATAGTTCATTTTAGTTTTTTCTCTTCATCTTAATGATCATTTTCAAGATTCCCATTTTCATTAAGTATTAATCGTAGTTTTTGCATATGTTAATGGTTGTTTAGAGTTATTGTGACATTGCAATTTTTTTTATCCAAACAATTTTTCTAATCTATAATTTCTTTTAAATAAAATAATTTATATTTATAAATTAAATGTTCAATTAAATCACATAACATGTCACATATTTTTTCCTCTATACTACTTTTTCCTAAATCTAATATAAAAAAATTAGTAAAATAAAGCTTCACACTTCATCAAATAATATTAAACACTTTCTATAAAGTGAATTGAACATGAATTCATTCTTCAACAAGAGCAACTGTTTTTCATAAATATTTTCTATAACGTTTAGACTACCGCCCACAAGTTTCCCACCTCAACTTACCAAGCTACAACCGAACGTAAAAGTTAGTAAGAAATAAAGAAATAAAAGGTACATTAATATTGAACACTTTCTATGAAGTGAATTTAACATGAAGTTATTCTTCAACAAACGTAACATTTTTTAATAAATATTGATTGAATTCGAGGAAAATGGAAAATCCACACTTCTTCCTTTTTTACAAAATATCTAATAGAAACGGAAAATGCAATATAGTTTTGAAGAACTAAATTATTTTCCGTACCATAAGAGTTTATGGTATTTTTTTAATCTTTTATTATTTATTTTATAATTTTAATATTTTTTTTTTCAAACTTAAAATTATAATTGGAATATCAATAAGACATTTCTTTTAAAAACAACAAGGCATTTAATAAGACATTTAGTTAAGTTAAAAACAATAAAATTAAGATTTAAAAAAATAGAAAACAAAACAAAATCTATAAAATAAATAAAAATATAAAAACAAAAATATGGCTAATTAGTATGATTTATCAAGACATCAAAGCGTTTATCATATGGTAAGTCTTATTTCTCAAAATTTTAAAAATTCATAAAATTTGACTAAATTATAATTTTATTTTAAATTATTGTTTTAATTTAACTCATTTCTCTCTCTCTCTCTCTATATATAATCATTTCTCTCTCACACTCACAAAGTATATATATATATATATATATATATATATATATATATATATATATATATATATATATATATATATATATATATATATTAATTTAATTTTATAATATTTTTTTTATTAAATTAAGGGGTATGAGAGGATTTTGCTGCTTTGAAAATAAAGAGAAACAAAGGTATGGTTGCAGTTTAGGTCAAACATTCAACAATATTGCTCGAACCTATGCCTATCTCATGGTTTGAGATCAATTGTGAATCTAGGAATTCAATTGGTGATTGTTTTTGGTGTTTTTTTAAATATAATTCCCCATTTATATACATTTATATGCAAAATAACTTCCCTTACATAAAATGATAGGTTAAGTTTTCAAGGGCATTTATCAATTGTATTAGTCTATCCCCAAGAAGAAATGACTCCATGTTCTCAGATGAAACAACTCCAAGGGTGATCACATGGTTAATTTGAGGTCAAGGCTAGATCATGGTAAGCTTTGGTGACATGGGAAAACCACTTATGACCCCTTCTTTAATAGGGAAAAAAAGAGTACCCACTCCTTAATATGACAAAAAAAAGATAGATGCTTATTAAATTTTTTTTTTTGTTAAGTCAATATTAATGAATGTATAAATAGAATATTGTTTTTTTTCCAGAAGCTCTTTTATATATTAAAATATGCAAAACAGTACATGATATACATGATGATACAGTGCATAGCAACACTGTACAAATAGCACAAAATTATAGAGCATAGATGATACAGCCTGATACAACATATTAAGCCCCATATACACCAGCAGAGAGTAATCGACGAAGGCAAAAAGATTATGATGTGTCCACAAATTATATAAAAAAGATTGGCACCATAAAACTAACAGTCCATAATGCCACTACTTAATCTAGGAGCGAGAGTAAACCTGTATCTTGACCTCAGTCCGAATACAAAGGCCACATCCGTCCAGAAAGAGAAGAGAAACAGAAATGGCCGCGCATGAATTGAGATGGAAAAACTGGCTCTTATACCCCATCTGAAGTATACATCCAGGGAAAGGAGTACGTGAGGGTAACAGCCTCGCTTGTATATTATGTATCATCCAAAACACTGGCTCGCTTGCACTTGTAAAAGAAGGTATATATAAAATCTAGCTCGCCTGCAGGAGGAAGATATCATCCGGATTGTGACGGCCCACAATATTTACCATAGTAGCAAACGAACCGGGGCATATAGATGAAACAAAAAAAAATGGGCATGATACCATCATAAAAAGTCTCACGCAATAAAAAGAACTCCAGCATGGTCTCCCTGGAGCAATTCGTTAAAAACATCAAAATTAGGATTACATACATAGTCATTGATCATGTTTATTGGTTTCAACTTATTTATGTAAATTATATATCTAAATAATAGCTTAATTTCTTTCCATACAATAATTATTGTTGATTTTTGTTTAAAAAAACTGAAAAATAAGAAATTATATTTTATTTAATAAAAAAATAAATATTGTTTAAAAATACGTCTCAACCCCAACTGTGAACCCCTACACGAACCTACTGAAGCTTCACGCAACTGACGGCCTTCTTGACGGCTTCCCTCGCCTTCACATGGCCTTGGCGTCCCTCACTTATTTCGCGAACCTCGGGCAAACTTATGGCGAACTTTCAGGCAATGCAAGTATCTTAACAGCAATATAAACTCAGAGTGATAGTACTCAAAAATGCGGAAATGATGAAAAAAACTTCTCTCTTTTATTATTTGCAGAATGATTCACAATTAGATTACAGACTTTCTGGACTCAAACTTTGTATCAGAGATCGACTGTATTGGCTTTTACTGGACTGATGCAACCCAATGAATGAGCGTGCAATACCGGAGGCTTCCTGGCCAAAATACAGACTCTGTCTCAGAGATATAAACACATTGACATAAATATACAGACTCAATCTAAAGAACTGGCCACTTTAGGTTCTTGCCTGTCACATGAATAGACACGCAGGCTTCTCAGTTCTCCTAAGGACTGTGAGTGAAGACTCCGTGATGCGAGCAGATCGCAAGGATTGCGCAGACGCAGAGCAGGGAGCAAAAATCGGACTCAAAAACACACAAATACTAAAGACTCAAACTCCAAATGCCCCTGGTTGCAAATGAGCCTTACCCCTCCTTATATAGAATGGAGAGGGGGACAACCATTACTGTAAACCGTCAGATTATTGACACTTGGTAGTAGGATCATCATTTTCGGGTAACACATAACGTGACATCCGCACAGAGATCCGATCTGCCGACAAACTTTTGGTGAAAGTGGGTGAAAGTACACTGTGGATACCTTACGAGGCCCACGAGGAATCAAAATTATTGATGTACAGAGTGGATGCTTTTCGGATAGAGGAAAAGCCCACGAGAAAATCTCTGTCACAATAGACCCATGACTAGGTATCAATATTACACTGGGAAAACCTTTTTAGTGGGGCTCCCGAGGACCACTTGTGCTCCTAGATGGCATGTCAAGAATTTGTATACCAGGGTATCTGTATTTATAGTTTAAATTCCATGCCTTGGTATAAATTCTTCTGACTATCATTGGCTTATTCAGAATTACTTGATCCTTTATCTTTGTCATGACAAGCCATTCATTATGTTGAACCATGTGTTGTTTGAGGATTAATGTATCATCAACATGTTGTACTAATGTTCTAACACAGGAAAAAGGCTAATGGTCACATTCTTCATAGTCACAAATATCACAGCGACTCTGGTACCAATTTTCATAGAATGTTGGGTCCATAGCTGTGGAGTTAAGGCCATAGTCTTTCCACCATTCCCGCATCCAGCTTGATTTTCTGCAATTTTGCATCAGATGTACTGCTCCAAACTTAATCTTTGTATAGTTGGTTTCTCCTCGTCCATCTTTGTTCATTAAATCCCACCATAACTTCTTATATCCTGCAAAATCATAAAATATGTCAGGAAAAATTAAGCTAGGATTATTATCCGGCCATTGGATATAGCGCATTCCTGTCCAGGATGGATCCCGTGTTCTGTGGATGGAATAATATTTGTGATAGACATGTTTCCTATCACTGCCTTTAGTTTCTATGACCGCAATATCCATGAAATTATCATGGAGAGCTGACTCAGCATCATATGCAGCTCTCACACTATGAGTGTACATCATATTGTGTATCCATGTGCTACCTTTTGGGTACACTCTCCTTTCTGGTACAAAATACTGTAAATCATTATGGCTTTGTAAATTGGCATTTAGTACCTTTGTGTTGTGGAGTTGCCAAGTTGGTCTCCACTTTTCTTTGTAGACCTGCCATGATTCATCATCAGATATATGCTGTAAGGTTTCTCTCTGCATGGGCTAGTCCCATTCGATGATGATGACCATAACATGGGGTAACTCTTCTTCCGGTTCATTCATCTATTCTTGATGCTAGATATATTCCCTACTGAGAAAATCTGGAAGACAATTTTCAGAGCCTTTAATATGTTCAACTTTAAAATCGAAATATGCAAACAAAGCCTACCATCTTGCAAACTTTGCATCTTTTGGGCTCTTTATCACTTTAGTGATTACTTTTTCTAATGCTTTTGCATCAGTTCTCAGTAAGAAATGCTTATTAGCCAAATGAATTGAAAACTTTCTAATACAATTCCAGGCAGCTTTTACTTCCTTCTCAATAGGAGCATAATTTAATTCAGATTTACTCCACACTCCTGAAACAAATTGTACTACCTGTTCTTGCTCTTTGGGGCTCTTTTCATCCGGCTTCTGCTTCAGTAAACCTCCCCAACCAATGTTGCTTGCATCTGTTTCAGCAATTTTAAAAGCATTATCATCTGCAACATAAAGAATAGGGAGATTGCGAACCTTGGCCTTTATCTCCTTCATTGCTTGAGTGTGTGCCTTTGTCCAAGGTTTCAGATTCTTTCTGAGTCTCTGGTTGAGCAGAGACCTGTCAATGGCACATGATGGATAAAAATTGCTCACATAGTTCAAACATCCTAAAAATATTTTCAACTGAGTTTTATCTAGAATAACATCAGGGAACTTGTCAGCAAACTCAAGTGCATATTTTTGAAGAGCAATTTGTCCATTTTCAATGGTGTGCCCAAGAAATTTTATCTTGGTTTGGCATAGCTCCATCTTCTTTTTACTCAGAACCAAACCATTTTTCTGGACCAGCTTCATAAAGATCTTCAAATGCCTGAAGTGGTCTTGCAGGTTCTTGGAAAAAATAATCAGATCATCAATGTAGGCAAGCAACCATTCAGCATAGGGTTTAAAGATAGAATCCATTACCTTATGGAAATTTGAAGGTGCATGTTTTAACCCGAATGGCATTACATTCCATTCATAATGCCCATGTGGAACGCTGAATGCAGTTTTCTATTTATCTTTCTCTACGACTGCAACTTGCCAAAAGCCAGATTTAAGATCAAACTTGGAGAAGATCTTGGCTCCATGTATCCGATGTATGAGATCTCCTTTATGTGGGATCGGATATGTGTCATCTGCTAAAACATTATTCAGGGGTTTGTAGTTTATTACCAGTCTAGGAACACCCCAAACTTGTTCACTTCTTTTGTTAACATAGAATCCATAGTAGTTCCAAGGGCTGCTGGATTCTCTTATCAGTTTTCTATCAAGAAGTTGATCAATCTCCTTCTGGCAGAGCTGTTGATATTCTGCTGACATAGGGATGGCTCTGCTTTTGCATGGTCTGCCCTCATAGCCTTGTTTATAGGGAAATTCAACAAAATGCTGTTTTCTGTGCCAAAAGGCATTTGGTTCTTCAGAACAGCATGTTCTTCCAAATTCTTCTTTTAGTTCAGAAATTTGTCTCTGAACTTGTGGAGAACTCAATTGGTCTTCAATTGTGATGGTGGACTTGTGGTCTTTGAGTTCCTCCAAGCTGTTAATAGCCTTTTGAAGTTTCTGTTCTTTTTCTTGCATTGCCTGAACCATGGTTGAGACTCTGGTATTTGAAACATATGGAATCTCAATCCTTTCACCAGAGACAGTGATGAACATTCCTGCAGATTTGTCAGGAAATCTAACAGAACCATGGGGCTCTACTGCTGCCAAAAATATATTTCCCAATATACAATCTACTGGAATATCAACGACTGCAAATGAGAGTTTCACACATCTTGAATTAAAACAAACAGCAGCTTTAGAAACTTCAAAGTCTAGAGTTTTCTCACCTAATCCCAAAATTTTTCTTTTTGCAGTGGTCCAGTATCTGGATGGGATTATCTGTTTGGAGATAATATTAACATCTTCACCAGAATCTATTAGTGCAGTCACATTATACACTCTGCCTGCAACACAAACTTTAACTTCTATGTGGTGTTGCTGGTATTGGATTTCCATTACTTGCATGTCATTTAATTCTCTGAAACCAATTGAATCATCAAACCTTCCTTCTGCAACTCTAACTTCTTCTTTAATTGGTTCAGGGTGCAAAGTATAATTGACATGCCTACCTGAAATAAACGTAGAAGGTTGTTGAGCAGGAACAACCTTACCTGGATGTGAAACCTGGTTTTTCAGGGCGGCAATTTCATCTTTCATAGTAGAGATTTCTGATTTAGTATTGTGTATCTCTCTACTCACCTCCCCCAAAGTGAGTGTGCGAACTTTGCTACTGTTGTGCTGGAGATACGATTTTGTGTTTCTTTCATAAGAAGCTTCAACAAAATTTGGCTTCTTACCAGAGGAATGACTGGAAGTACCAATCCCATGCTGCATGTAGGCCTTGATCATTGCAGCCTTGAGATCACCTTCCTCAAGGGCACGGATTTGAGCAAAAAGCTTCATTTCATCATCTGCAAGTTGTGCCATGAGGACTTTCAGCTTGGGCTGAGGCTCTTCTAGATAGGATTCATCGGATGAGTAATCTGAGGCAGAATCTGAACATCCACAGTTATCTGGGTCAGAACATTGACAGTACATATGAACTTCTTCGTCAGAAGAGGAAGAGGAATAGGAGGAAGAAGACTCAGCAGAGGATTCAACATGGTGTTGTTGAAGATGAAGAGTAGTGGGGCGATTACGACAATCTGTTGTTTTATGGTTGGAAGAATAACAGTGGGCACAACGAGGTTCTGTTTTGACAGTGACACTGGGAGCTGGCTGTTTATCTTTCTGTGACTTCTTACCTAGACCACGCTTTGACTCTAGGGCTATAGGACACATATTTGAAGTGTGAACAGGCTGACCACAGAGCCAAAAAATAACTTCATTCATTTTGGCCATCTTGACATCTTTGGGACGGATGTCATGGGGTTGATAGTAATGGGTCTTAGGCTTGTAACGGTAATAGCCCTTTATTCCTTTGTGCTGTCTTCTTTCCTTCGGCTTTCTGAGTTCTCATCTCTTTTCTGAACTCAGTCTATAAGTAGAGGCTCTGCTTCTCTTATGAGCCTTCTTTGCTCTTCTTTTGTACTTTCTGCGGGTAACCAATGGATCATCAATGGTGATTCCATACTTCTGACAGAAAGACTTTGTTCCAAGAAGTCTGTTTAACTTCTCAATAGACTTCGTCATCTTCGAGCTGGTACACAGAGTGATCAAAACTTTAGTAATAATTGAATAAAAATCTCCCCACACATAAACTTCCAATGGCAGGGGAAATGCTTCCTGAAGCTTCAAAATGTCTACCAATTTGGATGGTAGAGCTGCAACATAAACTTGCTTCCACAGTATATTTTTAGGATCTTTGACTAAGAAGATCCTTTCGATCCAATCCCGGTGGAAGTCTTCATACTGGTTGATATTGTTGCACTTCAGATTCATCAGGATAAGTTCATTCTTATCTGATAGTGCAAACTCTGCTCCACAGAAATGTTCTTGGATGAGTGTTGTAAGGGCACCAATCATATTGTTCTGAGGAGTACCATCATCATGAAACTTAATATCTCCTTGCTCATATTTGAGCAGTTCTTGCTCCATCTTAGTGATCATAGCAGGAGATGATTCCAATTCCCACCATCTAGCCAATGTTCCAGTAAAGCATGCAATGAGAGTTTTACAAGCTTGAACCTCAGACTTCCCCTCAACACACATTAATCTATATTCAACAATCATTTGATCAAGCACTTTCCTGATCTGTGCTGCAGAGAGACCGTCAATGTTCCACTCTTTAAGACTTCCTTCATGAAATGCATCTCTTGGTGGAAGCTTACCAGCACCATACAAATATGAGGCTGCAGGCCTTGTGAATTGAGGCTCTAAGGGCTCATAGATGGGGAATGTATGTTTCTCAGATTTATCTGAGTTTGACTCTCCAATTACTTCTGCAATAGTAATTCTCTCAGAATTTTCTTCAGATTTAGACTAAGAAGACTTGACAACTTCTTTAGGAAAGAGATGAGGAAACTTAGACACATGACTGCTAAGTTCATGAGTATGGATACTCTTTCCTTTAGTCAAAAATGCTGTCGGAATCGGCTTTTCCGACTTCTTCAAACTCAGTCTATCTAACTTATCAGACAGATTAGAAACTGACTGCCTTGTGGAGATGGATTGTTCTATTATACAGTTCTCCACATCTTCAAACTCCTGTATAGAATTTTCTGAGATATGTCTCATAATAGAAAAATCACACTGAGCTGAATTTAAAACACTATTTACATCATTTATGGACACTTGGACATTATCAATCTGATCTTTAACCAAAACTGTTTTGGCAACATTCTTCTCAAGACCAGTTAAAGCAGTATTTGTCCAATTTATCTGCTCACTGACCTTCTGTATTTTATCTTCCACTCCGACTGTTGCAGCATCCTTAGAAACCAAAGGATATGCAGTAGCTGAATTACTGCCTTCTCCTAAGATAATACTCCTGAAGGGAGAATAAGTCGAGGATGTCTCAATCGTGCTACCATCTGGTGCATGCCAGGCATGTGAAGAAGAGGCGACTGTATCAGCCATTAATACTACATCTTCTTCCATTTTCTTCTTCCAGGAATAGAATGAAATCCATACATTATTCTCCTCCATGTATGATTTTCATTCTTCTGCCATTTTCCTTTTCTCCTCTCCTGGAAAAGTTCTTGCAAACTCTTCAGCCTGTGGATGGGTAAACAAATCCCAATTAACCATCTGCTTCATCCATTTAGCAGGGATTTGATGTTTAGAACAACCATCCATTAAAGTATAAAACTTTTGGATTTCTGGGACTGAAGGTTTCTTAACACCTGGGGGCAGATCTTGGAATCTGCATTCTGGGATCAGATTATCTTTCTGTTCTAAATACCCAAGGCCATATCTAGGACTATTTGCTGGCCTCATATTTAAAAATATGGAAGTCAATCTGGGATCTTCATTTTCTAAAGATGGTACAAGATGCATCATCAGAACATGATCATCCTCATGAGGAAATGGGATGTCAGAACACTTAGGATTAGGGCATGGATTAGATGAAGTACTTGGAGGGGCTTCTCCGGTCCTATTGTTATGGTTCTGATGTATGACCATGTAGGCAAGATTCTGGAGATTGAATTGCTATTGACACTGAGGGCAAATGACGCTCAGGGGTTGGAAATTTACAATCTGAGCATACTCAAACAAAGAAATATGATTACAACTAGAAACAATAGAGGAACAACTTGTATCTGTACAATCTGGAGCTATATACCTGGGTGACTTTTTACACTCTTCTTCTATTCTTCTTCTGTCAATCGTTGACCTTCTGGGGAATGATAGGGTAGCAGAAGAAGGGGTTTTTGTGATATTTGCAGAGGTAATATTTTGCACAGAGAGAGGTCTAGGATTTGGGACTGTCCAGTGTTCAGTGAAAGTCAGATCCTCCCACTTGATAGCTTGATGTTATATCTTTTGATTTTTAGGATCTGTGAGAACAACAACACTGGTCTTAGACTCTCTACTGGGTGCATGGAGGACTGCAGGAAACATAGTGGAGGTGTGACGGAAACAACCTCAAAACTGGATGGCAATGTTTTGCCTCTTTTTCCTCATATCAAATCCCGTTGTTTGGATTTGAAGCTGTAATATGTCTGCCAAGGTTTCATCTGTGATTGATACCGAAAATTTCGGGTAACAATCAAACCACACCGGTCCATTAGACAATGGAGCAACAATTCCCCCAATTAAAGAATCAGTATACTTATTATGTGTTAGGTCCCTTACAGTGGCTAACACATATGCATCTACTCCCGGATGCACAAGGGCATGAATACCAACTCTGACACAACCCAAATGTAAAAATTGGGTCCTCAGTTTCTTAGCTTCAGCTTGCAACTCTTTTGGATTCACATAAAGCAGTGTTCAGAGAAAATTAACAAGGCCAAGTCTGTTGGTTGACAACAACAAGCAAGCTTACGAGAAGCCTCTGCTAGAAATTGGTATCAGAGCCATTAAGTCGCTGTGTGCGCCTGGTTCGTAAAAGGGACAAGTACTCAATCAAAATCTCTCTGTAGAAATGGACTCTACCATGAACAAGTCAGTATCATTCAGAGAACTTGAGGAGAAGGATAGAGCAGAACAAAATCCTCTCAGAGACATGTTTGCATCAAGTAGTAGTCGCGTCATTAATGAGACTGATCATTTGTACGAAGAGGTCGAACCACAAGATAGATGGGTTCTTCCCAATATAAAGGCCTCTGAAGTATATAATGATTTAGGAATCTGGCACCTAAAAGCTGCCACTAGAATTACCATTAAAGAGTCTCTCAGTAGTATAGAAGAGAATTCAGATCGTGTACAGTTAATTCTGATCTTGAATCCAAAAGAGTTGCAAGCTGAAGCTAAGAAACTGGGGACCCAATTTTTACATTTGGGTTGTGTCAGAGTTGGTATTCATGCCCTTGTGCATCCTGGAGTAGATGCATATGTGTTAGCCACTGTAAGGGACCTAACACATAATAAGTATATTGATTCTTTAATTGGGGGAATTGTTGCTCCATTGTCTAATGGACCAGTGTGGTTTGATTGTTACCCGAACTTTTTGGTATCAATCACAGATGAAACCTTGTCAAACATATTACAGCTTCAAATCCAAACAACGGGATTTGATATGAGGAAAAAGAGGCAAAACATTGCCATCCAGTTTCGAGGTTGTTTCCGTCACACCTCCACTATGTTTCCTGCAGTCCTCCATGCACCCAGTAGAGAGTCTAAGACCAGTGTTGTTGTTCTCACAGATCCTAAAAATCAAAAGATAGAACATCAAGCTATCAAGTGGGAGGATCTGACTTTCCCTGAACACTGGACAGTCCCAAATCCTAGACCTCTCTCTGTGCAAAAGATTACCTCTGCAAATATCACAGAAACCCCTTCTTCTGCTACCCTATCATTCCCCGGAAGGTCAACGATTGACAGAAGAAGAATAGAAGCAGAGTGTAAAAAGTCACCCAGGTATATAGCTCCAGATTGTACAGATACAAGTTGTTCCTCTATTGTTTCTAGTTGCCAAAAGCCAGATTTAAGATCAAACTTGGAGAAGATCTTGGCTCCATGTATCCGACGTATGAGATCTCCTTTATGTGGGATCGGATATGTGTCATCTGCTAAAACATTATTTAGGGGTTTGTAGTTTATTACCAGTCTAGGAACACCCCGAACTTGTTCACTTCTTTTGTTATCACTCTATTTGAGCTTATAACTGTGAGCTTATAACTGTGGAAATACGCACTCGAGGGTGTGACCATGCCAAATATCCCACAAACCCCGAAGTTGCAGACCAGCGAGAAGGATGCAGAGCTAAATGGCTGAAGACTAATTCCATAAGTGAGAACCTAAACATTATGTATATTCAGAAGAAAAAAAAAAGATGTAATCTTAAGTATTGCTTCAACGCGAGTGTCGGTTTGTTATTCGTTTTTATTAGTCCCTTCCCAAAGGGCCGGTAGGGACTCTTCTTTGAATGTAGACTTTACCCTTGTGAAAGTTATCCAGGAGCGATTGAACACACTTCAGACGATGACACGCATTTAGTTTGTGTGGACAAAGAAAAATCGATGTATATAATCTATATCTATATGTAAATAGAATTTTAAAAACATGAAGACTGTATAAATTTTTTGTAGATATATGGAATTTCAGAAACAGAAGCACAATATTACATGGTACATATGTCATATGCATTCACTAAAAATATATACTTATCATCTATGCATATTCAAATCGTTTCATTCACAAATATCTCTCTATTTTTGTAGTTACGAATATAATATTACCACACTGGGCAACACTTGTCTGTCCATGAAAAGATCTATAGCACCAAAACAGATTCGGTATTTCAAAACCAGTGCTCCTCATACAAATAACTTACATAGCTCTTTCCAGGTATCCATTATATCGACGGTCTGACAGCGTTCTCTGCAATTCCCAACCCTGATGGGTTTTGTTGATGAAAACTCCTGCGGCCTTGTTAACATCTTGTTCACAAGTATCTTTTTCTTCTTTGTTATCAGATGTTATTGCTGCCGAATCCAAGTAAAGGGAGTCAGAAACGGCTGGCAGCAGCCTATGCTCCACCGGCTTCACTGTGCCCGTGGATTGTTTCAGGCGTCCATTCTGCTTTTCCGATCTGCCTCCACACATGCATAACCAGTTTCCAGACATCTTCACAACACTATAAAACCTTTAAAATCCCTACACTAATTCCCGATTATAACGAATTTGTGAAGAAGCAAAAATAAGAGAAAGAGCAGAGAATAATGAAGAAGTATCACCCGCTCAAATGAAGAAGATACAGAAAAAGGACACGAGGAACGAAAAGGAGGATTCAACGTAATGAGCAATTCTGCCCTGCTTAACCCTATATATTCAACTATGGTGGCACTCGTTCTTTCCCAGAAGAACCCTCGACATATTGGAATCCTGGAGCGAAGTGCCGCTGACGATAGTTGCCTGTCGTCAGAAATTTTACTTTTGTTTTAAAGATAATTCTCCGTGTTTTGATTTATTGACCACTGGCTAACCATATTGATTTGCTTTGAATGTCGGTAACAAAGTCTAGCAGACATGAGTGGGTTTCCGCTTTAAAGATAATTCTCCGCATTTTGATTTATTGAGCACTGAATAACCATTTTGATTTGTTTTGAATGTAGATAACAAAGTCTAACAGACATCAGTGGGTTGCCGTCCAAATAACTTTATTTTTGTCTGAAAGCCATTATTACCGCATAAGCTCATAAACTCAGAACAACTTGAAAAAATTAATTATCTATCTATATATATATATAAATTTGGGTGTAAATATGTTTAAATGATTGGAGAATATTTATAAATAGAGTAGTTTAATTAGGTAACAATTTTGTCTGGAAAATAATAAAAATTCTGGTAAGATTTTGGTGAAATACGAGGAAAGTTTTGGGAAATCTAATTTACAGTTGTTAAGCTCTAAAATTTTGGGTGGTCAGGAATTTTTGATGGTAATAAATTTGTTTCCATCATCAAAAGAGTGATTCAAACACTCTAGCAATCACATTTTTTGAAAATTTTCTCTTAAGATTTTAACAAAAAAAAATTATGGTCAGTGAAATTTTAACCTCACTAAACAAGACCTTTATTTATGTTTAATAAAATTGTTGAAAATATTGTTTTATTATATATATATATATATTTATATATATGTATGGTTTAGTATTGGATAATGTTTTTTCACAAATTTACTATAATTAGAATACAATCTTGGTATTTATGGAGACATATGTTTCAATAACTCAATAAATGACAAATGTTTTACACATAGCCTCTTCTGTAATGTTGAACATGAATTTGTAAATCACTCCATTTTAATCTTATATATTAGTTATGGTAGTCAGTAATTCTTAAATATGAACAATTTGAGTCTAAGGACTACAATGGCTAACCTATAGAGAATCTCTAGAGAGGTATGTGTACTAACTCAGAGTGTAAGAAGATATACGTAAATTTATTAGATGATGTTTGTTTTTTTACAACAAGCATAGTAATAGCAAATAAAGTCTATACTATGCCTTATATATATCCAATTTTCTTTGGGAAAACATTTCCATGGATTTTGTGGGATTTTTACCAACAACAAGGGACATGACTACCCCTTTGTGGTGGTATGTGTTTTCTGGTATCATGTAAAAATCCCATCATATAGTAGTAAGCAACAAACCTATTGTTTGAACATGGTAGGGTGCATTTTGGGATCCAAAGGACTACAATATGGGATAAGAGGGACATGAATTTGAAGAGGCCTACAAAATCCTAACAATAGATAGATGCGAAAACAAAAGTAATGAATAAGACTTTGGTGCAACTTTTTAGTGATTACAATCAAAAGCATGTGAATACCTGAAATGAAATTTTGGTAGTGAATAAGACTTTGGTGCAACTTTTGAGTGATTATAGTCAAAAGCATGTGAATACCTGAAATGAAAGTTTGGTATATGTACAACAGTATTTCAATAGAGGAATCCACACTTCTATTGGTAAGTCCCCATTTCAAACTTGTTCTGGATATTTTCCACCTTCACCTTTCAATGTTGGATATGGACAACAAGAAGGATTGAGGGAGAATATCTTAAAATATGTTTTAAGAATAAAACAATTTTTTGAGAAGGTTAGGAAAGTCCATTTGTAAATACAAGTACATTAAATAAGTCATAGAAAAAGTAAAATTCCAAGCATGATCAAAATACAAAATATAGGTACATTAAAGAAGTCATAGAAAAAGTACAATGCCAAGCATGATCAAAATAGAAAAAATAATTCATTTAGAGCAGGAGGATATAATATAGTTATAGTTTAACAAGGACATGCTACAGGGCCGTAGTAAAAATATCAAGGCATTGTGATATGGTTCTTTTGAGATACTAAAAAGGTGGGAGATCATTTCTATAGGCATAGTCTGGCCCCATGTGCATCTCAATATTTATTAGCCTTCCATGTTAGATAAAGAAGAGGAGTAGGTCCTACATTCCGTAAAGGACTTAGTTGTAAATGCCCAGGTACAATTGGCAGTGGATACAATGCTCAGAAAGAGGTCTAAAACTACAATACAAGTGTATTCTAATGACCTTTCGTAGATTGGGATAAAAGGACAACTTTTCAGAAGAAAAAAAATGGCATTCGAGAGAGCGGGTAGAGGAGAAGTTTCCTCTCCTCATTTAGAAAACCTTTTGAGGAACAAAAGCCTCCCAAAATGGGGAGGTATGATGTGGATTATCACTATATAAGTTTTCATCGACCTCAATGTTTTCAAAGTAGAAAAAATAGAGGAATCAACTTACAAGAGAATTTTTATGAGTGGGGCACAAATTGAAGAATTAATGTTGCAATCCTTTTGACACCACTCTGATTAATTAAATGATGGTATCTAGGGGATAAATCCTTCCTTATTAGAAAAAAAGCCCCATGACAGTATTACACACCCAAATACCATTCCATTGGTACAAGAAAGATGTCAATCATAGTTCATATGCAAAATTTGTGCCTTTTTGAGGTTTAATATTGTGATTGAACACCATAATTCGAAAGGATGCCACATCAGAGTCCATTACTTATGTAAAATGGATAACCACATGAAAAACATAAATAAGACTCTAGAACAATAAATTTTGTAACTCGAGTTCAAAGTAGGAGTCAAAATCTAGCCTAGTCAGCTATTAGGTTATGTTATAACTAGGCCACTAGAAGGAAACAAGGTTGCATTCATTTCAATTTTATGTTTTTCCAGATAACAAAAAACAACTTTGGAGTTGAAGTGAGAATCCATAACAGAGGAAGTTTAGTGTTTGTACTAGCCTGTTAGGCTACAAGTATAAAGTAAGTCCACAAAGTGTCTTATCCTTTGTACTTGCATTAATTCTATTCTCGAGAAAAAGAGAGTAGATTGACCTCACCATATAGCTAGGTTTTCTCCAGTAAAATTTCCCAAATCATTTGCATTATTTTGGTTGGTGTGTAACTATATTTCATTGTTGTTTGTTTTCCGCATTTTGTTTATTACATGCATAAAAATAAAACAATTATTAATAGATCTATAATATAAATAAATGAGTCCTCGTGGTATATATTTTAGTCTGTTTTTATTAGATCTGTTTTGATGAACTATCCAATGAAATATCCACAAAAATTTATATATCATTCATTGTTGAGTATTTTTGTTATAAATTTTGTTCTTTCAATTTTTTTTATTATATTAATCTTATGTGACACATTATTTTGTATTGAAAATGTATATAAGATGTGTAATCAGTTTTGTGTAATCTATATGACAAAACGGTATTCATGGATAAATTATTCTTTTATTCAAAACCGAGGTTGTCCCAACCTAAGCTCTTCCTCATTAAAAAAATAAAAATATAATTATAAAGGTGATTAAGTCACTTACATCAATATTTCCTTCACAACTAAGAAGGAAATGTATCTTTAAAAAAACTAGATTTCCCAATATATGATAATCATCTCCTTACTTTAAGACTAACCATGAAAAGTATCTTAGAAAAAACCTATTTCTCTCACTGGCGTTTTCGATTCATTTATGGGAAGGAAATCTAAGATGATCATATCCTTGAAAATATTCATGAATTAGTCTACCCGTCTTTTGATGTCATGAAAAAACTACTGCATTGAAAATATAATGTTGTTTTATCTTGTTTTAGCCATGGTTTTCTTCTACATTTCGATAAACAACTTAAACAGCTTATTTTCTGATGGACCAATTTGTCTGAATATAATGTGTGATTCAAGTATTGGAATTTTGCTACTGTAATGAGACAATTGTGTGAATAAATGTGTGACCCAGAAGAAAGGAAATGACCTTTGAGGGAGAGCCCTCCAACAGTTTACTCAATTGCAATGTATGGTTGGTACCAGAGCCGCAATGGAAAATCTTATCTCAACTGTGATAAGAGGAGGCATGGATGGTTAAGGCACATATGTGTCATGCCTGAAATGGACAAGAGCATCAAACAGATATGATACTTTTGATTTAGTGGAGGAAATTCGGCGAATGACTTAAAAAGTGTGGGAGCACGAACTGGACTTGTTATCATAGATCTGGTGGACCAGTTTGGGGTTGATGTGATCCAGGGAAATAAAAACATCAACTAAAATTACAAAGAAAAAAAAGAGAAAATAAACAAGTTGACTTTTTGTCACTGTTTAACGAGAATTTATATTTCTCTCCATCAAAAGGACAGGAATTATCCGAAATAAAACAGGGCACCAAAGATTATGACATGGAATTGGAAATATGTGTAAGTGGAGAGACACTCTCATGCCCTAAATCCAAGCCCTCGTACAATCAAGTTGAACCCTTCTTTTTTATTTAGAAAAATAAGCTATTAAAACTCTATTACAAGATGCAAGTAAACTATTAATTCTAGTCCAAGAGTCTCTGAGGTGTATTGTCATGGTAGGAGCTTATATGCTATATGACTGATATGAAAAACGTTAATAAATGAGGCCAGCAAAGGCCCCAATCAAATACTGTTTGGGTAATTAATGGAGTGTTGTTGTCAACATGAGGTTGATTAATGAGGGGCTCATTGAGAAGGAAGCACCAATAGATAAAATATCAATATGCAAACTCTATTAATTAATCAAATAGATTACACACATTTATACATAAGATAGTCTCAAGATAGGAAATCTATCTTGGATGAAAAATAATGTGATTGAGAGATTCTCTCAACCACACACTAAACTAGGAATAAATATAGTTCTAGCTACCTCCTATAATGTAGCAACAGACTCCTTATATGGAGAGTTACAACCATTGACAAGTGGGAATTACATATTCCAAATCCCACCCTTAATGACTACTTGTCGTGATATCAATTCACAAAGTCTACTTGTGGTCAATCATCAGAAAAAAATATATGTCGACGTCCATATAAAAGAGCAACCATCCACCAGAATGCATGGGTATGGGTACCAACCACTGCAACTGCTAGTCTTGTAGGATGTCATTCACATACATGGTTCTGTCAACCATTGTCACTGCATACATGTACCTATATCAAAAAAATATGTCTGCAATTTAGATCTACCACCATCGGGAAAATCCCATGTGCTGAACTACCAACAAATGTGTCTGCGACTCAGATCTACCACAACCGGGAAAATCCCATGTGCAGAACTGACAATAACGTCTACGACTCAGATCCACCACAAACGAGTGAATCCCATGTGCAGAACTACCAAAAAAAAGATAAAGATCAATGCCTTTCTAAGCCAAATATTCATGCCCAAATAACAGTGCCTAACAATCGCGCTAATTGTGCCTTTCGATGCGACTGTGAGATAGAAAAACATGCCGACCCTCCTGTGCTCAGAAACAACAATATCTAAGCCTTGTGGGTGAGGTGTTTACTATAGTCCACCTACTCCTGTGTTCACCCGACGCACCTATAGCCACTAAGGCTCACCACTAAGGCTTTATAGCCACTAAGGCTTTGTATGTGGTTTCTGATGCACCACAAACCATCACTTTACAATGACAAAAGATGGTTTCTAGCTGACCATAAACCATTACAAGGTGGTTTTGAGATTACCACGAACTTTACACATGCCTTTACAAGGCTTACTTTCCATACTCCATCTCTTGGAGTTTCCAGAGACATACAATGACCACTTACAAAACCATCCTAGACTTGCTTATAACATGCTAAGGAGTCTATCCCACAAACCCAGTCTAACTCAAATGCACATTTATTTTGTTGTCCATAATAATAGTTGTTGATGCTCCTTTACCTCATCTTTTCATTGTTCACATCTTGGGCATCCTTGTCTTTGTCAAATAAATTCTTGGAACTCCATGCTTAACCTATCATTTGTTAGAGTCGTGAATTCTAAAGAAATAACTTTACGTACATTGAGTTAGCTAGGCTAAAAAGGGCTCAATAACTTTAAACATGATTCCAAGAAACTAAATAAAAACATAAAATATTCAGATTAATTTCTCTATCTCTGCCCAAAGATGATTATTTCCCAAACATAACAGCAACTATTTTTCTCCAATGATACCTCTAAGGGGTCCACTGATAAAGAAATGAATCGATGAATTTTCCACTGGTCTCAATGTAGTGCATTCCAGCACAGATGATCCAAACATACACACTCACAACCATACGAAGAGAAACAATTTTCCCTTCTCAAAAGACTAATCCAGGACTCCATGGTCCCATCATCCGTCATCCACAAATTCACTATCAACATGCATAAAATTCAACAATTTTACACACAAAAAATTCTTGTTTCAGTATCCAATTCCCCCGACGTCGCAGTGTAATGCCACTTCAACAAAGGAAGCTTGAAGCCTCCCAACAACTCCACGTGCTTCCGTACCTCTTCTGACACCTGTGGAAGTCCCAACAATCTATCAACCTCTTCTCTACACAAGGCCATGTTCACAACACGAATAACCAACATAACCGGCACTGGCACCACGTGACCTTTGCAACATAGATGGATCTGGTCACTGCATATAAATCACAAAACAAAAAATCTTCCAACCTAAAAGTTGCATTGTTCAACTCGAGCATGTGGGTGAAACCACCACCGATTGGTTCCAATGAGAAATTAAGACGAATTGAAACTAAAACAAAAACAACTTTTTAGGACTTGGCCCTTCTCAGTGGCCTCGTCCACCTTCTTGCTATACAACAACCGAGTTCGGGCATAGTCCAAAGAATAAACAAAAAAAAAGGAGAAGATGCACCAACTGCACCACCAGAGGCCAAGTTTCTAGAAAAACATTTCCAGTAACCATCCCTGTCTTTCTTGAAATTAAAGAGCCTCTTAAAGTAATCCTTGAACGCAAAGTTCAAAGCTTGAGTGGGAAAATAAATTTGCAGTGTTTCCTCTCCACAACACAATGACGCCTTCATCCTTCATTGTCTTAGAAAAATAATCCCTGATCCCTTTGAATGGTTCGGCAAGACGTCCAGGCTTCAAAATTTCATCCTGGTTTTGTATCAATAGTTTGACATGCTCAATAGGGGCAGTTGCAGTTTTGGATACTACAGCAAAAACTCCTCCCATGAGAAAGTCAATCATAAATCCAATAAAACCTTTCTCTGCAGGCGCTGTAATAAAGACAGATGAATGTCTGGGAGACAAATCTACATTGCTTGCACGAGAAGCATGCAAAAAATGCACTCTACAAGCCACCATAACTCTGGACAGGGGCCGACAATGCTCCATCATACTTAAAGGGATGAAGAGCACCATTTTGGTGAGCTTGCCAGCTTGGTGTAATCCTTGAACGAAGATAGGTTTGATGATAAGACATCTTCTGTACACCATGAAAGAAGATAGGTTTGATGATAAGACATCTTCTGTACACCAGAAGGATACTTCGGCCGCTCTGCCATTTTAACCTGTCAAGATTTACCGTTCAAAGTTTGGCAAATGAGACTAGGCGCATCCAAGAAAGGTCGAGCTTCCGACGTAAGGAGCCCTAACACTGCACGATCTTAAGATAACACACACCACTGCTCCTTTCCTTCGTCTTTGCCCTAGAAGCCCTAACTCCTCGTATAACCAACACCACATATCTTCCCTGCTGCTCAACGGCCAGCCTCCGTCCGCCTGGTAGAAGAAATCGATGGGCAGTGTAGATTGAGGAGGTGAGGGTGGCGCAGTCCACAGGCAGTGTTCCTTGAAGGCAGAGAAGGAAGTCCAACACTAGCCTCCTCTCAGGCTCGCAGTCTCCTCTCAGTAGTGTTCAACAGTTTGGCAGGCAGCATATCTAAGTGTTCCTCCACGTAGGCTATGTGAGTGACTCATTGAACAGTGGCACGCAGGGCAGTGTACCTCTTGGCACCACAACGATTTTCTTGTTCATACATTTGATTCACAAGACCATGCATGTGACGCAGAACAGAAGCTAGTAGAGTAGGAGAGCCGAGGCAATAAGCAAGAAGTTACGCTGGCTCTTCATGACGGATTTCTGATGGCGCAGATGCTCGCTCGGACTACGCAAATGCCCTTCATAGCTGGGACTTGTCTCGTATTTCTAGTAGATATCCATCAGTAGAAATGGACAGAATGGCACCAGAGAGAGCATCGGCTTCAATGCGTTGTGAGTAACGACTACTAGTCCCTTCCTAAGGTGATCCAGGCCAAGCATCGTGAGGAATAACAACATGATGGCCTATGCACCTACTGCTATCCCAAAACTACCGATTTCAATGACATTCTTTCTCAATAAAGACACTTGGCATTCCTGAATGCTGAAGGCCATGGGTGACTGGATCTGAAGAAGATCGTTAGGACCTAATTTAGAAGGGAGAAAATCCAGAAGACTCGAATCAATATTTCTAGAGATCCGTGTCGAAAATGCTATAAAATCCACAAAAGAATTGTTCACAGACCGCTCTGGATAGATTGTCTCACCAACAACGTTCGACTCAACATCAACAATCTAGCTCACCTGCCTACGATCTGCCGACTCACCACTTCAAATCATTCACGCACTGCTGCCCCAATGCATCTTTGCACAAACGAATGGACAGCCAAAAAAAAAAAAAATTTAAAACAATACCAATATACTCTTTTATTTCTCTCATTTTCCTCAGCCCAGGAGGGGCCGAGGTCCAGGCCCTTATGGGCTCTGATACTAAGCTAAAATATCAATCTGCAAACTCTATTAATTAATCAAAGAGATTACACATATTTATACATAGGATAGTATTAAGATAGGAAATCTATCTTAGACACACAATAATGTGATTGAGAGATTCTCTCAACCACATACTAAACTGGGAATAAATATAGTTCTAGCTACCTCCTATAATGTAGGAACATACTCCTTATATGGAGAGTTACAACCATTGACAAGTAGTAATTACATATTCCAACTCCAGTAAGAGACCTTTCGATCAGAGAGTTCTTGATAAAAGAGTCAGATGGCCAATGATAATGTTGCTGTCAATTGCATTCTCAAAGGAGATGTGGTCAACAAGGGAGGTGACTGGGAAAGGCATCGATGATAAAGATTTGGTCGACAAGGGAGTTGTGAGGTGGTCCACAAAGGAGCTTTTGACAAGAGGGCCATCGACAAACTCGTTGTTAAAAAGAAGTCTCGACAGGACGGGTATCGAAAAAGGTTACAGAAGGCAAGAAAGTCATTAACAATAGTCTTGTCAATCACTAAAGTAAATACGTTATGGAGTTTGTCACTTTTGATGGATTTTGGAAATTAACAGTAGTCTTGTCAATTAGTAAAGTAAGTAACGATTTTATGGAGTTTCTCACTGTTGATAGATTTTGGAATATTTTATATATAACGTGAAGTCAATTATTTGATTTCCTTTTAATTTATCCAATTTTCTAAATATTTTTGAATTTACAATTGAATTATACTCCATTTACAACGAAACATTTTCTCACTCCTTAGTTGACTGATGTACCAGAGGGATGAAAATATCATAAGGTCAACCGGATGAATCTCTATGATTAATCCAGATCATTCAAACCAATGAGCAGTATTTACCACACTCACATTTTTCAATTAGCGTGTTTGTTGGAAATTGAGAAGAAAGAAGGAACGAAAGGGAAGCCAATCAAGATGCATGAGTTTCTGTCATGATAGTAATAGCTGAACATTCTGTAAATGTTATACTGCAACGAGGAAAACATATGGTTGTTGGCAGGTAAAATATGCAGTGAGAATGATGGAGATCGAATATCTGACCTGCAATGTGTGGTCTAAAATTTAAGTTCAAAAGTTAAATATCAAAGCCGTGAAGCAATGGTTAAAATGTTTCTCGACCAATAGAATCAAAATATAACTTCCTGCTTTATCTTTATAGGAAAAAAACAAATTTCTATTAATATAGTCTATTTTAGAGTAGAATTTTGTTTATAAAGTAGTGGAAATTTTAGTAAAATTTTGACAAAATCTCCCCGAAATTATAGGAAATCTAGACTACAGATTATGGGTGCGGTACAGGTTTGGTTTTTCATGTTATTAACTCTATATCCACCGCTAAGCACATTATAGTTAATTTTTTTTGAAAAAAATATATGTGAAAAAATGACTTTCGACAAAATTATGGCTTGGTAGACAACAACGCATTTAAAAAGATAAATGAACCATTCAAGTATAAACATCGATAGCTCAACGTTTCGTTTTGGTTGTTCAACCCACTCGAAACTTACTCTGTCCGAACTACACCTCACTCAAGTTTATCCGTACTCATCCTTGAGCACACTCGTTCCAATCTTACGTCATGCAGACAAATGGGCATATGCCCGACACTCCGCTGCAACTGAAGGCTTTGCCGGATTTTACTTATGCAACTGTTCAATTTTACGTCTCCAACGTTATCAACGTCTGAGCTACCAAACCAACTTCCAACTATCGGGTTGAGCTAACTGTTCTTTCCACTGGTCTTATTTCAGAGTTAACAACTTTGAATGCTACGACATGGCATTCAGGTCTGCAATAGGATGGTGCAACGATCCATTTTACTCACAAAATTGTGGTCGGATCGGTGTCAATTGTCAACAAAGGCTGCCACCTGCACCACACTCATTGTCACATCCACAAAACAAATGCTACTCCATTTGTCTTGCTAGCCATGTTCACAACTTCATGCGTTGAACTTGTCCATATGGTCCAACAAATCCTTTAACCCTTCCATCATTTCTTCCCAAGGCTGCTGTTCCGTTTGGATGATTTCGTCCCAGTCTCTGAGCTTTTTATCTGCGACCTACACATTATAACTTTATTCTACATGTTCTAAGCATTCATTCAATTGACAATCTCGTGCGAAATGGTTAAGGTCATGGAGGAGACACCGAACCAACTTACCTCTATGGTTAAACAGTTTGGTTTGCTCCTTTTCCATGACGTCGCTTCCTACATATCCCAAACCATGAAGTACCCAAGGCATCAATTCCATTCACAAAATTTCGTAGCTCATCATCGTACAACTTCCATCACTCGTTGATTTCCACCATCTTCCTTGGGCTTTAATTTGTGACCTATGCCTTCGTTTTCCAAACTGTATCACTAATGCTAGCCATACCATTGTCACAAGTAATCCGTCATACAAGTCAGAGTTACTCTAATGTCTTACTTTCCAACCTAGCACACCTAAGGTAAACCTATTCCATTGCTATGATCAATTGATCGACTTGATAATATACTACCATGTCCATGTGGTCATTCTGCACTGCAATCCTTCTTCATCACATGATAAGTATGGTAGCCAAGGCTTGCTACCTTGACATGTTCACTACATCAATCTGTGGTCCATTCCTTTTCAACCAAATGACCAAGTTTTTCCAACAAACATCCAAATTTCCACCTTGTAGATTTGTCCAGGTTTTACACTAAGTTATGTGATAGAGTCTCCTTGGAAAACTACACTGATGCCATATATCACCCTACCTTAGACCACCTGATTTTTACACAGAGTTTGAGCACGCAAGTCGCTCACAAATTAATTCCAATCTTACGTCATGTACACAAATGGGCTCATGCCTAACCATACCCAACTATTTGTTGCAACTCAATAATTAACCAAATTTTACTTATTCAATTGTTCAATGTTATACTACAACATTTAACCATTTACACAGTCATTCAATATGCACATGCAACATAAAATGGAAATGACAAGTAAGTATGTATTTTTTGGTGGCACACCCATGCCTAGCACCCATACAAGATATATTATAATTATACACAATCTTTACCAAGAGTTACAGGTAGAGCCAAAACTCGTACAACACAAAGCAACCTCCCGAAAATTCTAGCACAAACTTCTGAACTTCTCTGCGTGAAAAAAAACCTGCATGACTACCTTGTACTACCCTTTGTGTCACTATACCTACTAATCACTCAATCATATCAGTAGCTCCGCTACTCTATCACTTATATGACCCTTTGTGCAAACTTTTCTTCCATTCACCTAATTCCATCTTTGTTCTATCTCGCATTCCCTTTGTGCCTCCACTTTGAGTTTCTTCTATTCTTTGTGGTTCACTTCCTTCCTTATGTCTCTTTGGCTCGTTTGCCTCCTCAATATATATCCATCTAACTAAATTGTTATCTCTTCCTCTACATGACTTTCCCCTTTGTATTTTGCATGTTCTCATTCGTTCCAGCCCAAGTGGGTGTCACACCATTTGGAATAGTTGTGCTCAATCAAAAGTCTCACACAATTGCATTGATGGCACCAAAAGCTCACCTATTTGTTTGGTGTCTACACCCCAACTCATGTTAGTCAAGTCAGCCTAACCATGCCTTGTCTAGTGCACATCTATCTTTTCGCACCAGGGTTCTCATGAGGAAATGGGAACACTGTGGTTTTTCTTCATGTCTAGCTTGGGCACCCAAGGTAGTCCTACTTCGCACCAAGGTTCTCTTTAGGAAATGGGAACACTATTTTTTTTCTTCATGTCTAGCTTGGGCACCCAAGGTATTCCTACCTATTTCTTATATGAACATGTCACAATCATCATACGAGCACCTGCTCTTAGTCGATTACATCCAAGTCTTGGTCGTTTTGTCAATTTGGGCATGCTTCCAACTGAGTGTATAGTGTCCTCTCACTTCAACAAACATTATTATCTTCATTGCAAGTTTTAGAAAACTGATAGATAGAATTCAAAAAATTACAATAAAGTTAAATTCAACACGGAACAACAACAACCCAACATTTCGTTATTTCAAAGCAGTCCATGCCCATCTAGCTAAGGGTCTTACGTAACCAATATTAAAGCTCTCTCCTAGATCATATCCAGGAATTTAGTCCTTTTTCTATTTATATTCCACCCACTGACCTTCACTTTCGTCATTATTAAGTCAATTGGGTTCATTGCATGACTCAACTAAGTGACTTACCAATTTACATATGTTGTGCAATACTTCAACAGCAAGTAGCTCGATGAGAAATATATTGTGAGACATACAATTCATAGTTTGTTGAATAATCTTCTAATAAACAAAATTAATATAAAACATATGATTTGAAGTTTGGTGAAAAGTATGCTTATAAGCAAAATCAATTTTGGGCAAGAGTTTACATTAGAGAAATTTTGAGGTAAAAACTGAGTCTCAAAATAAAAATGTATAACAAAAATAAAATTTATAGGAACCAATTGGATTCAATAAGATATGTCAACCATGAGGATGATACACCATTTTCGAGTGAAAAAGCTAAAAAAAAATGAAGTATTTTTAACTTACCTCCCTAAGATTTTACTCTAATTTCAAGTTGGAGCACTCGTTGGTTGATGAAGAATTTAATTTTTCATCTAAGGAGTACCCATGTTGCATACTTTCAATGGACCCTACTACAAAAAAAAATGTAAAATACATGAAAACAATGATGTTTTCATTTATTTCACATTTTTTTGTAGTAGGGTCTGTCCAAAGTATGCAACATAGGTACTCCTTGGATGAAAAATTAAATTTTGCATCCAACGAGTGGTCCCACTCAAAATTTGAGTAAAATCATAGGGAGATAAGTTGAAAAATATGATTTGAAAAAGTAATTTTTTCTTTTTTCCCTCCAAAAATTGATGATGTAATCTAATCTTATTTTATTATTTCCCTTATTATTTTATAATATTTTTTAGGAGGCTCATTTTATACCTCGAAGTTTATCTATTGATAGTAAACAAAAATGGTTCCTAATAAATTTTTTGAACGATTTTTCTAAGAATGTCAATATTTGTTGCTAATTATTTCCATTTACTTTAGATCTACATTTGTCAAATATATTTTCTGGGAAATTAAACATGTTCCGCGTTTAGACTGGTACATGCTTACTATGAAAATGTACACATCATACAAGGGTGATACCAAAAGGGAAATTGAGAAACCACAAGCTACATTCAGAGTATCAATTAGACTACAAGTAAAATATTACTGGCAGCACTTATCTTACTCCAACAACACTCAACTTTTGGCACTTTACAATGTCTATAGAAACCACACTTTCTCAACACATGAAACCTTAAAATGGAGACTAATAAGCCTATGTATAGGATTCTTTTAATTCAAATACCACTAGAAAAATGTCATGGACTACAAAAATATGTACCTGAAACCACTAGCTGTAGACTACCATACTCGAGTTAAGGTTAATCCTAACAATCACTCATTTAAAATTGACTAGGGAATTGCGATCGATCTAACCCCATAAAGATCTAGATACTCGAGAGATTCTTGCATGCTCCCTATCATTCTAGACTTTGGGGTACACATGCCTACTAAGTTTTACAGCAATATCCCAATTAGATATTCTCCATTTAAATTAATGTTTTTCTAGGTTATTGTTCATACTCCATTTCTTCTTACACTCTTTTCTTGCATTTATCCATGAGTTTCACATATGACATTAACATCCATATCAAAAGAACCCATCTACGTAATTACATGGGTTATCAATCGTTAGGAATTATCTTCATGGATGTGATTTATCAATCTATTTAATTCACACACAAATTTTCATTCAGTACTATCAAATATAAGCGGTTAAGAATTCATTTCACATACATAATTCATCAATATATTTAAGTCACGCAATTGTTCATTCACAAAATACAAATGGTTTTTCATTTTCCCAACTATTAAATTTCATCACATTCATCTCTAATTTATTGGCATAACATTTTCACACATCCAAATATGTTCAACTCCTCTAAAGATAGAAATGATTCAATATCAGGCAACTACTCCACTTTGTTACATGATTGAATGTTCAACAATTGAAGTTTTTAAAGACCATAAAGACCTTTTAATTTCCTCAAATTATAATATTGATAGGTTCAACCTAATTGTACAAATGTATAGGAAATCTTTCAACTTTCACCAAAGAATTACGCTTGGTGATTTGGAGACGTTGAAGGTTAGGGAATTAATGCTAACAACATTGAAATCTAGGAAATCAATATTCTTGAAGTATTTAACTAGAACAGGTGATCGTGCTATAAATAACTTATATCTAGGTAGCCATAGTATTGACAAGAAGACAATGTCCTTACAATTCGAATAACTTATATCTAGGTAGCCATAGTGTCGACAAGAAGACAATGTCTCTACAATTTGTAATCCTTGTGGAAGCCATTAACGAAAACTTTTACAACCTTGTTAACATCTTGTTGAGAGCTATCCTCTCTCTTTCTTATCAAGCAGTGTTGTTTCCGAAACCAAGAAAGAGGAATCAAAGATATATTGACGAAGCTCATGTTCTACTAGCTTCACCATGTACTTAGAGGAAGCAGGTACTTGGATTGTTTTAGGTGGTGGTTCTCCTCTTCTTTCAAACAATGTGATTTTCCTGCACATATGAATAAGAACTTTATGCACATTTTACAGCACTATCTTATTATAGCAATATACTGAGTTCGCAGAAAACCCCAAAAAAGTGTAAATATGTGAAAAGGTCTCATAAACCAAAATGCTAAAGGTGATGAAGTAAAAAAAGAGAAAAGATGTGAAAAGGTCTCATAAACCAAAATGGTAAAGGTGATGAAGTAAAATGGATTATTCAACTTGATGAATGCTTCTGCTTCTGGATTATATGTTGAAGTATTACTACTTCACCATTTATTATGTTAGTTCCAAGTGACATACAGTTTTTAGGTTTAGGTATTAATTTGAGCCTAGTAAATAAATGTTTTTTTGTTTTCTAATGTTAACAATTTAATTATTTGTTTCCCAAGGTGTTAATGTGGTTGCGCCGCCACCACCAAGACTACAGAGCCCAAGGTGGGGCGTCAACACCTTTGTTCCATCCCACACAGATCACATTTCAATTTATATACCATCATCGGATATAAATTCTAGTGGCACATTTAATATCTATACAAATTCTATCATACATACAATTACTTTGTGAATTGAGTAGAGCTATATATAGTTGTGCATTGAATTTCTTCAATGGGTAGTGAGACATGAATAATAAGGATAGCAGGTGTAACTCTTGATCAACATGGTGGCATAAGAAATAAGTAATCACGTTCAATATGTCGAAAAAATCCATTATCCACCCAATTGAACAAGTTACGATCAAATTTTGATTTATATGTCGCCGCTAAACAATGCTTATTGTTTAGTAGTGCATTTAATATTCGAATGAATTCTATCATACATATAATTATTCTATGAATTGGGTAGAGTTGGATATGGTTGCGCATTGAATTTCATCAATGGGAAATGATTCCATAGTGAAATAGTGGGATATCCAGTCCCCCAAGAAATAAAGAAATAAATCCTTGCTGCATAAATCCTTACCGCTTTCGGATAGTAATTGGTATATCTTTTATATATTTGAATTATTCATTTTATTTCCCATTCAATAACCCAACAAAAATAATTGAGACAAAAATATAATGTATATTTAAGGAATAAAAAAATTAAATTAACTTGGGATAGTAATTGGTATATCCTTTATAGCATTTATTTAATGGTTTTATCATCAATTCAATAATGTTTTGTGTATTGTGTCATAGAGTGTGCAGGAGAGATTATCCTGTTTTGATTTTTTAATACAACAATATTTTTTCAAAGGCCTTTAGAGGGGCTTGTATATAATAGTTTGGTAAAGTATTAATAATTAATCATGTTCAATATGTCGAGGAAATCCATTGTCCATCCAATGCAGCATGTTACGATCAAATTTTTAATTATTTACCATTGCCGGGTAATGGTTGTTGTATAGTAGCCTTTTTAATATCCAAATGAATTCTATCGTACGTCTAATTTTTTTGTGAATTCCGTAGAGCTGGATATGGTTGCTCATTGAATTGTTTCAATGGGTAGTGATTCCATAGTGAAATGTGTTGGAAATTAATCCCAACCATCGCCATGAATAAACTGGCAGCAGCCATATCTAAAATAAATGTTTTTGTAGGTTATAGATAGAGTATCGTAGAGAAGGAAAAGCTTTCAGAATTTAAATCCACAAGCTTATTTACTTCATACAAGTTTCGTAATGTTCAAAAAATATGTCCAACCATCACTATGTATTAAATCCTTTTCCGCCATATCACCTACCTTCTTGACTGCACTGCGCACCGCGCAAACTTTAGCCTTTCTGCATAACTCAATTTCCGAATCCTACAAAATTTTTGATGGGATATAGTGGGACCCCCCCTCCAATATATATTCCATACGAAATATCATCTATGTTATAAACCTTTTCTTTTACGTTTTTCCTTTACCATTGCCTCTTCGCATCGCCAACCGTTTTGTGCATCACACATCGCACTTGACAAACTTTATAACATACCTTTTTACCCCAAGTCCCAAACCTTGCAGTGGTGCGATGCGATATCGTCATCGCACATCGCAATCGCCAGTATATATGTTTACTGTTAAAGTTCTTGCGGGTTAAGTGTTAAAAGTTGTGATTCGATATTGCGATCGCATATCACAATCACAAGCTCAATAGCGCCGAGGTAAAAATTGTCACTGCAGAAACATGATATGCGGTACTGTCGTGGATGTGATATGGTTTCAAACATGAAACTCAAAGGATTTCAAGTCCAGGCGTACAAGGTCTGTACATTGTTTTGTAAAGAAATGATTTCTCACGGCAGAAGGACGTTTTTTTGTTACCTGTCCATTCAAGCATTCAATTGGCATTAAATTGTAAAGCTTCGCCATTTGTTATTTAAGAGATGTTTTTCAGATGATGTAGTAAAGGAGAAGAAATAGACGAATGAAAAAATATACCATTCTCTCATATTTGTGTGTGGCTCTGTAAATTATTTTTGCATTCCACATTTCTCTGTAAACTATGTGTTGAGGGAAATCATTTCCCTTGTTTTTTTTAAGCTTCTCATATTTTAGACATGCTATCAAAGCATTCCAAATTCCAAAGTGGTATCAGAGTAGGTTTAATCTCTCAGTGAAAGAAAGTATTTCTACTGAAGAGTTGAAAGTTTGTTTAGAGAAGTGGATTCTCCAGCAGTGAAAACATTTTTTTTGTTTACACAATGAAAATGGTAGCAGCAAACAAAAGCTTGGATAATCCACAAATACCATGGTTTAATGGAAAAAATTATGACTATTGGGCTATTACAATGAAGGCCCTGTTTTCTTCTCAAGATATTTGGGATCTGGTGGAGAATGGATTCCAAGAACCAGCAGATGCAATAGCATACAATGCTTTGACACAAGAAGAAAGAGATTTTTTGAGAGACAATAAGAAGAAGGACTCCAAAGCCCTATTCTAGATATTTTCCAGGCAGTGCATGAAAGTTTTTTCCCAAGAGTTTCAGTAGCAACAATGTCCAGGAAAGCATGGGATACCCTCCCAACAGCCTATGAAGGTATGCAAAGGAGAAGACAACAAAACTACAAATAATGAGAAGATATTTTGAAAAATTATGTATGAAAGAGTCCGAGAATATAGACTCATTATTTACACATGTGATTGGGTTGGTTACCTAAATGAGGTCTCATGGTGAGACACTTGAGGAAAGGAGAATAGTTGAAATTTTTTTGAGAAGTATTCCATCAAGGTTTGATGCCATAGTTGTGGCCATAGAAGAGACAAAGTATTTCTCACAATTTGCAACGGATGAGATCCATCCATCACTGATGTCTCATGATCACAGACTAAACAGAGCAAAAAAATCCTCATTGGAGCACGCATTCAAGATAAAAGTGTCTTTTGGTCAAGGTAGAGGTCGAGGAAGAAAAAAATGTCGTGGAAGAGGAATAATCCCACACAGAGGTGGAAAAATCAGCCCTTCAAGCCCAAGTTCAAGGGGAAGCAATCAAAATCCAAGATAAGGCTCAAGCTAGAATGAAGCATAAGGTTAGAGGTATGATAAATCTCAAGTTCAATGTCATTATTGTAAGAAGTATGGTCATTATGAAAATTAATGTAGAAAGAAGAAATATGACATGGGTAGCAAACCGAATTCAAATTTCATAAACAAAAATCAGAACCATCATAGTTTGTTTTTAGCTTGTAATGTATCACAAGAAAAATAAGGAGATGCATGGTTCTTAGATTCAGGGTGTAGCAACCACACGACTGGAAACATAGCAATGTTTTGAAATCTAGACGAAAGTATGAAATCAAAAGTAACATTGGGGAATGATAGCAAGGTCTCTGTCATGGGAAAAGAAAGAGTAGACATATTAACAAAGAAGGGAGAAAATAATTTCATGCCAGATGTTTATTTTGTCCCTGGTTTGAAACATAACCTCCCAAGCATTGGAAAACTCATACAAAAGGGCTAAAATGTATTTTTTAAAGATGATGTGTGCACAATCTTCGAAAAGCTCCAACTAGATAGCTCATTGTAAAAGTTCATATGCAAAACAGAAGAATGTTTCCTCTCAAGATAATATCAGACTTGAAGGAAGAAGGTGTTATAATAGTTGTCACACAAGAAAACTTTCAAGAAAAAGTCAAAGATGATAATTGGTTGTGGCATTTGATATTTGGTCATCTCAACTTCGAAGGTTTGAATTTCTTGCATAGGAAAGGTATGGTGAAAGGATTGCCACTCATGGAAAAACCAGACAGCCTATGTGAAGTTTTCATCTTGGGCAAACACCACAGAGGATCATTTCCAGTAGGAAGGTCAATAAGGGAAAACGCACCTTTGGATATTATCCACATAGATTTATGTGGACCAATGAAAACACCATCATTTGGTGGCATTCATTACATCTTGACATTCATATATGACTACACAAGGAAGACATGGGTCTATTTTCTAAAAGAGAAAATTGAAGTGTTTGACTGCTTCTGACACTACAAAGCTCTTGTTTAGAAGCAAAGTGGAAACTACATAAAAGTCTTAACGACTAATAGAGGTGGCGAATATATCTCAAATGAATTCCTACCTTTTTGTAGGGAGCATGGAATTCACAAGCAATTTACAACAAGTTATACACCTCAACAAAATTTTGTTGTAGAAAGAAAGAATAGGAACATCATGGAGATGTCAAGGAGTATGTTGAAGGAAAAACATTTTCCAAATGATTATTGGGTTGAAGTTATTTCTTGTGCAGTATATATATCAGTAATAGATGTCCAACCAAAAGTGTCCTGAATAGAGTTCCTGAAGAAGCGTGGAGTGGAAGAAAGAAATTTGTCACTTAGGTGAGAGTGTTTGGATGTGTGGCATATGCACATGTCCCGGATGAGTTGAGGAAGAAGTTGGAAAATAAGGGGGAGAAATGTATATTTATTAGATACAGTGATGAATCCAATGCATACAAGCTCTACAATCCATTAACCAAGAAGGTAATAATTAGCATAGATGTTCAATTCATAGAAGAGGAAGCATGGGATGGAAGTTTAGAGAAGATAGTCAATGTGAAGACATTTATGTCACATGAAGACAAAGAGGAATTGACTACAACAAGTAATTCCTCAACAATAACTCCTCCGCCACCCACACAAGCTCAACACAGCACACCGTAAGAAAGCAATTGGATAGAATTGCAAAATCAAGTATGTGCTTCTCCATGCACACGACTAATATCCGCAACTCCATCTACTTCAAGGTCAACACCAAGCTCATATTGATCAAATATAAGAATACCAAAATTTATAAATTTAAGTGAAATTTATGAGCAAGAAGAAGTTGATAATAGTGTTGGTCAGAGTTCTTTATTTGTGTTATTTTGTCATCTAGATGACCCAATACACTTTGAAGATGTAGTCAAAGAAGAGAAATGGGTTGAGGCAATGATTGAAGAAATAGGAGCAATAGTAAGGAATGACACATGGGAGTTAGAGGACCTTCTGCAAGGTAAAAAATTCATTGGAGTGAAATGGGTCTATAAGACCAAGGGAAACATTGAAGGCAAGATAGAAAGGCATAAAGAAAGGCTAGTTGTCAAAGGCTACATGTGGTAGCATGGAAAATACTATGAGGAAGCGTTTGCGCAAGGATGGAGATAGTACGTACAATGTTGTCAACAGCAGCACAACAAAAATGGAAAGTGTATCAAATGGACGTCAAATCAAGATTCTTGAATGGAGTGTTGAAAGAGGAGGTGTATGTTGAACAACCTCCTGGCTATGAGGTAGAAGGCTAAGAAAAAAAGGTGTGTAAGTTGTGAAAATATCTTTATGGGCTGAAGCAAGCACCGCGTGCATGGTTCAACAGGATAGATGCTTCCTTGATGGAAAATGGGTTCAACAAATGTGATGGTGAACCTACTCTCTACATCAAAGAAAATGACAGTAAGATTCCTATTATTGTTTTGTATGTAAATGATTTGATTTTGACAGACAATGATGATTCTCTCATCACTAATTTCAAAGAAGTCATGAAAAGTGAATTTGAAATGAATGACTTTGGGTTGTTAAGATATCTTTTGGGCATAGAAGTGTAGCAAATAGAAAATGGAATTTTTATCTCTCAAGCAAAGCATGTTGCAGAAATTTTAGAGAGGTTTAATATGCAGAATAGCAAGTCATCACCAACTCCAACTGTCATGGGGTTGAAGTTTGGCAAGGAAGATTGAAGCAACAATGTCAATCCGACATTATACAAAAGAATTGTGGGTAGCCTAATGTATTTGAATGCAACTAGACCTGATATAATGTATGTAGTTAGTTTGGTATCAAGGTTCATGGAGACACCCAAGGAGACACATTGGCAAGCAGCCAAAATAATTTTAAAGTATGTCAATGGGACGAAGGAGTATGGTGTTCTATACTTTGCAACTAGTGATTTTAGTTTAATTGGCTACACTGACAGTGATTGGGCTGGAAGTGTTGATGACAGAAAGAGAGCATCAGGATATGCTTTTCATTTGGGTTTGGGAGCCATTTCATGGGCTTCCAAGAAGTAGCCAATAGTTTCATTGTCAACAACATAAGCTGAGTAT
Organism: Pinus albicaulis; assembly: GCA_034641835.2. Classification (NCBI taxonomy): domain Eukaryota; kingdom Viridiplantae; phylum Streptophyta; class Pinopsida; order Pinales; family Pinaceae; genus Pinus; species Pinus albicaulis. The sequence goes on along the minus strand of CM076581.1, from coordinate 184,068,404 downwards.
GTCTCTGCAACAACAATAGTCAGTTAAGCAGTTTGGATGAGAAGGATGTTGTGGGATTTATGTCATGAACAAGAAAGAGGAACCACAATTCTATGTGGTAACAATTCAGCAATTGCACTATTAAAAAATTTTGTTTTCCACAAAAGGACAAAAAACATTAATGCTAAATATCATTTCATAAGAGAATTAGTTAACAATGGGGAAATTGTGTTATAGCATTGTAGGTGAGAGGAACAATTTGCAGACATCTTTACAAAGTTGTTGTCATAGAAAAAATTCTTTTATCTCAGAGAATGTTTGGGAATGGTCAATGGCGATAGTTTTGATTAAAGGGGAGTGTTGGAAATTGGTCCCAACCACTGCCTTGAATAAACTAGCAGCAACCATGCTTGATTTAAATGTTTTTGTAGGTTGCTGATAGAGTATTGCAGAGAAGGACAAGCTCCAAGAATTTAAATAAATAAGCTAATTTACTTCACGCAAGTTCTGTAATGTTTATAAAAGATGTCCAGACATCACTATGGATTAAATCCTTTCCCGCCATATCACCTACCTTCTTGACCACACTGCACACCCTGCAAATTGTAGTATTTTCACATAACTCAATTTTTGAATCCTATAAAATTTGTGATGCGATATAGTGGGACCCCCCCTCTAATATATATTCTGTATGCAATACCATTTCCGTTATAAACCTTTTCTTTTCTGTTTTTCCTTTACCATTTTCTCTTTGCATCGCCAACCATTTTGCACGTCACACATCGCACTTTGCAAACTTTAGAACTTACCATTTTACCCCCGGTTCCAAACCTTACAGTGGTGCAATGCAATATCATCATCACACATCACAATCGCTAGTATATATGTTTACCATTAAAGTTCCCATGGTTTAAGTGTTGAAAGTTACGATGCGATATCATCATCGCATATCGCAATCGCAAGCTCAGGAGGATAGCGCCCAGGTAAAACTTGTCACCACTGAAATATGATATGCGGTACTGTCATGGATGCGATATAGTTTCAGAGTTAAAACCTGAAGGATTTCATGTCTGGGCGTATAAGGTCTGTACACTAGTTTATGAATAAATGGTTTCTCATAGTAGAAGGACGTTTTGTTGTTACCTTTCCATTTTATTATTGAATTGGCATTAAATTGTCAAGCTCTGCCATTTTGTATTTAAGAGATGTTTTTCAAATGATGTAATAAAAGAGAAAAAATAGATGAATGAAAACATATAACATTTTCTCGTCTCTGTGTGTGGCTCTATAATTATTTTTTCATTTCCGCATTTCTGTGTAAACTATATATTGAGGGAAAACATTTCCCTTGTTTGTTTTAAGCTTCTCGTATTTTCAACATGCTATCAAAGCATTCCCAATTCCAAAAAAATATTCGGATATTGATTCCCCTAAGAGACAATTAAATAAAACCTTATCACTTTAGATGTCCATCATGTTCATTAATTAGGCATTTGAATACATTATTGTATGTACTACTCAAGGGGTTTCACTCAATGAACCTATGACATATCATGTAGGTTTATTGCATACTAAAAAATACCTTTAATTTGAGTACATATTGGAAAAAACCTCTAAAATTCACATTATTTGACCCCATACCAATGTGAACCCAATTTACCTTCCCAATTTAAAGACCCCTAATTTCACTAGATATTATAGGTATCCAATTTTTCATTAAATTTGAGATCCATTTTTTATACCTAGCAACATAAACTACCCTTTATCCCTTATCATATGCTTAATATATGATATCATTTTTCCTAAATTTATATCTCCCAATATGAAATCACATGTTATGGTATTTCTCGAGTGAGGCCCTTGTGGTATTACACTAGAATTATTATGTAATTTCTAAATCTATATGAAATTAATAGTAAAGCTATACAATGTGTATATGTAGTTTAGGCCTAGCCCTGTAAGAGTGACGATATTAGTGTTGTTGCATTATTTCCTTAGGAAAAATCTATGATAGTGTTGTTGTTCCATTCCCTCCTTAGGCAAAATTCATGTGATGGAAACTATTACGGTCAACGTTTTGCGGTGGTGTCGTCCTCTTGTCATCTTCTTGCATGGATTAGGTATGTATTTCAATTCACCTATGGGAAGAAATTTATTTTTTACATGTAGATTGAATGAAAAAAGAATAAATCATATTGTCTCACAATACACTAAAAAATTATATGATACATAATTCAAATCATGATGCACATAACGTAAAAATATAGCGAGAGAAAAGGAAGCACTGCAGAAGGTACTCTAGTATAGGGTTTCATGGTGAGGTGACAACCGAATGTCTATGGGACACTTCGGGGGAGAGTTGACGGATTTTTCTCGGAAGCAATGGCTTCCAACAATCGTTTGGGCTGGGGGGTTTTCATTGCTGGAGATCAATGAAAGGGTGGTGGTGAGAAAGGAGATGTTCCACTTGCTCCCTTGCAACCTGGATCCTCAACCATCAACACACAAAGGTTTTCCTGCTCCAGAGGACTAGCTTGAAGCGGGAGACGAGAGGGGTTTTAGGGCAAAAGTGACAATCAAGACCATGGCCGACAGACCGATACCCATTTTCTCTTGGCTCGTTGATTTTCTCTTTCATGCGCTCAATCAACCTGGGGTTATTTTGGTACTATATTCAACGGTGAAAACATCCTATCATTATGGCGCACAAGAAGGATGTATGGGAATCTAGTTTCAACTGGTGATTTTTTTGCTTCCAGGGGCTTCTATCCCCACACACGATGGCCGAAGTCCCCGGGGCTTGGTGACTGTTGGAGTTTTTTTCCCTATTTATCGACCACGTCAGGCGTTTGGCCTCCTCATCATTGGCACGGTGGTTTATGGCTTGCCCTCGCCGGGTTTCTTTTTCAGAATTCTTGGTATTTTCCAAATCTCTAGAAGTTTTCCATTTATTTTAGAGAGTTTTTGTGAATGGTTTTTCTCTGCTGGGGAGCTCAGCATGGGAGTCGGCCCCCTTATTTCCACCTTCCCTACTACCTTGGAGTAGGGTATGGACCTCCTCATGGATATACCTGTCTATTGGCATGTCATCCCCTATTTTAGGATTTTTTTCCTCTGGTTTAGGCACTTCCCCTACTATTGCCATATGCCATTGTGGGTTCTACAACTTTAGCCCAAGTAGTAATTTTGGTGGGAGGAAAAATGCCTTGAAAGCTCAATTCCAAATTTTCATTAAAACTAAAGAGGGGAGGTCCATCACTCTGTGGGTGCAGGACTTGGAGCTGGTATCAGAGTTGAAACAAAAAATCCAGCTTGCTATAGGAATTCAAAGAAAAAAAAAAGCTTGATATTTGTAGGGAAAGCACTTTAGGAAATACTTCAAGTAACAGAATACCAAATTCAAAGAAATTCCACTATTTTTTTGAACTTACTACTCAGAGGTGGTGCTCCAAGGACAAAAAATCCTACCATATCAACAACAACAAGAAATAGGCTTCCCTCTTTCAAAGATATCCTAAGGATGAAATCCTCCACACAGGGGAAAAAACAAGCTCCAGACCTGTCATTACTGTTGGCAATTTCAATATGTTGTCCTTGATGGCAAAATACGTGATGAAGTTGTCCTTGATGGAAACGTGCTTGATGAGTTGCCTTTTGATAAGCAACCTATGTATTAAAGATGTAAAATGGTGTTTCTACAGGTTAGTTCAAATGTGACAGAGAAAGGAATTCTAGTAAGCACAAGAGAAATGAAACAAGAAATATTTCTCAATGTATACGCATGTTTGGTGAAGGAAACCCGCATATGGATGCAATGTATATGCCAATTTTATGAATCCAACTAGCGTATAAATTCCAAATAATTATATACACATTTTTTATGATGAAAAGTCGCATATATACGCGGATAGAATGATTCAAGTTGCGTATTCCTTTTGCACTCTAAAATTATGATACCAAGGGGCATTACCATGGTATTAGCCAATAATATTGAGTGTTGTATTGTCTATTTGATTCCGTCCAAGAATACTATCATCAGTTCTGTTGTTTTGACTCATGGTATTGGTAAAAGCTAAATCTATATAAGGAGAAGAATATCATAGTGCAAAGGTGTGCATGAGTAAGGGTTGTTACTGAATAATTTTCTCTAAGGTATATTTTTATGGGATGAACTCTATTTTAATTGATAGATATGAATCTATGATGCACCCATGGATACAATGATGGTTCATGATCTCTAGATCTGAAATGACTATGCTAATGTGTGATCCATTGAAGAGATTGTTAGATCTATGAACTGGCGCAATTTTGTTGATTTCAGGTGAAGAAATCTGGGTAATTTCTATGGATCTAGTTCATTTCGGAAAGTTTATATGTATATATCTATGCGCTAGTTCATCCCAGTAAAAGAGCGTATATACGCGGGTTTGCTTCAGAAAAGGCGCGTATGGTAGTTAGGGTTTTCTGAAGCTTATTGTAGAGGTTTTTCTGTTATTCCTGCTATTTTTCTGCTATCTTTCAATGAAGTCTTCTTGTAGATATGGGTTTTTTGAATATTATATATGTTGCTAATTTGATTATGTACAAATCTGATCAATGAGAGAATAAACATGGTTGATGGTGACTAACTAATGAGGGGTTCTGCATTTCTAAAGATATATGACTGAAAGCCTCAGAAATGGATCTAACACTGATTAATTTTTTAAAATAACTATCCACAGAGCTATATTCAGGTTGGTGTGAAGGAAAGTGCATATACACGCAGGTTCAGTGAAATGAAGTAGCGTATGCATTTTAAGTTGATGAATGTTCAGGTTTGATTTTGTATCTGCATATTTTTTCTGAAGTCTGGGTTATTTTTGAAGTTCTGGTTACAGTAGTCTCACTATTCTGATTGAAGTATTGAGTAAATTTTATGATTGTTGATGTTTATGAATATTTGTGTTGATGCATTTTGATCCAGTATGAAAATTGATGAAATGTGGTCTGCAGTGGTTCTGAGGCTTAAAGCCTTCAGTATGGAAGTAGAAACTTATTTCCAATAGGAGCTGGTGTGTTGATCAGGAGTTTGAAGCTCCCTTCTAGTAGTGGCTAGTAAACGCGATTAGGTGGTTGTATCTCCCTTTCCAATAGCAGTTGGAGAAGACGAGAAGGTTGTAGCCTTCTGCAGGTAGATGCCTTCATACTGATATGAGTCTGAATCATTACAATATTGTAAATAGTTTCCCATATAATAAATATTGAGGACAGAGACGATAGTGGTGGTGGTTTTCTCCTGAATTGGGTTTCCACCTTAAACATTGGTGTTCATGTGTGTTTCTCCTGTATGACGATTTATACTTCTGTTACTCCATATATTTACTGATTATCTAATGGATGCATGACTGGTAAAATGAGTTAAAGATTATTCCTGAAAACGTTTTCTAATCTACAAAGTTATATCAGTATACAGTAGTTTCTTTTATTATATGCGCGTGTATACACGAGTTGGGTTGAGAAAATCCGCGTATGGAATTCTGTAAAGAAAAATTTAAAATATTTTCTGTAAGCACTAAACATTGATTCAGCCCCCTCCCCCCCTCTCAGTATTTTTCCCAACAATTGGTATCAGAGCAACTTCTTCTAAAGAAGCTTAATCGCTAGAAGAAATATCAACTAAGATGAGCAATCAAGATGGGACAACATCTATCAGGCCTCCTTTCTTCAATGGAAACAATTTAATATTCTGGAAGACAAGGACAAGATCCTATCTTCAATGTGTTGGAGCTGATGTATGGGCTATACTTGAAGGAGTTTATCAATATCCAGCATCAGTTCCAACAGATGTCATAGAAATAAAGAAATATGAAACCAATGCAAAAGCAGTTAATGCATTAGTGGGAAGTTTGACTGAATTAGAATTTTTCAATGTCATGCAGTTTAATACAGCAAAGGAGATATGAGACAAAACAATTCTAAGCTATGAAGGTGATACCAAGGTAAAAACTGCTAAACTCCAAACTCTCAGAATTCAATATGAAAATCTCAGGATGCATAATGAGGAAAGCATTGCTAGTTTCTTTTTATGTCTAGATGATATTGTAAATCATATTAGAAATCTGGGTGAAACCATAACTGAAACTACTCTGGTAGAAAAGTTTTTAAGATCTATAACTCCCAAATTTGAATCAAAAGTGTCCGCTATTGAAGAGAAGTAGGATCTACAAACTCGTACTATTGTTCAACTTCATGTTATTTTGACTGCTTTTGAAATGAGAAAAGGAGGTCCATCTGAAGTCAAGGAAGTTTTCTTTAGAGCTACTGCAAAAGGAAAAGAAGTAGAAGAAAAATAAGGATCAGGGTACGTTTCAAAAGAAGATGAGATAAATTTTGTAAAGAAGCTACAACTTGGCACTGGAAGATTAAGAGGTAAGCTTCCTTTTAAATGTTTTTCTTGTGGAAGAGTTGGTCATTATGCTACTAAGTGTTCTCATAAAGAAAAACATGAAAAAGGAAAGGAAGTGACAAAAGTAAATAAGAATCAATTTATCAATATAAAAAGTTATGCTACTCATGAAGATAATGATGGGCTATCAAATAGTGAAGAAGGAGAATCAGATCAATATGTTAGACTACTCATGACTTTTGAAAGAGATTCTAGTGAGGCTAAAGATACGTTTATGGATGCACTAGAAGAAAATGATTTTCTCGAATAAATTAATCAGCTCAAAATATGTTTGGAAGAAAACAAAATTTCCATAGATACTCTAAAGAATCAGCTTATAGAATAGGAGAAGCACAATGAAAAATTAGAATGTGAAATAGTAAGTCTAATAAAGGAAATTAAGAAGGAGAAAAATTTAAACCTTAGATTTACTAAATGAACTGAAACCTTAGAAGAAATTATCAAGGTTCAAGACTCTCCTTTTGTAAAGACAGGTCTTGGATATATTGGAGAATCCTCATTGTCTTTAGCACCAAGCTATCTAAATGTAGCTAAAGCCAGTCGACAACATTCTGTCACTCAGCAAGAAAACAAAGAAACTTCACATGTAAAGCATGACCACTTCAATACAAAGAAAAATAACTGAAATATCAAATAGAGAAACACCAATCTGCAGGTAAACACAAATAGAAGGTTTCATGATCGTAGAAATTTCTTATTTAATGGGAAATGTTTTTTATGTCATGAATTTGGTCATAAATTTCTTTAATGTGTTGCATACAAAACCATCATGACAAGAGAAGAAAGAAATCAAAGAAATGAGACTGGAATGAAGAATAATACTTATAACAACTCTTATCCTCTTCAGAATGAAATTGAATGTGCTTATTGCAATAATTTTGGTCATAGAGAATCTGAATGGAGGAGCAAACTTCAAACAAAAAAGAATGTACCTTCAAATTCCAAGATATGGAGAAAGAAGGACTTACAGGTTGATAATTGTGGCATAGCCTTATTTGAAGAAGGGGAAGAAAATCAATGTTACATTGATAGTGGATGCTCAAAGCACATGACAGGTGATAGAAATAAACTCCTTGCATACAATGCTCTAGAAAGAGAAAATAATGTTACCTTTGGAAATGATACTCCTGCTATCATTAAAGGAAAAGGTTTTGTTTTTCTAACGAAAAAAGTAAAAGCTAACAATGTTATGTATGTGGATGGATTAAAACATAACTTGTTAAGTGTGAGTCAAATATGTGATCAAGGAAATGAAGTTGTCCTTAGTTCAAAATAATGTGTGGTACATGAACTTGACACAAGAAAAACGGTAATTAAAGGAACTAGAACACCAAGCAATCTCTATGTATTGAAAGGTTGCAAAGAACAATGTTGGGTAAATATTTAGAAAATTGGTTATGGAACAGAAGATTGGGGCATTTCAGTTTCTCTCAAATCAAAAAATCAAGCAGACTGAAGGCGGTTCGTGATATTCATAACATCACTCTACCTGAAAGTATCATATGGAAATCTTGCCAATTCGGTAAGAAAACCAGAGTAAAATTCAATGCCAAAGAAGGATTAGCAAGTAAGCCTCTTGAACTCATACATACTTACGTATGTGGACCTATGGGGAAAAAGTCACCCCGTGGAGAAAAATACTATATTCTATTTATTGATGACTTCTCTAGAATGTGTTCGATTGGGTTAATTAAACACAAAGATGAAGCACTTGAAAAATTTCAGATCTTAAAAGCCCTGGTTGAAAATGAATTAGATCTAAAAATCAAATGTCTTAGATCTGACCAAGGAGGGGAATATATATCAGATGAATTCTTTGATTTATGTGAACAAAATGGCATAAGAAGACAGTTTTCTGTAGCTGGAACCCCAAAAAAAAAATGGCGTGGCAGAAAGAATGAATATAACAGTTTAACAAATGGCTCATGTTATGCTTGATGATTCTAGCACACCTGATACCTTTTGGGGAGAAGCAGCTCATACCGCAATAAATATTCTTAAAAAAGCTCATATTTGTGTGAACAGTGATAAAAGTCCTTATGAGCTCTAGTATGGTAATCTTACAACTGTAAAGCATTTTAGAGTTTTTGGAAGAAAATTCTTTATCAAGAACAATGATGAAAAACTTGGTAAGTTTGAAACTAGAGCAGATGAAGGAATATTTCTTGGCTATTCTTCTAGAAGTAAAGCATATAGATGTTACAATAGAAGAATTCGAAAGATAGTTGAATGAATTGATGTTGTAAGTGATGAGTCTCTCTCAGCTCCAAAAAGGGAAATACCAATAACAAATGAAGTGATGGTGATGAATATCTTCCTGCATAAAATAGAAACAATATAGAAGGTGAACCCAATGAAGCACCAGAATAAGATCTATCTGAAAAGGCTCCATCCCAGTATGTTCAAAAGAATCATCCAAAATCTCAAAGTTTGGGAGAAAATGGATTAGGTTTCCAAACAAGAAGAACTCTTGTAGGATCTCCTAGTTATCTATCATTTCTATCCACTATTGAACCATAGAATTTCAATCAAGCTAGCAAAAATGAATGTTGGATTCAAGCCATGAATGAAGAACTTGATTAGATTGAAAAGAATCATACTTGGGAATTGGTTCCAAGACCTCATGATAAAAATGTTATTGGAACAAAATGGATATTTAAAAACAAGTTAAATGAAAATGGAGATGTTATTAGAAACTAAGCTAGAATTTTTTGTAAAGGATATGCTCAACAAGAAGGTATAGACCTTGAAGAAAAATTTTCTCATGTAGCTAGACTTGAAGCCATAAGAATTCTTCTTGCATTTTCAAGCTTTCAAAAATTCAAAGTTTATCAAATGGATGTTAAATATTCTTTCCTTAATGGTGATCTAGGAGAAGAAGTTTATATAGAACAACCAGAACTATTCATTTTGGGAAATGATGAAAAGCTTGTTTGCAAACTTAAAAAAGCTTTATATGGTATCAAACAAGCTCCAAGGGCATTGTATTATCGTCTTGACAAATATCTTCATCAACAAGGTTTTTCAAAGGGATTTGTTGATAGCAACTTACACAAAAATTGAAAATGATAAACTATTGATAGTAGTTGTATATGTTGATGACATCATTTTTGGGAGTAATGACAAGTCCATGAGTCATAAATTTTCTTTTGTTATGCAGCAAGAATTTGAAATGTATTTACTTGGGGAACTAACATTTTTTCTTGGATTACAAGTGCAACAAGCAACATATGGCATATTTTTATCACAAAGAAAATATCTTAAGCAAATTCTGAAGAAGTATGGGATGGAAGACTACAAACCTGTGAGTACGTCAATGGTAACTTGATGTAATCTCAGTTCTCATGATGATTCTCCCATGGTGAATCAACCAGAATATAGATCCATGATTGTAAGTCTCCTTTATCTAACCGGGACAAGACCAAACATTATGCATGCAGTTGGGATTGTTGGACGATTCAAGCTAATCCAAAAGATTCCTACCTTCAGGCTGTAAAAAGAATATTCAAATATCTACAAGGGACTCAAGGCTATGGTCTATGGTATCCAAAGAGTGCTGATCTCATTTTTCATGCTTACACGGATGCATATTGGGATGGAAATTTTGATGATCGAAAAAGCACTAGTGGTGGTGCATTATATATGGGGCCTCCATTGGTATCTTGGTTCAACAAGAAACAAAGTTCTATTTTTTTATCTACAATAGAAACAGAATATGTGGCTCCCGCATCATGTTGCACACAACTACTTTGGATGATGCAGACTTTACAAGACATCCAAATCAAATTTTCAACTCCCATCTCCATTCTGTGTGATAATACAAGTGCCATTAGTATCTCAAAGAATCATGTTATGCATTACAAGACCAAGCACATTCCTATAAAGTATCACTTCCTATGTGAACAAGTGCTTGAACAAAAGGCTAAATTGGAGTATATTCCCTCCAAAGAACAAGTTGTTGATATATTTACTAAGCCTCTTCCCAGAGAAACACTCGAATATCTTAGACAGAAACTAGGAGTTGTCTCTGCCTCTCAGATTAGATCTGCTTCATTTTAGAAGATTAAATTTTGTATGCAGGTTTCATAAAGGAAAATCACATATATACGTGAGTTTCTGTGCATGAAACCGTGTATGGGTTTTTTTGACATAAATTCTCTAGGTGTTCAGGATGCACAAGCTAAGGGGGAGCACTTGTCTTGTGGAAAAGGATGCATTGTTGGCATTCTGATTGGTTGTTGTGTTATGATCTCATGTTTGAGATGCTTTGGTTTGGTCATAAATAGTTATAATTTGAAGTTCATGTTGAGACCTATGATGTAAAATTGCTATATTCAGTCATTGAAGGACTTGTTCAAAATTTGTAAACCCACTCGGTTGGGTAGTTGAGTCAAATATGTAATTCCAATTGGTTGGATCTTTGATGTAAGTATGAGTCCTTGGTGATAAGAAAGGTCATACTTGGTTGAGTCATGTACTTCATTGAAAAATTTATCTAAATATCCAACCTAAACTCACTGGGATCATGGTAAATTGATTACTCATCAGATCTTCAAAGCTCATTTTTGGTTTTTATCCTCCCTTTGCCATTTATGTCAAAGGGGGAGAGTATTTTGGTGTTTGAATAATGGTTATCATTAATGTATTGATCTATTGTGATGATCAAACACCATCATGGTTGCCATCAAGTCCAAAGGGGGAGATTGTTGGCAATATGTTGCAATATTTTGTCCTTGATGACAACCTACTTAATGAAGTTGTCCTTGATGGAAACCTACTTGATGAGTTTCATTTTGATAAGAAACCTATGCATTAAAGATGTAAAATGATGTTTCTATAGGTCAGTTCAGATGTGACAGAGAAAGGAATTCCAGTAAGTGCAAGAGAAATGAAACAGGAAATATTTCTCAATGTATACATAGGTTTAATGAAGGAAACCCATGTATGGATGCAATCTATATGCCACTTTTATGAAGGCTACCATCGTATATATTAAGAATACGTATATATGAATTTTTTATGACGAAACGTTGTGTATATACATGGATAAGAACGATCCAAGTCGCGTATGCCTTTTGCATTCTAAAATTATGATACCAAGGGGCATTACCATGGTATTAGCCGACAGTATTGAGCATTGTATTGTCTATTTGATTCCATCCAAGAATACCATCAGCAGTTGTGTGGTTTTGACTCATGGTATTGGTAAAATCTAAATCCATATAAGGAGAAGAAGATCATAGAGCAAAGGTGTGCATAAGCAAGGGATGTTACTAAATAATTTTCTCTAAGGTATATATGTATGGGATGGAATCTGTTTTAATTGATAGATCTGAATCTATGGTGCACCCATGGATATAATGATGGTTCAGGATCTCTAGATCTGAAATGACTATGATCTTGTGTGATCCATTGAAGAGATGATTAGATCTATGACCTGGTGCAAGTTTGTTGAAGTCAAGTGAAGAAATTTGGGTAAGTTCTATGGATGGCGTTCATTCTCCAAAGTTTATATTTACATATCTATACGCTATTTAGTCTCATTAAAAGATCATATATATGTGGGTTTGTTTCAAAAATGACACATATGGTAGTTAGGGTTTTCTGAAGCTTATTGCAGAGTTTTTTCTGTTATTCCTGCTATTTGTCTGCTATCTGTCAATGAAGTCTTCTTGTAGATCTGGGTTTTTTGAATACTGTATATGCTGCTAAGTTGATTATGTACATATCTGATCAATAAGAGAATAAACATGGTTGATGGTGACTAAATGATGAAGGGTTCTGCATTTCTAAAGATATCTGATTGAAAGCCTCAGAACTAGATCTGAGACTTATTACTTTCTGAAAATCAATATTCACAGAGCTATACACAGGTTGGTGTGAAGGAAAGCACGTATACATTTGGGTTCAGTGAAGAAAAGTAGCGTATGCATTTTAAGTTGATGAATGTGCAGGGTTGAATTTGTATCTACATATTTTTTCTGAAGTCTGGGTTATTTTTGAAGTTCTAGTTATAGTAGTCTCACTATTCTGATTGAAGTATTGGGTAAAGTTTATGATTGTTGACGTTTATGAAGAGTTATGTTGATGTTGTTTGATCCAGTATAAAAATTTATGAAACGTGGTCTGCAGTGGTTCTTAAGGTTGAAGCCTTGAGTATGGAAGTCGAAGCTTCTTTCTAGTAGAAGCTAGTGTGCTGATCAGGGGGTTGAAGCTCCCTTCCAGTAGTGGTTGGTAAATGAGATTAGGGGGTTGTAGCTCCCTTTCCAGTAGCAGCTGGAAAACAAGAGAAGGTTGTAGCCTTTTGCAGGTAGATGCCTGCGTACTGATATGAGTTTGCATCAGTACAATATTGTAAACAATTTTCCATATAATAAATATTGAAGACAGAGATGACAACAACAGTGGTTTTCTCCCGAATTGGGTTTCCACCTTAAACATTAGTGTTCTTGTGTGTTTCTCTTGTGTGATGATTTATATTGTTGTTAATACACCTAGTTACTGATTATTTAATAGATGCATGACTGGTAAACTGAGTTAAAGATTGTTCCTGAAAACCTTTTCCAATATTCAAAATTATATCAGTATACGCTAGGTTCTTTTATTATATGCACGTGTATATGCGAGTTGGTTCAGAAAATCCGCATATGGAATTATGTAAAGAAAAAGTGAAATTTTTTTTTGTAAGCTCTAAATACTCATTCGCCCCCCCACACCCCCCCGCCCCCCCTCAGTATTTTTCCCAACAATTACCAGGACCATACATTGTAAAAAAAACAGAGAACAATCCAGACCTGACAGTAGAAATACCAGAGGTAACTGGGTTGTTTGATGCACTGTAGTCAAAAGCAGCTATTTATCTCTTTAATGTTTACCGTCCAAAACTTGAGGAGCTGAATGCATGGATGCACCAAAACTGGACTAGAAATTGTGACATTTATCTCTATGCAAAAGGTTTTTTTGTGGTTCAATTCGATAGTATAGAGGTATATATTTTTTCCACTATTGAAGGAATATGGTTCTGGGGAAGAGATGGCCTTTTTTTTACCCCATGGTTCCCCGATTTCGATGAAAATTCAATTGTGGTTACTAAAATGCATGTTTGGGTGAGATTAGACAATCGGCCACTCCATTTCTGGCACTATCAGGTTATAGAAAACATTGTGAAATCTCTTGGATGGTTCATAAATCCGGATTGAGAGAGAATGGACATAGGGATATTCACCTTTGCATGTATTTGAGTGGAGATGGATTTAAGCAAAGGCATTCCAGATTAAATTCACATAATACATAAAGACCTCAAATGGTCACAAACACTATATTTCAAAAACGTGACTTTTAGATGCAGGGTATTCCATCAAACTGGGCACTTACAAAACACATGCACACTATCAAAGGAGAAAACGATGAGGCAACCACAAAATAAGAAAGGCTGTAAATTTCCAGATGTGCAACTGTCAGACGGGGAGGAAGAAGAAACAAAATAAAACCAGATACAAATAGAAATATAAAATCAACAATATTCAGAGGAAAATGAAGTAGGAAAGATGGAGGAAAAAACACAAAACGTGGAGAATTTGTGTTCTCCTACTATTGTTGAACCTAAAAAGAATGATCATGTTGGTGATGGAGGTGTGGTGGGCACTAAACAAGCACATGTGTCTAAAATTTCTGATTCTGAAAAAGACATCCAACTCTCATCCAACATGGAGTTGGCTATTATACCCTCTGCTTCTTCACTGGATGGTTGGCAAAAAGTTCAAAAGAAAAAAGAAAAATAAGACAAATCTAGTGTTTCTTTCATTATGTAATTTATTTTGTGGGTTAAATACCTGCTCATGCCCAATTTTATATAGGGCGATTCTCTCTCTTGGAATGGAATCTACGATGTAAGTTTTTGTAATATTTTTTTATAAAAAGTTCAATTTTTTCTTGGGAAAAAAAATGTAAAAAAAAAACCATAAAAATCAAAACTTGTAGTTAATATTTATCATGTACCTACCTTGACATATAATTCAAAAGCATAATATGAAATTGCATTGACAGTTTCTTCGCTGAATGGAAATAGAAAATACATAGATTTTCATGTTTTATGAGGAAAAATAACATCGATGAAGAGAAGGATTCTTGTAGATTACCCGGGAATATTCACCCATCCCATATAGCCGATAATCTACCCCTTGCTTGCAAAAATTAGAAGAATAAATGTAGGCTTGGTAATTCAAAATATTCTAAGGAACCAAAAAAAAATGATAGAGTTGCAAACTTAAAAATTTTGGAAATTGCATACATACAAATTTAGGAAAGAAAATTGCCTCCTTTCAGGAATCGTCAAAATATATTGCAAGCCCTGGTAAACAAAATTTTCTACAACACCATGGAGAAGCTCAGGATCATCAAAAGTTTGCAAGCCTTAACCCTTAACATTAACTCGTAAACAATCACAAGCATAAAACCAATTATAAAATGGAGTGCGCTGAAAGGTGTTTTACCCTAGAAAAATCTCGAATGCCAAATTGTCGTTAAATTTCATTATATGATCCCCAGTGTGCATGGTGCACTCAAACCTAAGAGAACTTCAGCCTTGCTAGATAGAACCCAAGCCTTGTTAGATGAATTTACAGTGCATAGGCATGTGAAGGGCATATTATAATTTCACATAGATGATCAAACAAAATATTAGTTTCCAAACACCTGATGAAATCATTGAAGCTAGCTTTGCATTAGGTTGAAATAAGGGAGAAATGACACATTAGAAACTGTCATGAAATTAGCGAAATTAGGTTTTCATGTAGTAGAGATAGGGAAGCAATGACATGTTAGAAAATATCATGACATACTTAGGGTTGCATGACCAAGGGTGATGATGGTTGAAATTGTAATTGCTCATAGATGTAGAGTGGTCTAAATTTCAAGTGTGAGTGATTTCTAGTTCATTATTATTTTGGGAAAAGTTAAAAATATTGTATATTTTCATGTTTAAGTTATTTTTAATGAGTCTCTAATTGAAAAATAATAAATATCTCAAAATATATTCATTGTAATCAAGCAATTTTGTGTAATCAATAAAAGAGAAGCAACTCATATAATTTATGTGTAAATTTATGTTTTGTCTGTCTACCTTTCCATAAAATTGGTATCAAATCTAAAGAAGAGATATAAAATATAAGGAGATAGAGGATATAGGCAAAGAATCTGTAGCCGAAACTTATAGAACCACACTATGTAAGTGATAAAAGAGAAAAACTTTTTTTATCGCTGCCACTTGTGTTGACGGCCGTTGCCACCACATTGACTCGAATAAAAAAAATAGTTGTTACGTGAGTGAATGAACACTAGCCTGCACATTTGCCTTGCTATATTTAGAACATGTCGTAGCCACCAATGAACCATGATAATGAGGTGGTTTCGTAACCAGCGTCGTGAACCACTATTGGAGTCACCATCTACAAAAAGTTTACACCACCGAAAGGAAGCGCATGAGGCACGGCCACATGGGAGAGTTTAAGGGTCGTAAGCACAGAGATTGTCGAAATTTTCAAGTTTAAGAAGTTTGAATGGTGGATTGGTCCTATGAAAAAAATAATTCAAATACACTTATGTGAGCATGCATTTAGAAGAGTTCCGTAAGTATATGCATAAGTCATCTAGGAGATTTATTTTTTAAATCTTGTTTTGGTATATTGAAAGGAATTTCAAAGTATATTTTTGGGGTGGGCATAAAAAGAAATATCAGTTTATTAGTACTTGCCTCATGTGGCTAGGGAAAGGACTATAGTAATCGAAAATTAGTCCGTAGCATTAGTTTCGGCTTGTCAGTACTTAGGATAACTGAATTTTTACCTTGATTTTGCTTGTCAATATTATGGATAGCTAAATTTTAATAAAAAAATTTAATGGATCGCATAAGGCAATGTGTTTGCCATCTTATTGGCCTCTTCCAGAGGTGGGGAGGCTAAAAGCATAGTTTATATTACCCTTTCACACTTTAAGAGAGCGAGAGGTAAACTAATGCTGACATTAGTTTAAAACGTTAAATGCTATTGGATACAATACATGAACTAGACCTTCACTTTCACACTTTCACTCCTCCTCAAGGCTCCTGAAAAACTACCACCTACATTCTCATGCAGCGACACCTACATTGTCATGCATTCTCATGCAGTGTCACCTACATTGTCATGCAACGCTTTATAGGAACAATGTTTTACATGAACATGTAGCAAGCAGGGAAACCTCTAAACACAAAAAAGTAGCGAGCATCGAAATGTCACCAGTTCCAACTTCCTTTCTACAGATATTCTGATGAGAAGTTGCAGTTCCAACTTGATTTCTACAGGTATTCTGATGAGAAGTTGCAGGAGAGCCCATTCTAGGTATTTATGTCCTTCCCTCTATTGTTTATACTGGTAGATATGGATCTTATACTGTTGTTTTTCTACCTTTGGGCACCCCCACTGCAAGTGTATTAGGCCCATGGACTATTAATATTTGATTTTTATTACTTGAGCATAACAGTGTCTAATAACCAATCTAGAAATGTTGGTACAGTAATTATAGGAAATAAATGTCAAGTTACAGCATTCCACATAGAGCTAAAGCTTCTGCAATTATTTGTGCACTAAATGACAGCGTTATTCGAAAGAATCTAATCCTCGAGTGGTAATATTATTAATGACATATTGACGTAAACCTGTTTTCCATATGTTTTTGTTTTCTACATCAAGTCTCCATTTTTCAAATCGTCCGGTGTAGATGTGAACATGCGATCATATTGTGCAACAGAGAGCAAATTATCCTATAAAATGTATTGAGTTGTAGTTTTCGATACTTGTCCATATATGTTCGACTGCCTAGTTTGGGATAGCTTCTATATTAAAAATAAATTAGACTCGATCAATATTCAATCCACACAATAAGTATGATGTAGGACATGTAATATATTCTTATTATCTTTTAGTTTCACTTTGGTTGGTAGTGATCTGATGCATTGTTATCATAAGAAAACAAATTCAATTATGAGATATATGATGATCATTTCCAGATTTCGGGAGAAATAGTAGGAGAGGTGAGCGTTGTCTCTGATATGCATCACAGGAAGGCAGATATGGCTCATCAAGCAGATGCTTTTATAGCATTGCAAGGTTGTACATATAAAATACATATGCTCGTTCACTTTTTTTTTCTCCATCACACGATTGCAAATATACGATGCCTGCAGAAATAGATACATGTCGTTCTTCTACCAAGGAAAATCCAAAAAAGTCTAAGGAAAAGGAAAATTTGACCTCAACATAGACATCTACAGTGCAGACCTCGAAAATTAAAAAGGGTTTCAGGTATTATGTTTGATATAAGTAGGACCTTGAAAACTGTTGGCCCAGGCCTGTAATTT
Organism: Pinus albicaulis; assembly: GCA_034641835.2. Lineage (NCBI taxonomy): Eukaryota > Viridiplantae > Streptophyta > Pinopsida > Pinales > Pinaceae > Pinus > Pinus albicaulis. Next base: position 184,050,585 of record CM076581.1, on the reverse strand, counting down.
GAATTTTCATAAAGCGTGTGTTTTTTGGAGTATCGTAAACCATCATAGCTGATTGTAAATATGTAGTTTCAATTTGGTTGATCTCATCCTATTGTGTTCTTAGTGATTTTTATTTTCAGGCTTTGTCAATACGAAAATCTCGTACGAACTTTCTTACCTATTATTGATGTAAATTTCTTATTAGCTCATATTCGATTATATTTAATTAATTTGGTATGCTTCATTTCCAACAGAGTTTCTTATTGTTGGTTTATTTTTTTGTTTAATTTTCATACTATAACTAATATATAATCTAATCATGATTATAGATTAGAAGATATCCAAATCACATTGCTAATGTACATCATTACTGACTGTTGAATTTGTCTAGTTTCACAACAATATTTCTTGATCTCAAGGTTGATAGCACTCATGATTGTTGTCTACATAATGTTACATGCTATATTTCTAAACTGAGGTAACTCTGTTGGGATTTTATTCCACATTATTACTACTGATCTCCTTTTTCTAGGACTAGAAAAACAAACAAATTTATATACTTTTGCACTGAAACAAAGCTACAAAGGATACTTTTAGTCCAAAACTCTCCACATTTAAAAACATAATAAGTCACGAAGTGCCATTGAAATCCTAACATATTTGTATTACTATCAGAATTCATTTTCCAGCACTGTAGCGGAGCTTAAATGGTACTACTTAATTGTCAGGTCTATAAATCATCGTTTAGTCTTCAAGCTGATTTTCTAGACAATGCTGCAGTCCATGCATCTCATGCCCATATGTTGAACATTTGCATGACACTTGTGTATAAAATCCAATTCTCTTATGTTTGGCAAGATGAAAATTCATAATATTTATGACTGAATGATGTGACTAGAGGAAAGCTTTATTATTGGCTTCTGAGGTATATACCTAACAAAGAAATAAGTCATTTTTTTTTCTGCAGAAATACTATCTTTACTTGAAGAGACTAAGTGATTCAATTCTAGCACCACATCCAGTGGCTTCGTTCTAGGCTGCTGAGGGCAGTAAATCAGGTGAGAGAATGCATATACAACCTGCTGCAAAGAGTGGACCATCATCACCTGTATTAACCAAGGGCTTAAATTTGGGTTTTGCTATACGCCAAAACAGTACAAGAAGTTTTGGAATTGGTGGAATCAACCAAGGCACTTTTAAATCATTAGTGTAGTATAAATATTACGAGTAGAAATGGGTAGCTAATCGAGCTTAGGTGTTGGGAGGGATTGGTATCATGCCTAGTAAACAATCATGTGTTGGTAAATTACCAGCTGAATTGAAAGGTGGTCTCCAGAGCAAGCTCCAAACGTGTCCAGAATTTCCTGATGAGAATATGCTCTGTAAACATCTAAATCATTATTCAAATTTCATGAATTTCATTATCGCTAATTTACCATTCTAATTAATATCCCACTTGATCCCCAATCTAGTACCCCGATTACGTTGAAATCCATCCTTATGTATTATATAACCTATTGTTTCAACTTCATTCCTAGGCCTTTCATTCATGGAAACCCTGTCTTTCTCACCAATACCTACATGGCTGCTCCTCCTATTCCCCTCCCCATGACTTGTGTTGATGGCCCCTCCATAGCTCCTCCTACTAAAGCTTCTATCAGTGTCTAATTCCTCTGTTCTCCCCACCCTTACATCTTTAAAATTAGTCAGGGACTGTTTAGATACTGGTTTAGGTGACAAAGGTGACTCTGGAAGAAAAATTTTCAACAACAGATTTGTGAGGGAATCTATGTGTATGTCCTTGGTCGCACTCCCATTGACGAATTGCAGGCATGCTTCCTAGTCTAGACCTCGATGTAACCCCTTGGCTAGCATCATGATCGACCACTTGCGATTGGTTTTGGAGCCTATATAAGAATTTGCATTTTATTTTTCGTGGCCATTTTGACTTCTTGACACTTGTACCCTACTGATGTAATGGTCATGCCACATGGAGGGAATAAGGATTCCCTCTTTCAATTATAAATGATAACATATAAAATCATATAATTTCAAAATATATTTGATTTCTTGGTTTCTGTTTAAGTATGGTGTGTTTTTTAATATTTTCCTCCATTCATATTACCAACTTTATACAGTGGTTGCACAATAATTTTGAACAAGGTCTGACACCAAATTTCCTAGTTTACAATCATATTTGAAAGCATTGAACCCCTTTACAGCCAAGAATATAGAAACTGTGATCGTGATTCATATGTTTCAGTTTTTTGTTTACATATATAATATTTGGATCAGTTTAGCACTGCATAGGTGATGTAGAATCACTGCTTGGTTCCGATAGCTGATATGTCATTAACCATGAGTCTCCCTCAGTAGTGTCTTACATATAAATCTTCAGGAATTTTTCTTCTGCATCACTCATGGCCAAGTTTTCATAGAATTAGTTTTTACTTTTAACAGAGTACATTGCATCAGTTGACTTAGCAGAGCACTCTTCTAGAATCCCTGAGACATACAACTTGCACATAGTACATCATGCAAAAGGCATAAATATTTACCATGTGTTTGCTTGTTTCATTATGTGCAACTCCAGTTACATGAAGAGGTTCAGATATTTCTCCATACGAATGAATTCAACACTCCTTTATTATGTTTAGTTGTAGAATTGGTTGAATGGATTGGAGGCCTGGAAGGTCATGGCAGTGTCTGTGGATTTCGAATCAGGGGGGTTGTGGCTATCTAGGCACAGTTCATGGAGTGGGGAAGATAATTCCTTCTTTGGGTCTTTATTAGAAGGAGCATCCATGTCGTGGACGACCAAGGGGCCCTCAATTGGGCTCCTCTTGAGAAGCTCCCAACTTATTCAATAGAGTCTGCATATTTATTCATATGGATTTGTTGCTTAATGTGTTTCCTTAGTTATTTATTTCTCAAAATCAAACATTGTTGCATGAAGCCAGGTCACTACTGGAACTTCGGCTACTGGAACTACGACTCAAGGAAGGGACTATCTGCCTTGCAGCCATCCTTTTTCATATTAAAAAATTAGTAAAGGGTTTGTAAAAAGGATTTCATAAATCCACACATAAAGAGTGATACGATATGGTTATTGGAGATTTGATTTTAATATATCGAAGGGTGCCTCTATTATTTGAAAGGGGAAGGATTAAAAAAGGTTTTTATTTTTATGTGAATGGTTTGGAGATAAGTTTTTTTTTAAAAAAGGAAAGGGTTTTTAATGGAAAAAGAAAGGTGAAATAGTCTACAAAGTTTTCTATTTTTTCAAGCATGATAGTGTTTTGGGTGAAGATTATGTCTTATGGGTGCATATTAAATATGATATTTTTTTTTAAGGGAAATATGGAATATAGCCTCATGAAATCGGGAAAGTAGCTATAAGATAGAGGAAAGACAACAGTCATGGGTCACAAAGTGTGACTGAGGAAAATTAAGAAAATGAATTGAAAAGAAGAGGCAGATATTGCTGCCATGTTTAGATAGGTCCAAGCCATAGCTGAACTAAGAATTCTAGCAGAATATGAAAAAGATATTGATGGTGGTTGGTATAGTGAGGTGTAGCCTGGATCTGCTACCAACTCCTACGTTTATTGGTAAATATTTTGATTATTTGGTTATCAAAATTCTAAATTTTAATCTAGGTAAAGATTTAAGTGAGTATTGGTCTAATAATCTATATGATGAAGTATTTGATGCTCTAGTATTGGATTTTATAAAACATTGATTGGATGAAAAAAATTTGTGCACTGTAGCAAAAGATACAACTTCCAAAGAAGTGTGGAAGATATTTAAAGAATAATTTTGTGCAAAGGAGAGTGAGATGGAGCAAAAAAATGTGTCATAGTATGTTTTGAGAGTAGATGAGGAAGATTCTCATAAGACAATAGAGCTTTGAGAATCTCTCTCAAAATTGGATTATGGTCATGAAGACTATAAAAGTGAAACCTATTATGCAGAAAAACATATGGATGAAGAAGATGTAACAAATATTGCAGAGAGAGAAATTGAAAATTTTGTGTGTGAAGTAGATCAAGAGGATATAAATTATCAAGGAATCCACTGTAACATGCATGATGTAGATGATGGTGAATCCCATTATGACGAAACACATGTGGATGATGAATTCAAAGTGATATGAGCATTGGTGAATCCATCCACAGCTGATGAATTTGGTGAAGTTAAAAATGTTAATGAGCACATGGATGCTTGGATAACCCACCATAGAGTGGATGAAAATTATGCTGATGATATATGTGATTTACTTTATGAAAGAAGAATTTATTGTCTAAATATGGTAAGCACCATGTTTGATGAAGAATTGAAGATTGAATTTATCACTGTAGCAACAAGATATGATGGAGTTGGGACTATTCATGAAGCAAAATTCAATCTAGCAGTAGTTGATGATTAAGAAGAGGATAAAGTGATTGAAGAGTTTTTTATGAGAATACACACTGAAAACATTAAAATGGACTATGATATGATATGATTGACTATTCTGTTGAATAGTCATGAAATGATCCACATTCTCTATTTCAATCATCTTCAAGGTTTCAAACTGAGCTCTCAATGTTTGAAATTTAAAATTATTAATTTTACCATTACCTTGATACACAACTTTCAAAATATCCCATGATTATTTTTTTGTTGATCTATCAGTTATCTTGTCGAAGATAGAGTCATTGACTAAATTTTATCCAACATTTCGCTCTGTGCTATTTATTTCTTAGTTCTGTAGTGGAATTCCTATGACTATTGTTCATGGCTATTAATTCTTCTTGGGTCATCTCTACATAAAAATTCCGTACGGTGTCCCAACACTCTCAGGCTTGCAAAATTATCTTCATTCGTAAAGATAAAAATTAATATTTTTTTCCAAGAAAAGTTGGAGCTTGTGGAAACAGATCAAAGAATCCATTTCTCCAAATGCGGATATGTTCCTATTTTTAAGACTTTTTGTTTTGAGTGAAATAACACATCCTTTCTCAACACCTCACACACACACACACACACACACACACACACACACACACACACATATAATAATAAAAAATTCTTAACAGAGTAACCTAAAAAAAATATCCATTACTCCCTTTAAGAAAAACTTCTCAATTAGTGGACCTTGCCCCGTAGGGTATTATTTTTTCTCCCAAATCATCATATATCTATGGATATATTGTAAATAATTGTATGAAGTTACAATTTAATATTTATTTTATTATTATAAAATAAATAAATGAGATTCTCAAATAATGGACCTTCAAACTTTCTAAATAGATAAAATTTATATTTTTAAAATAAAATGGAAGAACTTTTAATAAGTTGAAATTTCATGTTCATCTTTTAACATATTTTGAAATTTGAAATTAAATAAACCTCGTGCTTGTGCTTGTTCTCCTCGATATTTGAAATGAAATGAAACCTTGAGACTAGTTTACTTCATGGCATTTAATTTTTTTTTCATGGTCAATGTGTCACACCTTCTAACACAGATCCCTTCTGAAAGTTTGTGCATTTTGTTCATTGACATGGTGTGAAAGTCCCAAAAATTTGATGGTTTTTAACTTTTTCTGTGTCACACTTTTTTTTTTGTCATTTGAAAGTGATGTTGGGTTTTGCACATGGTATTTGGCATGATTGTTTTCTTCCCATGATATTTCGTAGATTCGGTTAAGGGAACTATGATTATGTTCTAATCCAAGGTTAATGGATTGGGGTTTATGAATTTTTTGGAAGGGATATATATGTATTTTAACTTTGAAAGGAATATAGTGAAAAATCACTCTGGTAGTCTCGGTTTTGGGATCAAAGGGAAAATCTCTATGTATATTTGTTTTATGTTCTGTATATTTTTTATTTTCTATTTTTAGAATTCGTCTACAGGTAATTTTTTTACATGGTCAAAACCTAAAACTGGCACACTGGGATTTTTTAATAGGTGTGAAAGTGATGCACTTCTCTTTCTTCATAGGCGCGAAAGTCAAGTTGTTGTCACACTTTCTCTGTCAATATCCTTTGCCTCTTATCCTCCGCTATTTCTCTGTGAGCACAAAAAAATATTTGAAATTTTTCTCTATCTCTTATGTGACTTGGTGCTTTGCTACCATGACAAAGAAAAAAAAAGTGAAGCATAAATTTCTTTTTTCAATATTCCAAAACAGTTAAATAGATTACATAAGAGGCATCAACAATAAATGACTAGAGTGAAACTAAACTAAACTAAATATGAATTGACTATGACACCTAACAGAGAATGGAATTAAATATTATGACACCTAGCAAAAAGTGAGATTAATATCTCAACAATTACAACCACAAAAAAATTAAACCAAGATTTTTGTTGGTCTAAGTCTCAATTGGGCTTACAATTTAAGAAAAATGACATCAACAACGTTTCCTTCTCCTTTTATTTTCTTCCAAATCCTGTATCCTCTAAATTATTTTAGCATTTTCTTTTTGTTGTAGTATTTAAAAATCATATTCTTCATTTTTTGGTACAAATCTTCCATTGTTCCCATTTGTCCATGCATATCATCTATTTCTTAATAAAAATTGTTGTATGTGGACTACTGCCACATGTAATCTTCAATTATATGCTCTTCATCACTAATATTTTGACCATCAATTTGCAGCAAGATGAGAATAAAATTTTATCTCTTCAGGACTCCAATGCATGAAAAATTTATTAAGGTTTTGATCACCCAAGTTGCCTTCAACAATGATTTCTGCAACTTCAATGTATAATTTATCAAAACATGGTGTTAAATCCATGCTTCAAGGAACCTTAATTCATCTTCAAATTTTGTTTCTTCTTCGTTCATGCTGCTAACATTTGCACATTCAAAATCAAGGTTAAGTTTAAAAATATTTGCATAACCATATTATTTCTTCTCTGTAATGAGATATTTCTCTTCTGGTGCTTCCATTTCTGTCTCTGTTGCTTCCACTTCTTTACAAATATTAGCTATTTCAAGGGGGTTTTCTTCCACTTGGTTTTCAGATCCAAGTGGGATTTCTCCCCAAATAACAATTTATCAATCATATGTTCTTGTTGCATCATATGCGAGCATTCATCATTAACAAACTCATCTTCATCAGACTTAACATCGACAAATTGAATTCTTGGATTCACCATAACATTGGTTGCTCTAATGTTAGCTTCATTGCCATTAATAATAATTGTTTCTAGATTCACCATATATTCATCCACTTGTGGCTATGCATAGTGGGATTCAGGAGCATCCATGTTCTCTTTCTCTTCTTCTTCCACAAATTCTTCAAAGTCATGATCCACTTATGACTTGGAACAATGGGATTCAAGCATTTATGGGTTCCTTCTCTACTTATGGTAATAACCAATCATCATTTTCATCCAAATTTAAGTTAGATTCACCAAAATCTTCATATTCAACTTAATTACCCCCCTTATTCCAAATCTCATCTCAAGGGTATCTTAGGATTCCTTGGTTTTGTTTGCATTTGTAATGAGGGGAAGCATATTGTTATCTACACATTCATTTATGCATTTCAATGTGAAGCCATTATTTTTCCTTTTCATTTCCAAATATTTAAACAATATCTCTAACATATACTATTGTCACTTTTACCTTCTCAGCATCTTGTCTTTCACTATTTGTTAAGAAATGTCTAACTAAAACTCAATAAGAAAATCAAATTGCAAACATATTGATTTCATCCAATTAAAGAATCTTTAGATTTTAGGTGGAATTTGTTTGACACTATGATTTTTCTCACATCAGATATGGGATTCAAGATCTATATCACATCCAATAGAGGAAAACAAGGGGATTGGGCTATAGAAAAAACTTACACTTATATAATCACCATGAACCAGGCTTGTGATTGAGAATGTGCACACTATTAGTATGGATCTCATACCCTATGACATAGATGGGGGAAGAAAACAAGGACCTTTGGCCCTAATTAAATCCTCTGAGGATTAGTGGCTATGAAGAAAGCCTCTAATATATCTGTAAGGGATATTTGGCCTATGTGTGGGATACTGACATGGTTTAGAGGTTTTGTGCACCGCATTTGTGTCTTCATATTTATAATTGGTCGTTTATGTTGTTTTAAGTTGTTTTGGGAACCATTATGATTTTATGGGACTTAACAATGGAAAATGAATTAAAATAGGAGGCACGTTCCTTATTTGAATCTTCTCAAATTAAATTTCCCTAAACGATTCCTTAAAGAATCACCTTAGACCTTTGTAAGTGATTTTTGGTCTCTGATTATAAATACCGGTTCTATCAATATGGTTTTCATTTAATATGAAATACTCTTGTGAATCATATCATGGACGAGGGACTAAAACAAGGGCCTTTGGATTCTCAAAAAAATATGTTTGTCTCCAGTCCTATGAGTAAGGCCTCAAAACCTCATACGATTCTCCGTAAACGATTTCTAGAGTTTGAGTGGGATATCAACACATTCAAACACTAATATTGTCACTCTATAAAGCCTGAATATTTTTAGGCATGGCACTTAAAGAAAATAAAGCATCATATTTACATATAGAGATTATATGGAAGCATTAGAATTTTTTTTTTATAATAAGGATTTCTGGAAAGGGAAACACTATTCTATTTCTATACGGTGTGAATTTCTTATCACTATATAATGTCTGCATTTTTTTAATAAATAACATTTCCATAACACATGATTTCTCTTCTAATTTCTATGTATTTCTAAAATTCACAAGCTTATGAGTAAGATTGAGAATTATCAATTATGCATTCACAAATTTTCCCATGGAATTAAGAATCCCCAATTATGCATTTGTTGACTTAGTATATTTGGATTTAGGGTTAGAAACATGAATTTTGTGGATCCTATTGTAGAAACAACAAAATATCTATTTTCTAAATGCTTCTCAATATCTGCATTTTTAAAGTTTTTTCAAATATACTACATAAATATATTTATAATTAGATTACACACACTCAAGTATGAATATTTGAAACATATAATATTTTTTTCATTCTTTTAGAATGAGATTTATAATTTAAAACATAAGTGTCTTCATTTTTTCTATAATCTTTTACCTACTTTCCTATTAAACAATGTAATTACACATTCACTCACATCTATATACTAAAACTAAAAGTTTGATTATTTTAAGGCCTCAAAACTACATATGAAAATGTATAATTGTAATCATAGTGCTATGTTTACACAATTTACTATTTACTATTGATATGTGTGCATGTAGCCAAGAAAATATTCAAAATAATTTTTCACAAGGACACTAAATTCGATATAATTATATAAATTATTTTATGTAAATTACATCATTTAAGCACTAAAATATTGGGTTGGCATTAACATATGCATTACATTTTGCAATGAAATAAGAGTAATATACCATAGTTACAGAAATTGGAACCTCACACTCCAATGAAAAAGGGACATAGATAAAAATTTTATATTCCAAAAATTAGTCCAATTTTATACATTTCATATATTTTTAAGTAATATTCAAATTAATTGTAAAATTATCTTTAGTCATTCCTCCATGTCAATATATTTTATTTCCTCTATATTTTAACAAGCACCAACAAGTCATGAGAGAGTATCATTAACTTGGGCTCATTCTAAATAATTTATACTAGTCATTTTCATGTATAGACTTCAATTGTTGTATAGTGGATATTTCCATATCATAAGTTAATAGAACTGGAATAATGAAATAAAATATCACATCATTCAAACATATTGTGTATAAAAGACTTATATGAGGTGAATACAAGCTAGGAGGTTGCAAAGTCCCACTCCTCCAAGTTCTATTGGGGCGAAGCACCTAATAATTTACAAAAAATGGGTCACATGATCTAGAAATTCCAAGTTGATTAAATAAAAACACAAAGAATGGGGAGTCTCCTCGAATTCCAAGTACAATAGTAGGTGCTAGAGTTCTCATTTATTAATATTTCCTTAACTTGGATGAGTAGTCTTTATGTCGGCCACCTTTTATATGTTTTAATAGTGGGGCTATTCATAAGCATTCATAAAGTCTGAAGGGAGTTCCAATTATACAACCATTAAATTTATAAAAAATGAAATGTAAGGTATTATATTTACTCCAAATATATCAAATATCCCAAAAAAAAAAAAAAAATTCTATTTTTATTAAGTGCAAACATTTCCTTTAAATTTTATATTTTTAAATTATTTAATTTGAAAAACAAAATCAATTTTTTTTAAGTGCAAAGATTTCCTTTAAATTTTATATTTTTAAAGTTATTTAATTTCAAAAGAAATTCTAATAATTATTAAATTATGTCCATTTTTATATATTTCAATAGTGGGGCTCTTCATAAACCTTCCTAAAGTCACAAGACTTTAAATTATAACTATTAAAGTTAGAAATAAGAAAAAATAGAATATGATCTTTACTCCAAATATATTACATATCGAGAGTTTTGTAACACTTAAGTTTATTGTCATTTGACTTTAAGACATTTTTAATTAGATATTGGTTTATTTTAATTAATGGGATTAACATGTATGCTAATTAACTTATGAATTAAATATTTTATTTTGAATAAATAATTAATTATGTAATATTTACATAAGTCTAATGGTAAAAAGGTTTCCAAGATTTCAAAGTAGTTGATTAAGAAGTTACTAGAAGTTACCTATCCTTTGTGAAAAAAAGGAAAATCCGAGAGGAGGAAAGGGGTTCTGTGCAGCTAATAAGAATTAGAGAAGGGCTGAAAGAAGTGAGTGTCCAGAGCTAGTGGAAAACTAGTGGAACTCTGCTAGTTGTTTTAGGAGACAAGACTGGACAGAGTCTTGTTGTCCATCTCCTTGAAAACACTACTCGAATTCCTACTTTTGTGAGGAGCACGAGGGGAGCTGAGGATATCATCGCCTCGCTCAAGGTTGGGTATATTTAATCAATCCTATTTACCGAGATACTAAAATTAGACTGAAAAGGAAAGAACTTAATTTGTCTTTGTATGTCAATCTTATTCTTTTTTATCGAATCTTCAGAGAATATGAAAATCTGTTGCAGAGTTAGAAATAGAAATCTGGGTATGTAATTATTTGAATTACAGGAGTAGTAATGATATTGTAATAATGTATACTCAAACAATCTTATTTATCAAATTATTACTATAAATGAGATTTTTTGAAGAAAAAGTTAACCAAATTTCGTAGGTAAACCTGACTGGAATTTGGGTAAGTCACTACCAAGTTGGACAACCAGTCCATTTGGGAGAAGCACCCAAATTAGACGGTCTGACCTATAGAAGGGGAATAAAATTTACACGGAAAAAGGATGAAACCTCATGAGGTGGTTTGCTCACGTGTGAATAGTGTACTATTACAAGAATAGATAGCAAACAAGCTTAAAAAAAACTAACCGTCATAATAAGAAAAAGTACTAAGAATCCATTTGTTGAACATTTCAATCAGTGACAAAAAGGATCTACTGAATCCTATAAATAAAAAGATATGTCTATATTGTTGCTACATTTAAGCAAGAATCTTATTCCCGTTCTGAGGAAAAATTAAAATATAGAAATGTAGAATTCAAAGATAATAAACTTAAGGAAAATAGAGGGCTTAAAGCCTGAGGAAATAGTTATGGAAAATTTGACAGAATACACCGCAAGTTTGAAAATAACAAATTAGTTTTTATCTTATTTAATAGAACAGAGAACCCAATTAAAATAAATAACTGAGAAGAATGGAATTTAAATATAAAAACACAGTAAAAACACTATATAGACGACATGCAAGTTACAGATAGATTTGAGCTGAAAAGAAGGCTTCAAAATGAAAATATAACTATGATGGTTGACATATATTATATCTACAATTATTATCAGAGAACGCCTATGCCGGTTGAGCCGGGAGAGAAAGAAAAAAAGACATTTATAAAAAATATGTATATAAATAATTCATAGAATCCATGGAAAAGTTATATGCATATCAACAGACTGATAGCAATAGCCTTCATGACAACTGACAGGGACAAGATAGTCGACCAACAGAATGATACTCTTCATAGTCGTGAACAAGGCAAGTTGAGAAATTGTAATAAAATAAATGCATAAACTATAAAAGTGTAAAACAATTATCGATATATTTAAAGTATTACGAAAATCCAGCTGGTAAACCCTTGCTGAATGCAACAGAGCCAAAACTATAATTTAAGTAATAGTCTCATATTTCAACTGAACCGTCGAAGGGTGGAAAAAAAACTAAAACCCTCAATAACTCAAGAGAGAAATAACATTACTAAACCATTAATACTAGATATGAGATAGAATAGTAAATTTAGTCTTGAGTGACATATTGCACCTGTAAATAGGAGAGAAATGCATCAGTGGAGTAGGGCGCAGAGAGCTTGTCAACAAAAGGGTGCAGAAGAAAAAACAGTTTTATTTGTACATGAAATGGAACCGTGAATTAGAATTGGAAAATGAAAACATAATGAAAACATGAACTATTGAGCGATACTGCAAGAAACCATAAATTCTCTTACCTTAAATCCATGTCGGTAGTGAACTCCTCGCACCTCCACCAGTATAAAATCATTAAAAATGTTAAAGAAAATATAACATTGTTTTAAAAGAACAAGATAATCTGTGCAGTTGATATTGTGAACTTACCTTTGATGATGTCGATAGAGTAAACCCTCCTCACCAAGCATCTAAATGGAGAACAAGGAATGAGCTAGGGTTCTTCCTAGGCCTACAGTTCTCAAACCATGTATCTGAACCAGGAGCCCGCCAACTAAAAGATTTATCAGTTTCATAGCCAAGAGGTATTAAAGACTTAACAAGAAGAATGGAGAGAGCGCATTGAGCATACCGTGTAAACGCACAAGGTTCGTTTCCTTACTCAGGTCGATATCACCTGATGAACAACGAAAAGCTCGCGAGAGTTGAAAAGTGCCCACAGAGGAGACAATAGAACAATGACGGAGGCAGTTAGGGTTTAGGGGGTATGGTAATACCCTAACCACCCCAGCAACCTTACTATCCATAGATCTCAATCACACATCGACGACAGAGAGGCTCACACACGGTGCAATAAGCATTAAATTGTAAGGATCATGGATACGACGGATCCGGCGTGATCTAATTGAATTAATAATGAAATCAATAATATATGCCATTTGATAGAGCCATAAACTATGAAATCCCGAATGTACTAAAAATATAATGAATATATATTAATCGATTGACAGCATATCTGCGGATGATTTTATTAATAAAGAAATGTGTATAGATTATATGTATAATGGTAATGTCAAGTATAAGTGTATGTTTGGGACATCGCATAGCATCGTAAAAAGGAAACTCACCATTGTGATTAAGTTACATTGCAAAGGATTAAGAAACCCAAACCTTTTAAGTTAATTAATGATTTATATTAGTTTTCATTAAGGTTTTAATGGACTTAATTTCCAATAGTAATTTTTTTTTATGATGAAAGGTAAATGATGCGTTTGGACACTATAGGTGGTATCATAGCAACATTAAAACAATGGGAACAAAAAGGGGTGACCTAAATAAAAATTGATGTGTTTAAATATTCACAGAATGGAAAGGAAGAGTTGACCGAGTATGATGAGGAGGGGGTCTGTGCATCAAATACCCAGGACTTTAGGATAAATTCACCTCCAACCTAATCAAGAAATAAATCTAGATATGTTGGTACAACTCACTATAGACCAACATCAAAAAACTAGCAGATTTCTAGAAGAACAACAATGACAAACTAGAAGACTTCTGGATACTGTAAAACCGTTACAAGAAGAAATGGTGTAAGTCAAAAGTGATAATGAGAGGTTGATGGAGGAGGAGGAGAAGATCCTTAAAAGCCTCTTTGATAAATAGAATAAAGGGAAAATTCAACCAAGACTGGAACAGAACACCCAAGAAGAGGAAGAGCAACAAAAAACAACAAATGACAAGTTGGAAGGAGGCCAAACCCAACGGATTAATAAACATAAGTCTTATAATGAAGCAGAGTCGGGAAATGTCACTGAACAACAAGAGATAAATAAGTAGAAGGTAGAAATGCAAGGTGAATTCTGAAAGATTAAACCTCCCACATTCGATGGAGAAGATGAATAAGTAGTTGAAGCATGGATAATAAACATGAATAAATATTTTCAAGTCTAAGAGCATAATAGTAAACTAAAGGCTCGTTTAGCCATCTATCAATTACGAGATAAATCCACCTTGTGGTGGGAAGAAGCTAAAATGTGCAAGGTATTGAAGATCAGATTGTGGCCTGGGATGAATTTCAAAATTACTTTAAAGATAACTATCCAACATAGAATTTTTATAATGAAAATTCTTGAGAGTTTCATGACTTGAGGTTGGGAAAGTTATCCATGGCTGAATTTGTAACTAAATTTACTTCATTATTGTGATATTTTCCATATCTGAGGGATGGAAAGGCAAGGTACAATGATTTCTGAGCAGTCTATATGCTCATATGAAGGATAAAATTGAATTTTTAAACCCAAATACCATGGATAAAGTGATTCGAAAGGCACATATGTTCTCGCAACAATCCAAGGTGAAAGGAGAAGTTGGACAGAGTTGGTCGCCCAAGAAAGGGGAGAGAAGTAATTCCAATTTAAGAAACAACATATCTCGTAATTTTAAAGGTGCATCTAGAAATTCAGAAAATATACAGTCAGCAAGAAATCAACAGAGAACTAAGTGGTCAACAGAAGAATGACCCACTAAAGCATCCAGTAAACCAGATGATCAATAGACCCAGAAACCACCATTGAAATATTGGGGATGTTGTGAGGTGAATTGTTATAAGAACTTCCCTCACCGTGGAAGAAAGAAAATTGTAGCTAATGTGAAAGAAGCATCCACTATGGGGGACGTGGCACAAAATTTACCCAGAATCAACACTGCAATTGAAGATCTACAAGAGGATCACTAGTAAACCATGATAATACTGGAAGGTAATATGTACTCCCACCATGTATCTATTTTGGTTAATTGTGGTGGTATATTAAGCTACGTAAATACCAAGATTGTGGAAATATGTGACTTACAAATCCAGAATTTAAAAATCCTTGGTTAGTACAGTTGGCCATTGGAGAAAAGCAAAGAGTCAATGCCAATGTATAAAACTATCCTTTGGAAGTTGGAAACTAGAATATAAAGGTTGAATTAAATATTTTACCATTAGGCTCTTATGATATACTACTCTGGATGGAGTGGTTGGAAGTGCATTGGTCATTAGTGGACTGCAAGGACAAAATTATTTATTACAGGGATGAAGACAGAACACGTCAAGAGTTGCAAGGAATTAAACATCCACTTCAGTTGCCTCCTATTACAACGTCTCAACTAGGAAAATGCATTAGGAAGGTATGCCAAATCTATGAAACCCACGTAGGATTTGATAACTCTAAAGATAATACTCCTATGAAGAAAAAAATTCTAGTGGTGCAATATTTTATGGATTTATTTCCAGAAAACGTATTAGGGCTGCCACGAAAGCAGGACATAGATTTCACCATCGAACTAACTCTAGGGGTAGCATCGGTAACACGAGCACCATACCGAATGAGTGTGCCTGAATTGACAGAACTAAAATTGAAATTACAAGAATTCCTGGATAAGGGATATATTCATCTTAGTGTGTCACTGTGGGGGGCACCAGTGTTTTTGGTAAAGAAGAAAGGTGATAAGATGCGGATGTGCATGGACTACAAATAACTTAACAAATTAACTTAAAAAAAAAAATACCCATTGCCTCAAGTCGATGATCTTTTCGACCAAGTAAAAGGGGAAACTCTCTTTTCAAAAGTACATTTAAGATCTGGGTATCATTAGATATGGATAAAATATGAAGACATCTATAAAAAAACTTTTTGAACTAGGTATGTAGAATATGAATTTGTGGTTTTACCGTTTGGATTGACCAACACGCCAACAACATTCATTAGTTTGATGCATGGAATATTTCACCCATATTTGGATAAATTTGTCCTAATTTTTATAGATAATATATTAATATATTCAAAGAATATGGAGGATCATAAGGAACATTTGCATATAGTTCTGAAAATGTTAAGAGACCATCAACTATATGCCAAATTCAACAAGTGTGATTTCTATAAAGAGAAAATCCATTATTTAGGTCATGTCATTTCGGCTGAAGGAATAGTGGTAGACCGTGAAAAGATAAATAATATCATGGAATGGAGGGTGCCTAAGAATTTAGCAGACATACGATCATTTATGGGATTGGCTGATTATTATAGGTGTTTTTATAGAAGGATTTTTAAAAAATTGCATTTCCCATAACATCCTTGCAGCGAAAGAGATGAGTATTTAAATGGACTAGTGAATGCCAATATAGTTTTGAAAATTTAAAAGGATTGCTGACCACAACTCCTGTTCTAAAAGTGGTAGATCCAAATTTGGAGTCTAATGTTTTCACCGATGCTAGCTAAGGAGTAGGAGCGGTGTTGTCACAAAATGGGAAATTTGTGGCATATGAATCGAGAACGTTGAAATATCATGAACATAAATACTCCGCATATTATTTGGAGATGACCGCAGTAGTGCATGCAGTCAAAATATGAAGGTACTACTTATTGGGAAAGAGGTTTGTTCTGAAAAATGACCATAGCATCTTGAACATCTATTTTAAACAAGCTAACTTAAATGCTCGCCAGGCTATATGGCACTAGAAAATTTGGCCCAATTTCCGATAGCCAGTTCGTCGCTATTCTGACAAATACTCGTCGCAAGAGCGACAGTTTAGGGCCAGACAAAATGTGGTTATCCATTACGTCACAGTTTCGATGCTTTGCCAAAGTGTCGCAATACCGACACTTTTTCTGACATTTCCAAACAATTGTCGCTCTTTCGACGTTTTTCAAACCATCGCTCTTCCGACGTTTGAAGACTATCACAATTCTGACGATATGTGCTCCGACATTTTGAACGTCGCTCTTCCAACGTTTTACAAGCTGTCGCTCTTCCGACGTTTGTAAACTATTGCAATTCCGACGATATGTGGCCCAACGTTTTGAACGTCAGTCTTCCGACGCTTCTGTAATGTCCCTAATCCGATGAAAAGGAAAAGATATTTAAAAAATGAAATGTCGCTCTTCCGACGTGTTAGGCGTCAGTCTTCCAACGAACAGGTGAAAATATTTTAAAACGAAACATCGCTCTTGCGACGTGTATGGCATCGGGCTTCTGACGAAAGACTGAAAATAGTAAAAAATGAAACGTCGCACTTCCGACTTGCATGCCGTCGATCTTATGACGTTTAGGTAAAAATATTTAAAAAAAAATTATCATCGGTCTTCTGACGCACGGCTAAAATATTTAAAAAAAATAAAACAATCATTGTGATAAACACAACTTCTCTATTGCGTGTCTACAAACATTTACATAACAATCGTCTGCCCACGGAGATATTTATGTAGTGAAATTCCAAGTATAATATCATTGGGATTTTACGCTGTTGTTACATGAATGTTTATAGAATTTTATTCGATTACAACTCCTTTACGTTTAACATTTTTCTTTACTTCAATTTCAAGCTATACGTTTCCCATCTTTGAATCTTAACAGTTTCAACACACACATAACAACGGTGTTCCCTGAGAGTTTTTCATGAAAAATCAGTTGTCTCATTCAGAGATCATACAGATATTTGTTATCTATCAATCAATATTCCAAAAAAAAGGGAAATTCCTGGTGATTCAATCCCTCCAAGGAGGCTCTAACTGCGAAATGATAAACTCTATCAATTCTTTATAATCCACAAGTAATGTATCCAGTACTATTTATGTATTATAAGGTGACTTCAACCAAAATGGTGAGAATGTTATAATCAACACAAATTCTTCCCAAATAGAGGACTCAAACATGATTATGGGCGTTTCCAAAATAATGATTTAATCACTCTCAGGAAATTAATCTGAATAGCGCAATCTGGTTCTCCATATATAAAAAATCTCAAGAATGATTAGTAACCAATTCATGGATATTCATGGGCTTGCAAATGTTGGCATACTTGCTGAGCCATAGATTGTCTACTATGATGGCATTAACAGCATCCGTGGGATGGTATTCATCCCACCAAACGTAGCTGGAGGCATCGTTAAAGGCCATTTCTGGACTGAGGCACATAAGCAAACCTCTGTATTTCCCTATTTCACAACAAGAATGGAGAGTATTATGGAAACCACAACGTTTAGGATTCTGTAGAATATCCATGATTCCATCATATATGTCACAGAAAACTATATTCGCATCAAGAAGATTTTCCTTGAGTTGCCATAACGTTCAGGATTCTGTTGAATATTGCCCTCAAATCTGTTGAAATTCCAAGTATAATATCATTGGGCTTTTACGCTGATGTTACATGAATGTTTACATAATTTGATTCCATTACAAATCCTTTACGTTTAACATTTTTCTTTCCTTCAATTTCAAGCTACATGTTTCCCATGTTTGAATCTTAACAGTTTCAAAACACATGTAACAACGACGTTCACTAAGAATTTTTCATGAAAAATCAGCTGTCTCATTCAGAGATCATACGGAGATTTGTTATCTATCAATCAATATTCCAAAAAAAAGGGGAAATTCCCGGTGATTCAATCCCTCCAAGGAGGCTCTAACTGTGAAATGATAAACTCTATCAATCCTTTATAATCCACAAGTAATGTATCCAGTACTATTTATGTATTATAAGGTGAATTCAACCAAAACGTTGAGAATGTTATAATCAACACAAATTCTTCCCAAACAGAGGACTCAAACATGATTATGGGTGTTGCCAAAATAATGATTTAATCACTGTCAGGAAATTAATCTGAATAGCGCAATCTGGTTCTCCATATATACAAAATCTCAAGAATGATTAGTAACCAATTCATGGATATTCATGGGCTCGCAAATGTTGGCATACTTGCTGAGCCATAGATTGTCTACTATGATGGCATTAACAGCATTCGTTGGATCGTATTCATCCCACCAAACATAGCTGGAGTCATCATTACAGGCCATTTCTAGACTAAGGAACATAAGCAAACCTCTGTATTTCCCTATTCCACAGCAAGAATGGAGAGTATTCTGGAAACCATTACATTTAGGATTCTGTAGAATATCCATGATTCCATCATATATGTCACAAAAAACTATATTCGCATCAAGAAGCTTTTTGTTGAGTTGCCATAACGTTCAGGATTCTGTAGAATATTTCCCTCAAATCTGTAGAAATTCCAAGTATAATATCATTGGGATTTTACACTGTTGTTACATGAATGTTTACAAAATTTGATTCCATTACAACTCCTTTACGTTTAACATTTTTCTTTCCTTCAATTTCAAGCTATATGTTTCCCATCTTTGAATCTTAACAGTTTCAACACACACGTAACAACGTCATTCCCTAAGACTTTTTCATGAAAAAATAGCTATCTCATTTAGAGATCATACAGAGATTTGTTATCTATCAATCAATATTCCAAAAAAAATGGAAACTCCCAGTGATTCAATCCCTCGAAGGAGGCTCTAACTATGAAATGATAAACTGTATCAATCCTTTATAATCCACAAGTAATGTATCCAATACTATTTATGTATTATAAGGTGACTTCAACCAAAATGGTGAGAATGTTATAATCAAGAGAAATTATTCCCAAATAGAGGACTCAAGCATGACTATGGGCATTGCCAAAATAATGAGTTTATCACTCTCAGGAAATTAATGTGAATAGCGCAATTTGGTTCTCCATATATACAAAACCTCAAGAATGATTAGTAACCAATTCATGGATATTCATGGGCTCGCAAATGTTGGCATACTTGGTGAGCCATAGATTTTCTGCTATGATGGCATTAAAAGCATCCCTGGGATGGTATTCGTCCCACCAGACATAGCTGAAGGCATTGTTACAGGCCATTTCTAGACTGAGGCACATAAGCAAACCTCCGTATTTCCCTATTCCACAGCAAGAATGGAGAGTATTATGGAAACCATAACATTCAGGATTTTGTAGAATATTGCCCTCAAATCTCAGAGAAAGGCACTCAAGGTGCTGCAAAGGTTGTCTCCTACAAGCAAGATCTCTCATGGATTTATTGATGGATGGTTGACTTTCATTTTCTGAATCATAGAATGGTCCATCCATGGATATCATTTGAAGTAATCAGTGCTTATTAACAGACATCTTATCAATTAGAAGGACAACTTTTATGAAAGCAGGATAATTCTAGGTGTAGTGCTATATGTATTATGAAAAAATCCTTTGTCTCAAATTTGCTTCCTGACAGAATATTCTTAGAGTGGCCTTTCGCATAGATGCACAATGTACATGCAAGGCTGTCTGGTGGTTAGCTCTTATCCATATCCTAGACCGTTTGAGTGTTTCAAGAGATCAGCCTTCCTTGAATTCTATATTTTATATGTTTGATTTCAAGTTCATAATGTAAATACCCTTCCCGTTGAAAACAAAAAAGTGAATATTTGGAGGATGGATGTAGAGAGCTCTGGATGGAGAGGTTTCTGATTATTGGCACCCGCTCTGATTTGCTTACTCTGGTTACTATATTCATATGAGATTACACATTTATGTTGTGAATAATAACTCATATGCCAAAGCGATTCCAACCCATCGTGTCATAGGAACGAGTGCAAAATTTGCAGTAAATAGCCCAGGATGCAGCTGGATTGAGGTCAAGAGCAGAGTCCATTCATTTTTTGTTGGAGACAGATCACACAAACAATCAGAGCGGATATATTCAATGGTGGATTTATTGGCTAGGAAGATGGAAGATTTAGGGTATATGCCAAATATAGTAAAAAACACACACTGAAGCTAAACTCTAAACACTAATGCATACGACTAGAGAAATATGTTAATGGTCTAACTCATGAAACCCTAAAAACAAGAGCAAATAGAACATGGGTCTTCAAAAATTTAATCGATCTCTTTTGATTCGAGATATAATCAATAGATTTCAATGGCAAGGAAAGAATATTTAAATTATCGTATCAACATGTTGAAAAATAGAACTAAAATACAAAAGCAACTGCAAATAAAGTGCGAAATTAACAGATTGACCTATGATGGAGCCGATTACAATTGGAATTCCTTCTGACTTGTGGAGCGAGCACACCTGCAACAGGCACTCGGGATCAATTTCTTTACCTACTGCATCTTTCCTCCAAATCTGGGACAGTATGGCCACATCGTTTCTCCAAACCTGCAGTAGTATGGCTGCATCCTTCCTCAAAACCAGCGACAGTATGGCCGCATCCTCCCTCCTTCCCTTGAAAAACCATGCAACCAGAGGGAAATGAAAGAGGTAAATTAAAAATATCAACTAGACGGAAATGAAAGAGAGAAATTAAAAATATCAACCAGAGGGAAATGAAAGAGGGAAATTAAAACTTTTGATATTTGAAATTTTTTGACATTTTGAAATGAAATACGTGTGTTTTTTAAGGCCACTCAAATTCCATTAAATAAAATTTGTGAGACGTTTCTTGGGGTTAATAAGGGGTTTGGGTAAATAAGTGGTATTTTTTATTATAAATAATTATTAATGAGATTAGATCTAAGACATTTATTTAAATTATTAATTATATAAAATTGTTTAATTTTTATTTCATAAACTAGGGATTTTGGTTGATTTTTTAATCTAATTATGTGATATTAAAGATGAATTATGGTAACTTAAAAATAATTTTTATGTGGTTAAAAGGGAAGTAGTAATGTTATGGTATGAATGATTATTTTCAATGAAATTTTTGGTTTAGTAAGGATAACTCATCTATGGACATTTTCCATGATTTTTAAGATGAAGCCAATATAGGAAAGGTGATACTTAAAGGGCTCCCACATGCTTTAGAAAATTTATATCTATTGGTTTATAAAAATTAGAGGTGGAAAAATATCCTAAGCTCTAGAGCTAAGTTTTTTCCAACTTAGCTATATCTTGAACAACAAATTGTTGTTGATGTCAAGGATATGATAGAAAGTTGGTGGGTTGTAGGGTAGTCTTCTCATGAAATAAATGGAATGTAGTTAGTAGGTAGGTAGGGGGAACCATTTTGGTGGAACTTGGTCATAAATGGGACATATATCCATGCATAGTTTTCTAAGAAAAAATACACCTAGTGGATTATCAGTGTACGAGAATCACTTTAGGATCTAGGCTATTGTGCACACACTAACTAAAGGGATATTAGTGAAACCCACAAAAGTTTTATAGCTGCTTTTATATAAATATAAGGTGTTCTTGTGTTCTCATTGGTTATTTATGGGAAACTAATAATAAAGAAAGAGAAGTTATAGGTGCTTTTATATAAATAGGTGTTTTTGTGCTCTCATTGGTTAGGTATGGGAAAATGACAATAAAGTAAGAGAATTTATAGGTGATTTTATAGAAATAGGTGTTCTTGTGCTCTCATTGGTTAGGTATGGGAAAATGACAATAAAGTAAGAGAAGGATTTGACTACTGGACAATTAGAGGAATGATTCCACACAAAACCAAGCTTGGTGTTGTAGCACTTTCTAGGATAAGGGATTTTGAAGGGTTTCCCCCACCATATGACCGGAATAAGAGAATGGTCATTGCAGATGCTCTGAAAGTGTTCAGGCTTCATCTAGGTCACAAGTATTGTGTGCTAGGAAGGCTTTCCAAAGAATTTGGATGGCATCACTACGACACAATTATGGAATTAGAAGGGAAGAGAAAGGAAAAGGCTCATGTATCATATGAGAGAAGGAAGAAATTGGCAAAATTGAGATCAAAATAAGTGGAGTTAGTCGAAAAGAAGCTTTTTCCAGAGACGGATAACATAAAACTTGACAACATATTGGTTAATTTCCTTGACCTTTTATTGGTTATTCAGAAGGAGTAACCCCAAAGATGGAGCTCTTACCTTCAAAAAAGTATTAGATAAGTTACATGTTGTGCTCAATGAAGCAATCAATTTTGAAATGACCGCCCTCAAACGAAACGACCCAATCCAACCCGAACATGTTTGGGCAGGCGCCCTCACATGGTGCGCCCGACCGAACAAAGGCACAAGGGAGAAAAAAGCAAACAGGCCGTACGAATGTGCACAAGGCACCCATGTAGTCACAACTTAGAAAATTTGATACGATCACCCTCAACTGAAACGACCCGACCCGAACGCGTTTGGGCGGGCACCCTTAACCGAAATGACCCGACCCGAACACGTTCGGGAAGGCGCCCTCAACCGAAACGACCCTACCCGAACACGCCCGACCCGAATGGGTTAGGGTTTTAGAGGTGTAGGGGGTTATTGGATTAAGTATTTAACGATTTTATGGGTTAGGGGTTGTTACATGTTAATGGGGCTAGGGTTTAGGGAGTTAAATGGGTTAGGGTTTTAGGGGTTTAAGGGCTTAAATGGGATAGGGGTTAAGGGTTTAAGGGTTAGTGGTTAACGTTTTAGGGGTTAAGAGACTTATTGCAATGACATTATTTACCTAGTGCACCAGTTGTCACTGTTGGAATCGTTGCTCTGTGTTCCTCTCTGGTGGTAGGATGCTCAAGTACAACACTCTCTGTCATTTAAAAAAAAAAACGTTATAAGGAGACGACCCTCAAGGTATAATTAGAAAAAATTATAAGTAGAAATTAATTTTCATCATGGTCCTCACTGATAGTAGTATTTTCAATCTGGTCCCCACTAGAATGATCAAGTTGCACGTGAAGACCATGTACTTCTGGCAATATTTCACTCTCAACGCAGTGCTCTACAACTAGGTTATTTGGCTCGTTGAAAGTGTTTCTCCCATGATTTAAACAAAGTTGTTAGACATTAAATTTATGGACAAAAACAAACATATTGACCCTATCACACACTAAAGCCAATCCAGTTCCTTCACATAAACTTCTTCCAGAGGTATTTCGTCCCTCGCCTCCAACCATTCCAATGGTCGCCATGATTTTTTCCTGAGACTCTTCATTCGGGTCTCCACCGCTCTGAAACCCAATTGAAATCTGGGTATCAAAATACTCAAATTCCTCTTTGAGAGTGTCATCCAATAAGCCATAGCTCAGAAAAATTTATGTACAGGGCTTGCTACAGAGGTCCAAAGAACTAGACCCACTCCTCAACCCCAACCTTCTTAGATTACTCTGAGATGATAGGGAGCTATGTATATCAGCTTTAGATAGGGTCCTTCCGAATTTGGGCTGTAAATCATGATGAACCCACTTGCCTTCACAAATTCCAGCAACAACAAAAAGAATAAGATAATTAGGTAAAACAAAGATTGTGATAGTTTAGAACCCTAAGAAATCTCAAAGTTTACTTCAATATTTCTTCATTTATCCAAACCTCAGTCATTTTAGGAACAAGTTTTGGAAGACATTGTGATAGTTGTTGAGGTGCAAAGTAAGCCATTTCTCCCAGTAGCTAGACACTTAACTTATGTAACATAAAAATGATCAAATAGTACAGGTAATACAAGTTCCAGCTAGGGATCAAAACCCAAACCCCTAATTTAGGCAGATTAGTGTCTGCGCGCGCACAAAAATAATATTATTCCTCTAGACAATCAAATGTGCCATATAGTAGGGTTCCAACAAGGGGGAAAAGCTGATGAAGCCAAGTGAAGCTTAGCCAGTGTAACGCCTGCAATGAGTGATAGCAGTGCAGCTTCTATGGTAAGGTCTGGTCAAGCTTATCAGCTCCCACAGAGGCCACTGTGCATTTGATCATTAGATCGGGTTGGTAATGGGTTGCAGTCCCAATAGAAAAAATTACAAGCAGACCCATGACACAAGATCCTGAAACAAAAGCTAAAACGCCAACCAAAATTCTTGTTGTATTGAAAAATAAGATACCTGTTTTTGGAGTTGTGGAGTTGAGAGCAATGCAGAGATCCTCACACTGTCGATGGTTCCATATATATGAGAACAGATCGGGGCACAAATCTCCCACATCCTTCCTCCAAACCAGCAATAGTATTGCTGCATCCTTCCTCAAAACCGGTGACAGTATGGCTACATCTTCTCTCCTTCCCTAGACAAACCATGCAACCGGAGGGAAATGAAAGCGGGAAATTAAAGCTTTTGATATTTGAAATTTTTTGACATTTTGAAATGAAACATGTGTGTAAGGATCAAGGGCGATGGTAAGACAATAAATATGGACAAGGAAGCCAAAGGCGCCGCTCTACAACTCTCAAAAGGCGATCTGCACTCGCTGTTGGAGCCACTGACCAAAGACGGCCTGACCCGACCATTCCCGGTTGAGTGACCTCACACAGCATGACATGACGTGCCCAACCGAACGATGCCACAAGGGAGAAAACAAAAAATGGGCCACCCGAACGTGCACAACGCACCCGGCCAAATGAGAAGAAGAGTAGGGGAGGACAACATTGAGAACAAAATCCCTTTTGCTTCCATCATTCTTAACTATATGAAAGACTGAGCTAGTATAGATTCAAACAAAATGAAATAATAAAAGATAGTATTTTCAATTCATGATTAATTGATGCTTATGTGGTGGATTTGATGTGAAGTGGATTCTTTAGGATTTCCTTCAACATCTCTATTTCTTTCATTTGTTGAGTTGGTACGTGGTGCATTATTTTTTTCCAAAATATACTTCAAAATATCAATAGACTCTTTGATGAGATTGCATTTGTTTCATAGGTCATTGAACTATCCCTGGAGTGAAGACACTCTCTGAAGGAATAGATTGAGGTCAACCTCATGTTTCTCCTTGGTGATTTGAGCATGAGTGTCAATTTTGGCATCCAATATCTTCTGATGTGCGCGAAATTGCTCCAAATCTGCTTGGATATCAGCGCAGTGGAAGTAGTCTTCTCTTCTTGCCATGTTGTGAGAGAAAATTGATGAGCCAGAGAATGAGAAGGGCCTGCAAAGGCACAGATCCAATGGGCATGGGTCGGAAAAGAAGCAGGGGCCTTTGAAAATGACAGAGACAGATGATCGGAGGAATCTGATGGTGTTGGAAACCTCTGCAGATAATATGTGAGTTGATTTATTTTTTATTATGGTAGGAAGCATTGAGATTCGGTGGTGCTACATCGAATAAAGCCTATAGGATGTAAGCAGGCTCTATTTTCACGTGTATCTTCCTCCTTGTTGAGCAAACGAAGTACATGGTAGAATCGAATTTCTTTCATCTGTTGAGCAAGTGCTTGGCATCAACTGATTGTTTTCTACAGGATCACATTGGATAATTTCTGGTTGTATACCATCAGACTAATGACAATAGCCGAGTCTCCAATGATCGTTGTTGTGTATGCCAAGTTTTTTAAGCTGGATGAGACCTCGATAAAGAGCGAGAGCTTCGGCCCTGTTATTGGATAGATTGCCTAATCCCCATTCATAGGCAGTTATGATGTCTCCATTGGTGTTATAGATGATTCCTCCAACCTTAGCCATTCTTGGATTAGATTTAGAGGCACCATCAAAAAAGAGATAATGGGTGTTGTAGTTTCTGAGCCAGAGAGAAAAATCCTCATCTTTCATTCTAATCTTCCAATTGTAGGTAGAATTGTTGTTGTTGTTAATGTCACTCCTGCTGTGGGCATTGTTTTTTTTGTCCAGTAAATACCCTATGAAGTTCCTTTCTTCAACATAGAGTTCAGTTGTGTCAAGTTTCCCTTGACTTTACCAAGTAAGAGAAGTTATAGGTGCTTTTATAGAAATAGGTGTTCTTGTCCTCTCATGGGTTATGTATAGGAAAATGACAATAAAGTAAGAGAAGGATTTGACTACTGGACAATTAGAGGAATGAATATTCCACACAAAACCAAGCATGATGCTGCAGCACTTTCTAGGCTAAGGTATTTTGAAGGGGTTCCCCCACCATATCACTGGAAGAAGAGAATGGTCATTCCAGATGCTCTGAAAGTGTTGAGGCTTCAGCCAGGTCACAAGTATTGTCTGCTAGGAAGGCTTTCCAGAGAAGTTGGCTGGCATCACTATGACACTATTACAGAATTAGAAGGGAAGAGAAAGGAAAAGGCTCAAGTATCATATGAGAGAAAGAAGCAATTGGAAAAATTTAGATCAAAATCAATGGAGTTAGCCGAAAAGCAGCTTACCCCAGAGATGGATAAGATAAAACTTGACAACATATTGGTCAATTTCCTTGACTCTTTATTGGTTATTCAGAAGGAGTATGAATACACCACCATTAATATCAAGGTAACCGGCCCCTAGAAAATGAAGGGGTTAAGGGGTTTAGGGGTTAGATGTTTGGGGCTTAGGGGTTTGAATGGGTTAGGGTTTTAGAGGTTTAGGGGGTTAAATGGGTTAGGGTTTTAGAGTTTTAGGGGGTTAGTGGATTTAGTAGTTAAGAAATTTAGGGGTTAGGGGTCGTTACGGGTTAATGGGGCTAGGGTTTAGGGGATTAAATGGGTTAGGGTTTTATTGGTTTAGGGGGTTAAATATTGGGTTAGGGTTTTATGGGTTTACGGGGTTAAATGGGTTGGGGGTTGGGAATGAGTGTTTAAGGGATTAGGGGTTAAGGGTTAAAGGATTAGGGATTAGGGGGTTAAATGGGTTGGGGTTGGGAATTAGTGTTTAAGGGGTTAGGGGTTAAGGGTTAAAGCTGGTTGAGGGTTTAGGGGTTAAATGGGTTAGGCATGGATTTAGAGGTTTAGGGGCTTGGGGGATTTAACAGTTAAGGATTTTAGCTAGGGGTTAGGGGTTAAGGGGTCAAGGGGTTAGAGGTTTAGGTTTTAGGGGTTTAAATGGGTTACAGGTGTTTAAAAGTTTAGGCGGTTAGGAGATTTAGTAGTTAAGGATTTTTGGGGTTAAGGGTTAGGGTAGGGGGTTAAATGGGTTACAGTTTTAGGGGGTTAAATGGGTTAGGCCAACTGGGAAATAGGGTTTAAGGGGTTACGGGTTAAGGGTTTAGAGGTTTAGGGTTTCAGGGGTTAAATGGGTTAGGGGTTTTCGGGTTTAGGGGGTTAAATGGGTTAGGGGTTAAGGGTTTAAGGGTTAGTGGTTAAGGGTTTAGAGGTTTAGGGTTTAGGGGTTAAATGGGTTAGGGGTTTAGAGGTTTATGGTTTAGGGGGTTAAATGGGTTAGGGTTTCAGAATTAGGGTTTAATGGGTTAGGGGTTAAGGGGTTATATGTTTAGTGTTTAGGGGGTGAAATGGGTTAGGGGTTTAGGGGGTTAGGGGATTTAGCACTTATTGATTTTAGAGGTTAGAAGTTAGGGGCTAATGGGGTTAGGTTTTAGGGGGTTAGATGGGTTAGGGGTCAGGAATATGAGCGCCCTCAAACAAAATGGCTCGAACCAAACATGCCCGGTCAGGCGACCTCGCACGGCGTGACACGACTCGTCTGACCGGAAGATGCCACAAGGGATCAAACGAAAAAAGGGCCACCTGAACATGCAAACAACACTTGGGTGGTGAAAACTTAGCAAAACTAATTCAGGTGCCCTTGAACGAAACGGCTCGACCCGACTCGAACGCGCCTGGTCAGGCGACCTCACACGGCACAACACGCCGCGCCCAAATGAATGATACCACAAGGGAGAAAACAGAAAACGGGCCACCCGAACATGCACAAGACACCCTGGCTGTTACAACTTAGAAAAAATGATATGGGCATCCTCGAATGAAATGGCCCGACCTTAACACGCCTAGTCAGGTGACCTCACACGACGCACCTGACCGAATTATGATGCCACAAGGGAGCAAACGGCGAATAGGCCACCCGAATGTGCACAAGGCACCTGGGTGGTCACAACTTAGCAAAACTGATACAGGTGCCCTCGAACGAAACTAACCGACACAAACGCGCCCTATTGGGTGACCTCGCATGGCGCGACAAGATGCGCCTGACCGAATGAATATGCCACAAGGGAGAAAATAACAAACAGGCCACTCGAATGTACACAAGGCACCTGGGCGGTCACAACTTAGCAAACTGATATGTTCGCCCTCGAACAAAATGGCCCAAACCGAAATCGGGTGACCTCGCATGGTGCGACACAGCGCGCCTGACAGAATGATGCCACAAGGGAGAAAATGGAAAACAGGCCACCCAAACGTGCACACAGCACTTGGGTGGTCACAACATAGCCAAACTTATACGGGAACCCTCGAACAAAATGACCAACCTGACACAAACATGCTCGGTTGGGCAACCTCACACAATGCGCCTAACCCGAACGTGCCTGGTCGAGCGACCTCACACGGTGCGACACGCTGCGCCCGAACGAATGATGCCACAAGGGATCAAATAGAAAACAAGCCACTCGAATGTGCACAAGGCACCCAGGCGGTCACAACTTAGTAAAATTGATACGGGCACCCTCAAATGAAATGACCCGACCCGAACGTGCCCAGTCGGGCAACCTCACACAGTGGAACAAGGCGTGCCCGACCGAATGATGTCACAGGGGAGAAAATGGCAAACGAGCCCCCTGAAGGTGCACAAGACACCGTGGTGGTCACAACTTAGCAAAATTGATACGAGTGCCCTCGAACGAAACGACCCGACTCGAACATGCCTGGTCGAGCGACCCCACGCGGCGCAACATGGCACGTGCGACTGAACAATGCCATAAGGGAGCAACCGGAAAATGGGTCACCCATATGTGCACAAGGCACCCAGGTGGTCATAACTTAGCAAAACTGATACGGGTGCCCTCGAACGAAACGGCCCGACCTGAACGCGCCCAGTCGAGCGACCTCACACGGCGCACCCAACCAAACGATTCCACAAGGGATCAAATGGTAAATGGGCTTCTCGAACATACACAAGGCACTCGGGTGGTCACAGCTTAGCAAAACTGATACGAGCTCCCTAGCATGAAACAACCTGACCCGAACACACCTGGTCGGGCGACCTCACGTGGCGTTACACAACGCGCCTGACCGAATGATTATGCCACAAGGGAGAAAACAGAAAAATGGCTGCACAAACGTGCACAAGGCACCTAGGCAGTCATAACTTAGCAAAACTGATACGGGTGCCCTCAAACGAAACAAACCGACCCGAACGCGCCCGGTCGGGCGACCTCCCATGGTGCGACACGACATGCCTGACCGAATGAAAATGCCAGAAGGGAGAAAATAGAGAACAGGCCTCCCAAATGTACACAAAGCACCTGGGTGGTCACAACATAGAAAAATTGATACGGGCGCCCTCGAACAAAATGGCCCGAACCGAACGTGCCCGATCGGACGACCTCACATGGTCCGACACGACGCACCTGACAGAATGATGCCACAAGGGAGAAAATGGAAAACAAGCTGCCCGAATGTGCACACAGCACTTGGGTGGTCACAACTGAGCAAAATTTATACGGGTGCACTCGAACGAAACAGCATGACCCGACCCAAACGCACCCGGTCGGGCAACTTCACACAATGCGCTCGACCCGAATGCGCCTGGTCGGCCGACCTCACATGATGCGACACACTGTGCCTGAACGAATGATGCCACAAGGCAGAAAATAGCAAACGGACCACCCGAATGTGCACAAGGCACCCGATGGTCACAACTTAGCAAAACTGATACAAGCACCCTCGAATGAAATGGCCCGACTCGAATGGACCGAGTCGAGCGACCTTACACGGCCCGCCTGACCGAACGATGTCACAGGGGAACAAATGGCAAATGGGCCACATGATGGTGCACAAGACACCTGGGTGGTCACAACTTAGAAAAAATGATACGGGCGCCCACGAACAAAACGGCCTGACTCGAACGCGCTCGGTCGGGCGACCTCACACGGTGCGACACGGCGCGCCCGACCAAATGATGCCACAAGGGAGAAAATGGAAAATGGGTCACCCGTATGTGCACAAGGCACCCAGGTGATCACAACTTAGAAAAACTAATACGGGCGCCCTCAAACGAAATGGCCCCACCCGAACGCGCCTGGTTGGGCAACCTCACACAGCGCGCCCGACTGAACGATTCCACAAGGGAGCAAATGGAAAACGGGCTGCTCGAACATATAGAAGGTACTCGGGTGGTCATAACTTAGCAAAATTAATACGGGTGCCCTAGAACAAAACAACCCGACCCGAACGCACCTGGTTGGGCGACCTCGCACGGCGTGACATGACGCGCCTGACCGAACGATTATGCCACAAGGGAGCAAATAGAAAATGGGTTGCCCAAACATGCATAAGGCACCAAGGTGGTAACAACTTAGCAAAATTTTTACGGGCACCCTCGAACAAATTGGCCCGAACTAAATGTGCCTGGTCGTGCGACCTCGCACGGCGCGACATGGCGCGCCCGACCAAATGACGCCACAAGGGGGAAAACGAGAAACGGGCCACCTGAATGTTCACACAACACTCGGGAGGTCACAACTTAGCAAAACTAATACTGGGTCCCTCGAATCAAATGGCCCGACCCGACACGAATGCGTCCGGTCAGGCGACCTTACACGGCGCGCCCGACCCGAACGCGCCTGGTTGGGTGACCTCACACAGTTTGCGCGAAAAAGCGATGCCACAAGGGAGAAAAAGGAAAAAAGGCCACCAGAACATGCACAAGGCACTGGGGTGGTCACAACATAGCAAAACTAATAGTGGAAATTAACGAAAATGACCAAAAATACACATCAACGTACCCTAATGAAACTATGATACACGATGCACCCGAATGAACGATGCCACAAGGGAGCAAATGGAAAACGGGCCACCCCAACGTGCACAAGGCACCCGGGTGGTCACAACTTAGCAAAACTGATATGGGCGCCCTCAAACGAAACGACTCGACCCGAATGCGCCTTGTCAGGCGACCTCACATGGCACGACATGACGCGCCTGAATGAACATTGCCACAAGGCAGAAAATGGAAAAAAGGCCACCCGAACATGCACAAGGCACCTGGGCAGTCACAAATTAGCAAAAATGATATGGGCACCCTCGAACGAAACAACTCGACCCGAACGTGCTGGATCGGACGACCTTACACGGCGTGCCGGACTGAACGATGCCATAAGGGAGAAAACGAAAAATGGGCCACCCGAACGTGCACAAGGTACCCGGGCAGTCACAACTTAGCAAAATTGATACGGGCACTCTCGAATGAAAGGACCTGACCTGAACGCCCCTGGTCGGGTGACCTCACACGGTGTGACATGACGCACCCGAACAAATGATGCCACAAGGGAGAAAATGGAAAACGGCCTACCCGAACGTCCACAAGCTGGCACTCGGGTGGTCACAACTTAGCAAAATTGATACAGGTGCCCTCAAACGAAATGACCTAACCCCAACGCACCTGGTCGGGCGACCTCGTACGGCACGACACGGCACACCCGATCGAACGATGTCACAGGGGAGCAAACGGAAAACGAGCCGCTCGAAGGTGCACAAGACACTTAGGCAGTCACAACTTAGCAAAACTGATACAAGCGCCGTCGAACGAAATGACCTGACCCGAACGTGCCCGGTCGGGAAACCTCACACGGCGCGACATGGCACTCCCGACTGAGCGATGCCACAACGTAGCAAATGGAAAATGTGTCACTCGTACATGCACAAGGCACCCGGGCAATAACAACTTAGCAAAACTAATTCGGGTGTCCTCAAACGAAACGACTCGTCCCGAACACGCCCGGTCAGGTGACCTCACATGGCGTGCCCGAACAAATGATTTCACAAGGGAGAAAATGGAAAACGGGCTGCCCGAACGTGCACAAGGCACCCGGGTGGTCACAACTTAGTAAAATTCATACGGATGCCCTAAAAGGAAACAACCCGACCCGAAGGCGACTGGTCGGGCGACCTCACACGGTGCGACACGACGCGCCTGACTGAATGATTATGCCACAACAGATAAAATAGTAAATGGGATACACGAACATGCACAAGGCGCTCAAGTGGTCACAACTTAGCAAAACTGATACGGGCGCCCTTGAACAAATCAGCCCTAACCGAACGTGCCTGGTCGGGAAACCTCGCATGGCGCGACACGGCGCACCCAACTGAATGATGCCACAAGGGAGAAAACAAAAAAAAAGGCTGCCTGAATGTGCACATAGCACTTGGGTGGTTACAACTTAGCAAAATTGATATGGGCGCCCTTGAACGAAATCACCCAACCCAACCCGAACGTGCCTGGTCTGGCGACCTCACATGGCGCACCCAACCCGAACGCGCCCGGTTGGGCGACCTCACACGGCTCGCCCAAATGAACAATGCCATAAGGGAGAAAATGGAAAATAGGCCACCCGAACATGCACAAGGCACCCGGGCGGTAACAACTTAGTAAAACTGATACGGGTGCCCTCGAATAGAACGACCCAACCTGAATGCGCCCGGTCGGGTGACCTCACACGGCATGCCTGAACAAACGATGCCACAAGGGAGAAAATGGAAAATGGGCCACCCGAACATGCACAAGGCACCCAGGTGGTCACAACTTAGCAAAACTAATACGGGCACCCTCGAACGAAACGACCTGACCCGAACACGCCCGGTCACGCAACCTCACACAACACGACACGATGCACCCGAATGAACGATGCCACAAGGGAGCAAATGGAAAACGGGCCACCTGAATGTGCACAAGGCACCCGTGCGGTCACAACTTAGCAAAATTGATATGGGCGCCCTTGAACGAAATGACTCGACCTGAATGCACCCGGTCGGGCGACCTCACGCGGCGCACCCGACCAAATGATGCCACAAGGTAGCTAATGGAAAATGGGCCACCCGAACATGCACAAGGCACTCGAGTGGTCACAACTTAGAAAAACTAATACAGGCGCCCTCGAACAAAATGACTCGACCTGAACGTGCCCAGTCGGGCGACCTCACACGGCACGACACGACGCGCCCAAATGAATGATGCCACAAGGGAGCAAATGGAAAACAGGCCACTGGAACATGCACAAGCTAGCACCCAGGTGGTCACAACTTAGCAAAACTGATACGGGCACCCTCGAATGAAACAACCCAACCCGAACACGCCCTATCAGGAAACCTTGCATGGCGCGACACGGCGCACTCGACTGAATGATATCACAGGGGAGAAAATAGAAAGCGGGTTGCCCGAATGTGCACAAGAGACCCTAGCATTCACAACTTAGCAAAACTGATATGGGCGCCCTCGATCGAAATGGCCCAACCCAAACGTGGCTGGTCAGGCAACCTCACACGGCGTGCCTGACCGAACGATGCCACAAGGGAGAAAACAACAAACGAGCAACCCGGTGCACAAGGCACTCAGGCGGTCACAACTTAGCAAAACTGATATGGGCGCCCTCGAATGAAACGGCCTGACCCGAACGGGCCTGGTCGGGTGACCTCACACGGCACGACATGACGCGCCCGACCGAACAATGCCATAAGGGAGCAAATGACAAAAAAGTCACTCGAACGTGCACAAGGCACGTGGGCAGTCACAACTTAGCGAAACTGATACGGTCACCCTCGAACAAAACAACCCGACCTGAAAGCGCCCGGTCGGGCGACCTCACACGGCGTAACACGTCGCGCCCGAAGAAACGATGCCACGAGGGAGAAAATAGAAAATTGGTTGCCTGAATGTGCACAAGGCACTCGGGTGGTCAGAACTTAGAAAAACTGATACGAGCACCCTCGAATGAAACAACCCGACCCAACTCGAATGTGCCCGGTCAGGCAACCTCACATGGTGTGACACAATGCGCCTGAACGAATGATTCCACAAGGGAGAAAACAACAAACGGGCCACCCGAATGTGCACAAGGCAGCTAGGTGGTCACAACTTAGAAAAATTGAGACGGGTACCCTCAAACGAAACTGCCCAACCTGAACATGCCCGGTCGGGTGACTTGACACGACGCGCCCGACAGAATAATGCCACAAGGGATCAAATGGAAAGCAGGCCACTCGAAAATGCACAAGGCACCTGGGCGGTCACAACTTAGAAAAACTAATACGGGTGCCCTCGAACGAAATGGCCCGACCCAACCCGAACGCGCCCGGTCGGGCGACCTGACACGGCGCGACACAGCGTGCCTGACTGAACGATGCCACAAGGGATCAAATAGAAAATGGGCCACTCGAATGTGCATAACAGACCTGGGCGGTCACAACTTAGCAAAAATGATATGGTCACCCTCGAACGAAATGGCCCGACCCGAACAATTCCCTATAACAAGTATTTAGTGTGGAACCTTGTCTCGAAAACTCCAACAACCAAATTAAATATTATTGTGGAACCCAAAGCATCTAATTACTAGGCTTGGGAAAGAACCCTAGATTACACCTTTCATAAAACTTTGAAAACCAATAATGCATAGTAGTCCAAAATTATCCATAAAAGGATCATCAATGCTTCCACATTGTGCCACTAACAATTCATGTGTAATCATTAAAATATATAATATAGGTTTTAAACAATCCACTATCAACGAAGCTCGACTATAATGAACCTGCTCATTTTCAACCTCATAATCAAGCTTTTTCCAATCGATAAAAATAGGATAACATGAAAATAATTGAGGCATTTAACTATCCATAATCTAGAAAAATCTATTGTTTCATATGCAGGATGCAAGGTTTTTATTTGAAATCATTATATGTTGGTGCCTGTCCCTAATGAGTAGCAACAAATTTATCTTCTTCCCATTTAATTTTCATCTATAGAGATGCAAGAGAAAACCTATAGAAAATATGGATGCATACCTTTCTTTTTAGGTTGCAAGAGAAAACCTATACAAACTATGGATGCATACCTTTGTTTTTAGCTTGGACGCATCTTCTGTCCACACAAAATTCGACTTCACCATGCCAATTATCAATACACAAACACTTAGAATGTTGCACCACTTTTACACTCACTTAATCATTAACACTCACTACTTTCATACAAACGTCGCAAGAGCGACACATAGCCCAAACTGTCGCAAGAGCAACACTTTTACCCGAACTATCGTAATAGCGACGCTTTCCTCAAATGTCTCAATAATGACACTTAGCTCTATTCCATCGCAATTCTGACACTTTTTCCTGAACTGTCGCAATTCTAACACTTTTTCTAGAACTGACGCAATGGCGACGCTTTCCTCAAACGTCGCAATAGCGACACTTAGCTCTACGTCGTCACAATTCTAACACTTTTTCCCAAACTGTCGCAATTCCAATGCTTTGCTACAAACGTCGGAATATTGACACTAACTTATAAGTGTCGCAATACTGACACTTGTCTCCAAACGTCGGTATAGCGACAGTTGTCGGCAGGATTTGAAAAATTGATAAAATTTGGGGAAATTTTCGACATTTGGTCAAAAGTGTTGGAACCAAACTGTCGGAATTTCCGCCAAATGTACTAGTGTGGAATGATTTCATAAGAAAATTTGACTTTGAAATGCAACACGCTAAGGGAAAGGAAAATAGGGTTGCTGATGAATTAAGAAGAAAGTTGCATTATGTATATGAGTTATACTTTAATCATGTGGAATTCAAATTCCAGGAACAGGTAAAGGAAGTTGCAACAAAAGATCCCGAATACCAATTTCTGTGGCAGCAACCACAATCTGCAGAAGATCAAGGAAAACAATAAAACTATACCATCAATAATGAACAACTATTTATCTTCTGAGGAAATATATATATTTTCCTAATCAACTAATTTTAAAATAGCTAATTCTAGATGAGTATCATCGAAGTTGATTTGTTGGACACCCTGGTTATCATAAAATGCTAACAATTATCAGAAAAGATTATTTTTGGCCTGGGAAACTCAAAGATATCACCAAATATTTAACTAAATGTTTGGAATGTCAACATCAACACCCAGCCAAGTTATTAAAACCCATACCATTACTGGAGTGGAAATTGGAAGTTATATCGTTGGATTTTATTGTTGGCTTACCAAGGTGAAAGAGACACAATGACTCTATAATGGTAGTAGTTGATTGATTAAGAAAACCAACTCATTTTATACCTGTATAGTCCAAATTTCAAACTTCCCATATTGCTGACATCTTCATGAGAGAGATATTCATATTACATGGCATTAAAAAAACACTCATCTCAAACAGAGATGTGAAGCTTACCTCAGCCTTTTGGAAGGCACTGTTTACTAGATTAGGCACACAAGTCCAGTTTAGCATGACATACCATCCTAAGATGGATGGGCAAACGGAATGGGTAAACCAGATATGGAGGACATGCTACGAATGCATCTGATGCAACAACCCACAAAATTTGAAGTTTATCTGCATTTGGTGGAATTTTCCTACAATAACGAGTATCATGAATCACTCAAGATGAGTCTATTTGAAGCTTTATATGGTAGGAAGTGCTGAACCCCCATTAATTGGAGCAATCTAGAAATAAAGCTAATGCTCGAACCAGAAATGTTGGCTGAAATGGAGTAAGAAGTTAAGAATATCAGACAAAATTTAAAAGTTGCCGAAGATAGATAGAAGGTGTATTCGGATTGAAAAACAACATATAGGGAGTTAGATGTTGGTGATCACGTTTATGGGAGAATTAGACCCAAGAAGAGAAAGTTAGCGTGGACCACTTGTGCCAAGTTGGCTCCCTAATTCTGTTGACCCTTTCAAAATTTGGAAAGGGTGGGGCCAGTAGCCTACCAGCTAGCCTTATTGGAAAATATATGACTGCACAAAGTGTTCCATGTGTCTGTACTAAAAAGAGACATACATGATTCGAAACATGTAATTCATTGGAAAAATATTCAGGTAGGAATGGAATGGGAATTAAATCTGTAAGGAAGGTAAATGAATATTTATTAACTGAAAAATTTTCATGGTTGCAGGTCGAATCATACAGTGAATTCCTGGTAGAACCTCCAAATATTCTCGATCAGAGAGAAATAATGCTCCAGAGGTGAGCCATCACCCAATTTAACGTGCAATGGAAGCAATTTAATGTAATTTTTAATATTTAGATTGATTTATGTGAGATGTGTTGAATAGGATTTAATTAAATATTGAAAGGCATATTCGTAAATGTTCTCGAATTTAGGAGAACATGAGTGATTGATGAGTGATTAGTGTGGATTGAGATATTCTGAAATATTGTAAATATTATATTAGAAATTATTTCACTATTTATGGAGGATCATTAGGGTTTAGTTGAATTTTGAGATCCTCAAGGGATAAAGGAGAGATATTATGAATTGATTGAGGACTTGGAGGATCTATGGATTTTGTTGAGTAACCTATGTATCTAAACCACAATTAGTTACAAAACCTTTTGTATATATTTGTAAAGCCTCAAAGGCAAAAACAGGTAGAGAGGAAAAATATAGAGATATATTCTTATAGGTTTTAAGCCTACATGCATAGAGAGAGAGGAAGAGAAAAGGGCCATGTAAAGTCAGATCAAGCCAAAGCCAGATTGTAAACAGAGTTTGCTTTTATTTGTACAATTTATATGTTTAATGAGAAACAAAATTTCAGTTTGATGGTGAGTCATTTTTCTTATGTGCTGAGTGATCCATAATAGAAGAATTTGATATCGGTATAAACTTATGTGCAGGATTGTAAATAACAAATCATGAATTCTAGAGGAAGAGGAGTAATACAAAGAGTGCTCTGTATTGAAAGTGAGACAATGTAATGGTTATATAAATAACAAATAGTAACAAACTCAGGAGATATTCACGTTGCAGAATTCAAACAAGCTCAGGTGGAGTAGCATGGAGGAGACTTTGTTGTAGAGCAGCGACACTATAAAGAACATAAATCAAATAAAATATTAAAATACGAAGAATAATGAAAATTGGGAATCGATGGCAAGGGTTTAATCGCAATATCGAGGGTTTAAGAATTGATGTCAAAGATCAAATCAGGCAGAAGAGCTGAAAAAAGAGCCGCGTGAAGTCGAGTGAAAGGTCATGATTCGATCGCAGATCTGAAGGTGAGAGGTGAACGAACATGATAAATTCGCAAGTCAAACAATATAAGATGCGATGAGATGGAGGGAGAACGTGAGGACCGTTGCATCATGTAGTAGATCAACGACAGACGGTGGATTGCAAATTTGCACATCAGAAACTCTAAGGTTTAAGTGTAATACATCACAGGGTATGTTGTTTTGGTTTCAATGTGGTAAGGATCGAACAACGTGATGTGATGAAGGGAGTCCACGTGTCAGCACTCCACAATAGTGCACTTCACATGGTTTATGGTTTATCGTTATCGGTAAAGTGGGAAACTTGCAGGCAAGTATTTGCGATGAGTTGTGATTGGTTCAAGGTATAGTGGGACCCCCAGTGGGAATTTTCGCATGTCTGCATGTGATTTGGGTTTATGTGCAATCTCGTTTAAAGTGTATGCATTATTTGATTGCTAATGTATTTATGTTGTATTTAACTCTGAATTTGTAATCCTTTGCGTGTATAAGGGATTTATTTTGGAAATAACCCACAAGTATGAGGTATTTGTATAATGTGAATCCGTATGTGAAATAAGGTAATCCGAATGGGTGACGATGAAAAGGTAAAGTTTATTATATTGAATTATCACTTTGAAGAGTCACTCATGGTTAAAGCTTCCATGTGAAATTGATGTAAATGCAGAACCTCAAAGGCTAAGGTGGGTAATTGGGGGATTAATTCTGCTAACCTTGTATGGTTGTTATTTGCGGCCTTATGGTTGCATCATTTGGTATCAGAGCGAGTAAAAGCTCTTTTGGGAGAAATTATAATGAGTTTCGATGGAGATTGCAGAGTTGAAATATGCAGAATACATTGATAGCATAATAGAATGAGATTCAGAGGGAATTTGTATCAGAGGAGGAGAACTCATATTATAAATATGAAAAGGTGGAGACAAGTGTAAAAAGAAAAGTAAGATAGTAAAATCTGACAAAGTGATGATTTTTTTCTTGAGAAGAGCATAGACCCATTCGGATGTAAAGAGTGGAAAAAGGCTAGTGAAATGATGTAGGTATGGTTCTATTTAACATTGATTTGAGTTTTGCAGGTTTTAGACAAGGGAGGAATATCTTAGCAAAAACATCAAGAGGAGATGTAAAGAAAATAAGAACCAGTTGTGTTCTTGAAGGCAAAGTAAAGAAGATACTCTAAAGAGAAGTGGAAACGAACATAAATGTCCAAGTTAAAGGCTGGACAGAGAGGACAGGAGTTTTCTCCTAAGAAAGTAGAATTGCAGAAGCAATGAGAAAAGGAGTTGCTCAATAGAGGTTCAAGAGATAGAGAACCAGTGGTACTGAAAGACCGAGCTTCAAGGAGAGATGGCCTGGTGAGTTACTTGCAGTAGGTATGGAGAATTTTTTAGAAGGAGAGGCTTAATGCAGTTCACAAGAGACAGAAGAATGACTACTGATAGTAATAGTAGAGGTTCAGAGAGAATTGACAACAGAAGAAGAGTGGAGAATTCTGACAAGGTAAATAGGATAGAGAAGATAAGTCAAAAAGATATTGACAGAGAGAAAGCTGAGATAAATTTTCAAATTGAATTATTTATGGATATGTTGCAGAGAAATAAGGTAAACTAGAGGTATGGTTGGACTATGATAAAGAAGTTTAAATGGCATAGGTTACAAGAGAAGACAAAGCAATAGGTGAATATACAACTAATAGAGGAGCTTAAGAAGCTTGAGTAGATATTAAATGTTCAATTAAGGTTAGAGAAGTTTGAAGAGGTGGAGCTACAGCAAAAGGAAGTTGTTGGAGATGAACAAGTTCCTTTCCAACTCGAAGATGGAGCAATGATGTTTGAAACATCAGTTGAGTCTACTGAGCCTTATGATTTTGAAATTAACAATTTTGTATGGTTGCAGGTGTAATACATGATGATGGAAAATCTTTGGGTATTCTCAAAGAAGAGAAATTAGAGAGACATGATTTGAATTCTATTTTAAAGAAGAAAGATAAGACAGACAGGTCTCATGAGGAAGTTCATACACAGTTGAAGGGAGGTATTGCTTTTCAGCATACCTCTAGAGCTGCAAGAAGAGGGATTTTGCTTACATTGATAGGCAAAACAAAGTAAAAGAATTTTACTTTTGTAAACCTGAGCAAGGTATTTTATTTGATGAAGAAAGTGAAGATGTGAAGAAAGGAAAAGATGAAGATCTTGTGAGATGTTTGACTATCATGGGCAGGCAAAAAGAAGAACAGTTGTTGAAGTCTGTTATTAGAAAGGCCAGATATGACTTTATACTTTTTCGGTGCAAGGAAGATATTAGAGTGCTAGAAGAATTATTGAGAGGGACTAACAATGAAGAGGATATTACAACCAAAGGCAAAGAGATGTTTATAATATCTAAGGAGACTAAGGTTA
Organism: Pinus albicaulis; assembly: GCA_034641835.2. Classification (NCBI taxonomy): domain Eukaryota; kingdom Viridiplantae; phylum Streptophyta; class Pinopsida; order Pinales; family Pinaceae; genus Pinus; species Pinus albicaulis. The sequence goes on along the minus strand of CM076581.1, from coordinate 184,009,310 downwards.
GTCTAAATTGTCATGTGTACGATGTTTTTGCAGGTGATGAAGAAGGTACAAACGAAGCTGTAATAAACGAGATGGAGGACATCTATCTTTTGTAGGTAAGAGAGAAGTACAAAGGCAGTATGAGGATGAACACGTTTTTGTCTTGAAAGACAATAACGATGAAGGAGAATGGATTTTTAATTAGCAGCTGGAAGAAAATGTTTAAAATAAGAGAATAAGACATTGAAATGTCTTATGCATCTTTGAAAGACGTGGAGAAGAAAATGAAGACAACAAGAGTTCTGAAACTCCTACACAAAAGAAAGGACATCAACAACAAACAAAATTTGGACAAAGAACGAGAGAATTTGATGAAGCTTATGAGAAATGAACATAAGGAAAGGAGCTTTAGATAGAGAAGACAGATAAACAATTGTATGAAAGACTGGACTGTAACAAATATTGATGGTAAATTCAATGGAGTGTTACAAATGAAGATATGGAAACCAAGAAAAGCAAGGAAAGATAACAGAGTACATGGAAAACAGTTGAAAGAAGCAAGGAAATCACCGAAGAATAAAGTGTGGGATCCAGGAGGACAAAGAATGGAAGCACATGATCAGGAGAGCATGCTTATTTTATACCCTGGGAGTCTGATGTAGGAGAATCATGGTTCCAAAAATGTGTACATTTAGTAGAATCTAGGGGGTCTTGTGTTTTTCAAAAGAGTTGGTTTCCCTAAGTATTTAATTAATGCAATTTTCAATATTTTGAGTGATTTATGTGAGACATTTAGAATAAGATTTTATTAAATATTGAGAGGAATATTTTTAAATGTTCTCGAATGTAGGAGAACATGAGTGATTAATGATTGATTCATGTGGATTGAGGTATTCTGAAATATTGTAAATCTTAGATTAGAAAGCAGGTCATGATTTATGTATGATCCTTAGGATTTAGTTGAATGTTGAGATCCTCAAGGGATAAAGAAGATATTTTAGGAATTAATTGAGGACTTAGAGGATTTAGGGATTTTTTTGAGTAACCTATGGATCTGAACTAGAATTGGTTATAGAACCTTTTGTATATATTTGTAAAGCCTCTAAGGCACAAATAGGTAGAGAGGAAAAATAGAGAGATATATTTTTACAGGTTGTAAGCCTATGGGCATAGAGAGAGAGGAAGAGAAAAGGGCCATGTAAAGGCAGATCAGGCCAAAGCCATATTGTAAATAGAGTTTGATTTTATTTGTACAATTTATATGTTTAATGAGAAATTGAATTTTAGTTTGACAGTGTGTCATTTCTGTTATGTGCCGAGTGATCCATAATAGAAGAATTTGATATCAGTATATACTTATGTGCAGGATTGTAAAGAAAAAACCACAAATTTTTGATGAAGAGGAGTAAACAATGTTACCGATGAAATAGGTAACCGCAATGTTACCTACTTTTTTTTGGTAGCATAAAAAGCACCCGATTTTGAAAAGTGGTGATGCAGAATCACCATTTTTTTTTTTGGTGCACATTTTTGACACTCTAAATTTTTTATTTATGAAGTATGAATATTTGTTTTAAAATGTTAGTGATTTTCATGCTAATTTTGAAATGTATTGATGCAGCATCAATTTTTTTTTTTTTTTTTTTTTAGAGCGATGATTTTCATGCCAATTTTGAAACGTATTGATGCTGCATCAACCTTTTTTTTTTAGAGCAGTGATTTTCATGCTAATTTTGAAACGTATTGATGGATGCTGCATCAACCTTTTTTTTCTAGAGCAGTGATTTTCATGCTAATTTTGAAACGTATTGATGCTGCATCAACCTTTTTTTTTTATAGTGGTGATTTTCATGTATGTAATAAAACACAAACTTAGATTAAAAAATATATATAAAAACAGTTAAAAAAACAATAAAAATGTAAAAAAAAACAAAAATAGCTCATAAAAAGAAAAAATTTAAACAAAAATAAATAAATAAAACAAAAATATTTGAAAATTATATCAAAGGAAATGACAAAATTTGAAGAAAAAAAACACATAATTTAAAGAAAAAAAACAAAAATTCACCAAAAAATTAAAAAAAAAAAATCAAAAACATTTTTTTTCGAACTTATTAAAAAAAACAATATATTTAAAAATATATATATATTTAAAAAAATTTTAAAATAATTAAAATTACAAAATTAAAATTTAGGAAAAAAAAATTTAAAAAAAAAAAATTTAAATTTAAAAATATAAATTAAATAATAATAATAATAATAAGGAAAAAAATACAACTTTTAAAATTTACAAAAAAAACAAATTAAAAAAAAACAATTAAAATTGAAAAAAAAAAAAAAAAACCTATCATTAAAAAACAAAAAAAATGAAAAAAACCACGTGCAAATAATTAAAAAACAAATATACATAAATTTAGTGTTTTTTTTTTTTTTAGTGAAACCATTTATAGATTTTAAAAATGAAAAACTAAATAAACGAAAAAAATAAGAAAAACAATTAAATTAAATTAAAATTTAAAAATTTTAATAAATAAATTTTAAATTTTAAATTAAAAAAAAAATTATTCTATAATATTAAATATAAAAAAAATTAAACAAATTGAATTTAAAATAAAAAAATTGAATTAAAAAAATAATTTTAAATTTTCTGAAATTCAAAATTTTTTTTTAAAATCAAATTAAAAAAAAAATATTAAAAATAAAAAAAAATAAAAAAATAAAAATAAAATAAAATAAAAAATAGATGTAAGTATATATTTAAAAACAAAAAAAACAAAAAAACGAATTTTACTTCAAATAAAAATATTAAATTAAAAAAAGAATTTATTTTTTGAAAAAAAAAATTTATTTTTTCAAATTAAAAAAAAAAAAATTAAAAAAGAAACAATTAAGAAAAAAATTAAAAAAAAAACAATTAAATTTTTTTTTTTAAAAATCAATTAAAAAAAAAATTAAAAAAAAAAAAAACAATTAAAAAAAAATTAAAAAAAAAATCAATTAAAAAAAAAATTAAAAAAAAAACATTTAAAAATTTTTTTTAAAAAAAAAATCAATAAAAAAAAGTGTTTTATGGGGGCGGCCCGCCCGCTGGGCGGCGGTGGCCGGCCGGGCGGGCGGCGGTGGCCGGGCGGGTGGCGCCCCGGGGGCGGCCCAGCCGGCCTCCCGGGCCCCCGCGGGCGGAGGGCCGATTCCCGAGCCCCAGCGGGCAGGCCGCCCCCATAAAACACTTATTTTTATTGATTTTTTTAAAAAAAAAAATTTTTAAATGTTTTTTTTTAAATTTTTTTTTAATTGATTTTTTTTTAATTTTTTTTTTTAATTGTTTTTTTAAAAAAAAAAAAATTTTAATTGATTTTTTTTTTAAATTTTTTTATTTTTTGTTTTAAATTTATTATTATTATTATTATTTTTAATAATTTTTATTAAATTTCGCCCATTTTTTTTATTTAATTCATTTTTTTTTTTTTTTAATTTCATAATTTTTCATTGTTATTAACTTTTACTTTTAGTTTTTTAATATAATTTTATAAAATTCAATAAATTTTTTATAATTTTTTTTAATTTATTTCGATTTAATATGTTTTTTAAATGTTTTACTCTTTTTTTTTTTAATTTTTTTTTATTTAATTTTTTTTCTTTTTTTTTTTCAATTTTCCACTTTTAATTGATTTTTAAAGTTTTTAAAGTTTTCGTTTAACAATATATATATTTTTTTCTTTTATATTTAAAATTTATTTTTTCTTTCAAAATTTATTTGTTTATTCATTTATTTATTAAAATTTAATATTTTTGTTTTTAGATTTAATTTGTTATTTTAATATTAACCTCTTTTTTTTTTAATTTAATAAAATTTGATGTATATACCTATTTTAATTTAAGTTCATATATATATTTTATTTTTTATAATTTAAATTTAATTTATTTTTTACAGTTTATTTGTTTTTTTAATATATATTGTTTTAAATTTCATATTTTTATTGTATTTTATTTTTATTTTTTATTTTTAATTAATTTTTATTTTTTTTTTCCTTTTAATTTGAATAGTGTTTTTTTTTTAAATTTTGAATTTTTAAATTTATTAAAATTTAATATATTTCCTTAAATTTAATTATTTGTTTTAAATTTTTTTTTTCTTTTTTAAAATTTAATAAGCATTTTCTTTTTCTTTTTTAAATTTAATTTCTATATTTTATTTTTTTAATTTCCTTCCTTTTTTTTACTTGTTTTTTTTTTTAAATTTAATATTTTTATTTTGTTTTTATTTTTATTTTTTAATTTCTATATTTTTTTAAATTTTAATCATAATTTTTTTTTGGTTTATTTTTTATTTTATTTTTCCTTAAATTTTAGGTTTTTTTTAATGATTGAATTAAAATTTTTACTTTGTTTTTATTTTTATTTTTTTTATCTTCATATATTTTTAAATTTTAAGCTTTTAAATGTTTTTATTTTTTAAATTTATTTTTTTTTCTTAAATTTTAGGTTTTTTTTTAATGTTTGAATTTTAAAAATTAAAAAATGTTACTTCTATTTTTAAAAATGCCAAAAGTATGACACAATTTTTTTTTGTTATTCCAGCATCAACTGGTTTTGTTTTGAGGGTGTTTTTTCAATCCTTTTTTCAAGAAACAATTTTGTTTTTACCATAATTTTATAAAATGTTGAAATTTGACCTTAAAAAAAAACGAAGTGCGTTCTGGAAGACACACTTTTTTTTTGGGGGTGTTTTTTCAATCCTTTTTTCAACAAACAATTTTTTTTTTAGCATAATTTTAGAAAATGTTGAAATTTGACCTTAAAAAAAAAACAAGTGCGTTCTGGAAGACACACTTTTTTTTTGGGGGTGTTTTTTCATGTTTTTTTAGAGTTTTTGGGCTAGAGTTCCCGTTTTGAGGTCAGGTTACCTATTTCATCGGTAACTATGTTAGTAATACAGAGAGTGCTTTGTATTCAAGCCAAGATGGTGTAATGGTAATATAAATAAAAAAAAGTAACAAGCTCAGGAGAGATTCGCATTGAAGAATTCTGAACAAGCTCAGGAGGAGTACCGTGGAGGAGACTATGTTGCAGAGCGGCGACAATATAAAGAATAGAAATCGAATAAAAGAATAAAACACAAAGAAGATTGAAAAAGGGGGAATTGATGGCAAGGATTGAATCATACTATCGAGGGTTTAAGAATTGACGGCAAAGATCAAAGCAGACAAAATAACTAAAAGAAGAGCCACGTGAAGGCGAGCAGATGATCGTGATTGGATCGTAGATCCGAAGGTGACAGATGAATGGATATGATAACTTTGAAAGTTAAACAATATAAGATACGATGAGATGGAGGGAGAACTTGAACACTGTTGAATCGTGTAGTATATCAATGGCAAACGGTGGATCACAAAATCTCACATCGACAACTTTAAGGTTTAAATTTAAGACATTGCAAGGTATGCTATTTTGCTTGCGATGCGGTAAGGATCAAGTGACGTGATGCAATGAAGGGAGTCCACATGCCAGCAATGTGCAATAGTGCACTTCGCATGGTTTATGGTTTATCATTATCGGTAGAGTGGGAAACTTTTGAGCAAGAATTTGTGATGAGTTGTGATTGGTTCAAGCTATAGTGGGACCCTCCAGTGGGAAGTTTCGAATGTCTGCACATGATCTGGGTTTATGTCAAGTCTAGTTTAAGGTTTCTGTTTTATTTGATCGGTAATGTTTGTATGTTGTATTTAACTCTGAATTTGTAATCCGCTACGTGTATAAAGGGAGTTTTGTGGGCCATAACCCACAGGTCTAAGGTATTCATATAATTTGAAGCCGTATATGAAATAAGGTAATGTGAAGGGGTGACGATGAAAAGGTAAAGTTTATTATATTGAGTTATCAACTTAAAGAGTCACTCATGGTTAAAGCTTTTGTGTGAAATTGATCTGAAAGGATAACCTCAAAGGTTCAGGTGGGTAATTGTGTGATTAATTCCGCTAATCTTGTATAGTTGTTATTTGCAACCTTATGGTTGCATCACCTGGGCAGATGAAAAATTTGTATGTTAGGCATTTCCATAACCCTTCACTGGAATGGAATAACATCGAGAACGATGTTTATCTTAAGTGGGGAAAGATGTAACACCCAAGTTTATTGTCATTAAATTTTAAGACATTTTTAATTAGATATTAGTTTATTTTAAATTAATGGGATTAACGTGTATGTTAATCAGGTTATGAACTAAATATTTTCTTTTCAATAAATAATTAATTATGGAATATTTCCATAATTCTGATCATAAAAAGTTTTCCAGGATTCTAAAGTAGTTTATTAAGAAGTTACTGGTAGTTACCTTCCTCCAGGAATGAAAGGAAAATCCTAGATGAGGAAAAGGTTTTTGCGCAGGTGATAAGAATTAGCTAAGGGATAAAAGGAGTGAGTATACACAGTTGGTGGAAAATTAATGGAAATCTACTACCTGTTTTAGGATACAATATTGGAGAGGAGTCATGAGGTCCATCTCCTTCAAAACACTACTGGAATTCCTACCTTGGTGAGGATCATGGGGGGAGCTAAGGACGTCATCGCCACACTCAAGTTTGGGCAGATGCCATCAGTCCTACTTACTGAGATAAGTAAATTAGATTGGAAATGAATGAAATTAATTCCTCTTTGTATGTCTGTCTTACTCTTTTTAATAGAATCTTCAGAGAATATGAAAATATGTTCCAAAGTTATAAATAGGACTATGGATACGTAATTATTTGAATTACAGGAGCAGTAATGAAATTCTAAGAATGTATACTAAAAAAATCTTTATTTTCTTTCGGAAATTATTACTGTAAATTATATTTATTGAAGAAAAAGTAATAGAAATTTCATAGGTAAACCTAACTAGAATTTGGTTAAGTCACTCTCATGTCATGTCATTTTATTAAAGAAAACTAACTGTCATAATAAGAAAAGTATTAAGAATCCATTTGTTGAACATTTAAATGAGTGACAGAAAAGATATATTAAATCCTAGAAATAAAAAGATATGTATATAATGTTGCTACACATAAACAAGATACTTATTCTTGTTCGAAGGAAAAATTAAAATATACAAATGTAGAATTCAGAGCTCAGAATATTAAGGAAAACATAGAGCTTAAAGCCTAAGGAAATAGTTATGGAAAATCTGGCAGAATACACTCCAAGTTTGAAAATAAAAATAAAAAATTGTTTTATCTTCTTGAATAGAAAAGAGGACCCAATTAAATGATATGACATAGAAGAATCGAATTTAAATATAAAACTACATTAAAATATATGTAAAGATGACATGAAAGTTATAGATAGAGTTGAGTCGAAAAGAAGACTCAAAAACAAAAATATAACTGTGATGGTCGACATAAATTATATCTAAAATTCATTATCAGAGATTGCTTATGCTAGTTGAGCCAGAAGAGAAATAAAAACAACAAATGTATATCATATATACATATAAATAATCTGGAGAATCCATGAAAAATTTAAATCTAGATCAAAAAACTGATAGCAATAACCTTCATGACAACTAACAAGGTCAAGATAGATGACCAATAGAATGATACTCTTCACAGTCATGAATAACGCAAGTCAAGAAATTGTAATAAACTAAATTCATAAACTATAACAGTTGAAAAAACCTTATGGGTATATTTAGATTATTGAGAAAATCCAACTGGTAAACCCTTTTTGAATGCAACGGAGCCAAAACTATAATTGAAGTAACAATCTCATATTTTAACCAAACCCTCAAGGGGTGGAAACAAGCTAAACCCCTCAATAACTCGAGAGAGAAATAACAGTACTAAACCCTTAATACTAAATATGTGATAGAGGATTAAAGTTAGTTTGTAGCGACGTATTGCACCTGTAAAGAGGAGCGAAATGCATCAGTGGAATGGGCTGTTGAGAGCTTAGCAGCACAAAGGTGTAGAAGAAAAATGGGTTTTACCTATACAATAAATGCAATAGTGCATTAGTACTAGAAGATGAAAACATGAACTATTAACTGAGACTACAAGAAACCATAAATTCTCTTACCTTAAATCCATGTGGGTAGTCAACTCCTCGTGCCTACACCAATATAGAACCATTAAAAATCTTGAATAAAAGATAACAATGTTTTAAAAGAATAATATATATTATGCAGTTGATACTGTGAACTTACCTTTGATGGGGTCGACAGAGTAAACCCTCCTGACCAAGCTTTTGAATGGAGAAAATGAAATGATCTAGGGTTCTTCCTAAGCCTGCAGTTTGCAAACCAAGTATTTGCACCAGGGGCTCGACAACACACAAATATCTCAGTTCCATAGTTGAGACAACTTAAATAATTAACAACAAGAATGGACAGAGAAAACTGAGAATATTGTTTAAAGACATAGGGTTCGTTGCCTTACCCAAGTCGAGATCACTGGATGAACAACGAAAAGCTCGCGGGAGTTCGAGAGCACCAAAAAATGAGAAAACAAAACAATGAGGGAGGTATTTAGGGTTCAGGGGGTAGGTTAATACCCTAACCACCCCAACAACCTTACTAGCCATAGATCTCAATCAGACATCAACGATAGAGAGGCTCACACATGGCACAATAAGAATTAAAGGGTAAGGATCATGGATATGGCGGCTCCAGTAGAATCTAATCAAATTAATCATCAAATCAATAATGTATGCCATCTCACAAGGCCATAAACTATGAAATCCCAAATGTACTAAAACTATAATGAATATATATTAATTGATTGACAACATATCTGCGGAGGGTTTGATTAATAACAAAATGTATATAGATTATAGGTATAATGGTAATGCCAAGTATAAGTGTATGGATGGGACATTGCATAGCATCATAAAAAGGAAACTTACCATTTTTCTTAAGTTACATTGCAAAAGGAATGACAAACTGAAACCCTTTTAGTTAATCCATGATTGATATTAGGTTTTAATGGAGTTAATTGCGAAAAATATTTTTTTTTTAATGATAAAAAGTAAATGATGTGGTTGGACATTACAAGTTTAATTTGTTTTGAAATACAAACATTTTCTCTAAAATTTATATTTTAAGAAATATTCAATTTTAAAATTTTTATTTATTGATAAAATAAATAACGTCAATCAAATTATTTGATATAATTTTTTTAATAATAAAATAAAATAATACACAAATTTCAAAATTTAAATAAAAATAAAAAACCACACAACTCAAAAACCCACTCAACAACCTAACAAATAAAGCACTTTTATTATTTTGAATTCAGTATATTTTATATTTCCCTTGACTACCTCCCATAACTTTTCTGGCTCAACATACACAGCTATAACAAAATGTCAAAAAGTAGTAAGAAATAAAGATTCCACACTTCATCCTTCGGAAAAAAATACAGTGCATTGATATTGAACACTTTCTATGAAGTGAATTAAACATGAAGTTATTCTTCAACAAATGTAACTTTTTTTTTATAAATATTCATAGTATGTGGGGAAAATTGAAAATCCACACTACTTCTTTTTTGATTACAAGGTATCTCAGAAAAACTAAAAATGCAGTATACTTTTGAAGAAGTAAATTATGGTATTTTTTTAATTTTTCATTAATATTTCTTCTCTAATTTTATTATATAATTTATTTTTTCTAAATATTAAATTATAATTTGAATATCAATAAGATATTTAATTTTGGATTAAATAAATGAATTTTTTTATTGATATATAAGATAAATCTTTTCAATTTTTTTAATTTATAAAATTTTAAGATATTTTATAAAAAAATTAACAAAAAAAATTGAAGTAAATGAAAAATGGAAAATGGCGGAATGGTGGAACCCTAAGTCTTGACACGTTCCCTCTGTTGATTGGAACTATGAATGGCGCTCTGGTAATGAGACCCATGACCTTCTGCATGTGGGATACACGTGGACCGGTAGGCGGGCTAGCATTTGTTGGGGAACTCGTCTCTCCATCACTATTTACACATGGCGAGTTTGCGCGAACACCTTAAACCTTTTTAAACCCCCTTTTTCTTGTGTGCAGGGTTTTTTTCCCTTTTTTTTTGCGAGCTGGGTTAACTGGGAGGGTTTTCCTTTGGTGTGTTGAGCAGGTTTCTACCTGTTGTTTTTTTTTACCTTATTATTATTCAGGAAGTTATCATTATCTTGTTGTTGGTATTCCACCTTTGACGGTCTGGGAGGCTGGAGTGAGGGCAGTTTTGGAGTTGCACATTACATTCAGTTTTTTCCTTCCAGTCGCAGTGAGGATCTTCTGTGGTTTCCCAGCTTTATAGTTTTCATTCCTGATGGAGGTAAGTACTGTTACAGGTGCCTTTCTACTTACTAATTTAAATAAGCTAGGTGTGTCAGACTTTCTAGGTTTATTAGGTCCGATTTTGTGGGGTACCCAGGGGGGTTATTCTCTAAGACTCTCTCTATTAGGGGTTTAAGACCATTTATTGTCTTATGTCATTTTTTGTCTGACCCCCAGGTATCCTATTTTTCGTCTGTTGTTTGACTCCTGGTTCTTTTCACTAGATATTCAGGTGGTTGTTGGGGGTTTCGCTGGGGTCCCTGCTGGGTTTTGTGCCATGGGTAATGATAAGGAGTTTGTTGATGTGGAGCCCAAAGCTAAAGATATTTTTTCTGTCTGGGGTCTAGAACCCACGAGCCCTAGCCTAGCTTAGGTATCCCTTCCCACACAGTCATATGAAGCCAAGGGTGGGTAGGTGCATGATAAATGGAACCCGACATTTGGATTTTCATCCCTTAAGAAGTTTGAATTCTCCATCCCTCGCTGTCGGTCGGTGGAATGACCTGGTCTTGGTCCCCTTCAAAAACCTTTGGATCTGGAGTTATCCTCTGCCTCTGTCATTCCTGTGCTTGACCTTCATGGCTATCCGGGATCTAATGGTCCACGTGAACACTATTTTTCCAAGGGCTTTGACGACATTCTCATTGGGGCAGGGGTTGAAGTTGCAAGGGTTTGTAGTATTTCTTGCAGCTCTAACCCTTCGATCACTCCTTCTATGGCTATTCAGAAATCTGTGTTGCTTTAGGGGAATTTTGAGGTCTAAAATGGGCCTCCTAAGGAAATAATAGCTAAAACAATGAAATAATATTTATGAATTTTCAATTCACTTTTTGCACCACAATCCATTTAACCATAGTTAAATTTAATTCAAAATTTGTACCAATAAAAAAATTGTATTGATGTGACTATAAATAGAATGAGCTTTTCAAGAAAAATTCATTATCATTGAACAACTAATGAATTTGTCCTTTGTACTTAAATAACTTAAAATAAAATATAAATCTAAACTTATAAATTCTTAATTATATTATATGCTATTAATTAAAATTTATATTATTTAAATTGTATAATAACATGTAATTAATATACTATATAAAAATAATATAATATAATATAATATAATAAATGTATAGGGATATGCATTTTTTCTTTCAAGAAATATGAAATGACAATAATATATTTTTATTCAAAAAGTGTGAAATGACATTTATTATGAGTACTTTACTTTGACTTTAAAAGTACTTAGAGCACTACCATGGTTAACCATGAGTTTTTATCCACCATTGAGAATGTGACAAGTAAGTACCTTTAACTCAAACAATGGCACCTCAACCATTAGGGATGATGTCATCCCATAAAATGTGATTGGTTCTCATAAAGTGAATTTTGATTGTACATTTAGACCTAAAAATTCCCTCAATGGAACCCCGTTTGGGCCTTGGGGTGCTCGCATCTTTGGGGTTCGAGGGACCTAAATAGGCCAAAGTGGGGATCTGGAGGGGGCCTTGCATCTTCTCGCTTGAGAGTTGAGTGGAGTCTAGATTTTATGGAGGCTTCTGCTTTAGTTAGGGAGGGAAACAAATGCTACATGAGAACCCCAGATTTGGGAAGGTATCAGATCGGGTCGTGCTCGAGTAAGCTCCAAAACCAGTCAGGAAAAGGTCTTTTTGGGGGGCATTCTGCGTCAATCCAGGAACGATGAAGGTTGATCTAAAGGAAATTTCATCAGGAAGAGGTGCATGATCTTCGAAGTTTTCCATGAAAATTGATGTACACAAGGGAAACAAAAGGAAAAAGGGGAAGACAATCAAGGAGAGTTTGGATTGTCCGAACTTGATTTTTGGTGTGGATATACAGTTTGACAGTGTTATGGATGCCTATGAACCGATTCTAGTGGGCAGGGCCAGAGGTAAGGTTTTCTGGCATTACACAACGGTTTGGACATGAGAAGCTGGGTGGAAGCACCCCAAAGTGGGGTGAGGTCATTACATTATCTAAAGGATGGTTTATGGTGACATTTAAAAATTTTGAAAATGGGGGTTTGGTATTACACCCATTCTCTTCAAATGGTGGACGCACCTCTTTGATGCAAACAGGGAAAGAATGGATGAGATTCCTGTCTGGATGCATTTTCCGACACTACCCCCACACTTCTGGTTGTTGGAGGTTTTTCGGGCAATTAGCAACAGTCTGGGACATTTCTGGATGCTGACATGTCATTTTTGGAATCCAGAGCAAGGAATACTGCAAGAATTTTAGTTAAACTGGCTCCTAGGAAAGGATTGATTGGGAAGATAATCTTGAACATGGATGGTTACGCTATTGAGAAGTCTATTGACTACAAGCATCTCCCCTTTTGCTTCCATAGATGTCACACTTTGGGTTACTTGGCTCAGGACTGTCCACTGGGTTTCAAAAAATGCCGTAAACAAAAGAAGGGTCCTCCACAACATGACAGGTCCAGATAGGAGTTTTTGGGTCCGAGAGGACCTTCTGAAGCAGGGATTGGGGTGTAGGGGATACCCGTGTCTCAGCAGGGATATCCTTTGGTGGGGGAACTGGCTTCGGAAGCTGTTGTGGCTGTGCAGTTCACATCGACATCAACACTTTTTGGGGGTAACAACCTAGTCTTGGAGACAACAGCACAGATGGAACTGGATGAGGAAATGGTAGCGGAGGTGTCACGGATAATCCCTACTGATCCAACATCAGATTTAGCAGGTACTAACCCTTGCCCCTCCTCTCCTATTTTAAACTCTTTTGATCTATTGTACAATTATCCTGATAAGCCTCGTCCCTCCAATATTTCTTCCTCCCAATATATGAGTGTTAGCAATTTGTCTATGGCCATGGATGGCATTATTACCACCACACCCAACCTCTCCATTAACATTGTTCCCTACAATATGAGACTGAGAGAAAAAAATTTGTTAGAGAAGGAACTGTTTTGGGGGTTGGGGAAATCACCTATTGTTGGGAAAGGGAAAAAAATTAAGGGTAGGAAGTCTGACCTATCCAAATCCCAACTTAAGGCCATTATTGACATAGTGGATGGCAGACAATTATCCCTTAAAGGGGCGCTTAAAGAAGTGAAGTCCCAAGAACCTATTTCAAAATTATTGTGCTCTCTTTCAATTGCAGGGGGTTAGCCAATGAACCCAAAAAACTAGCATTCAAAAGCCTTGTGAATATGCATCACCCGGATATCATTTTTCTCCAAGAGACCTTGGGTTATAGGATGTAGATTTCTCTTTTTATTTCCTCTTTCCTTCCCAATTGGACCTTTATTCCCTCTGACGTGAGGGGTTGCTCGGGGGGGATGATGACTGGTCTAAAGAACAACTCGATCAATGTGGTCAACTGCTGGACTTCGGAGTCACTGATCGGGGTGGAGGCCTTCTCTATAGAACTGGGATATACCTTCTCAGTGATTAACATATATGGCCCTTGTGTGGGGAGGGCCTCTTTCTGGAACTCTATGAAAAGTAAATCCTTTATGAATTGCTCACAATTTATTGTGGGGGGCGATTAATATTTCTTAGTGGGCAGAGCGGAAGCTTGGGGCCCTACAACACGTATTGACCCTCTAGCCGACTTCTTCCTGAACTGGCTCCGGGATGGGTCCTTGTTTGTCCCCTCACTTACCAAAATGACGCCCACCTGGAGGAACAACAGGGTGGGTGAGGCTCATATTTCCAAGAGGATGGATCATTTTCTTCTAAGTGATGATTTTGAAAATAGTCCTGTTGGCTTCCGTCAATGGGTTGGATCAGGGGGTATCTTTGATCACCCCCCCATTTTCTTAGAGCTTAAAGGACCTTTCAGAAAACCTCCCACCCCTTTCAAGTTTAATTTCGGTTGGCTCAAAGAGGAGGATTACAACCAATTGGTGTCTGACCTGTGGAGACATATCCTGGTTGAGGAAGGACAATCTCATGCATGAGATTTTATTGATAACTTGAAAATCATCAAAAAATCCACCATTCAGTGGGCTAAAGATAAGGTATAGAAAGACTTTGATTCTATTACCAACATCAATGAATCCTTGGGTTTCTTGTAAAATGATGGGGAGAGGGGCTTCGTGGATGAAGAGGCCCGAAACAGGATCAAAGAGTTGGAAGCGAGAAGAAGGAAAATTCCAAGGGATAGAGAAGAACTGTGGCGTCTCCGTAGTCGGGCCATTTGGTTGAAGGCGGGGGATGAAAGTACAAAGTTATTTTATAATTATGCTAAGGGACGAAAGAATTCCAATACCATCTAGGAAATGGAGAACTCTAAGGGGCTCAAGGTAAATAATTTCAAAGAAATTTCCTCTTTGGGAAGAAATCCTTTCAAAAACCTTTATGCAGCTCAGAATGAGGTCAATCTAAGGGAAATCATTTAGGTGGCACAACTGTTCCCCAGCTATGCAGATGAGGAAAGCAATAACTTTCTTTTGGCTCCTATGGAAAAAAAGGAGATTGAACTCATTCTTAAATCTATGCACGCTGACAAAAGCCCTGGGCCGGATGGCCGGACGGTGGAATTCTACCAACATTTTCTTGAGTTAATGGGGGATGATATTACTAATGTAGTGGAGGAATCCATATCACAAGGCCTCATCCATGATTCCATAAATTCCACTTTTCTGGCTCTCATTCCTAAATGTGATGCCACCACATCATTCGATGACTTCCGTCCTATCTCCCTTTGTAATTGTATCTATAAAATTATTTCCAAAACAATTTCCAACCACCTTAGGCCTATTCTTTCAGGCTCCATATCTAGGGAACAATTTGGCTTCCTTGATGGCAGACAAATTCATGAAGCCATTGGGGTGGCTCACGAGACCCTTCATAGTATTAAATTATCCTGAAAAAATTGTATGTTTATCAAGATTGACCTATCCAAAGCATATGACAGGATTAATTGGCTCTATATGAGATTGTTATTAACCCATTTGGGGTTCCACATTGATTTTATTAGTTGGATTATGAGTTGTATCACTAATATTTCTTTTGTTGTTCTTATTAATGGAGCAACCTCTTAATTCTTTTCAAATCAAAGGGGATTAAGACAGGGATGCCCTTTGTCCCCCCTTATTTTTCTTTTGGCGATTGAAGGTCTCAATCAACTTATTCACCAGGCCAGACGTGAGGGGACTATTGGGGGTATCGAAGTGGCTCCTAATCTTTGTATTTCACATCTTCTTTTTGTGGATGACATTTTATTATTCAACAGAGGCAACAAATGTGAGATCAGAACCTTAAAAAATATTTTGGATCTATTTATGAAGCCTACTGGACTCGTGATCAACAATCAAAAGTATTCTCTATCCTATGAAGGTATTTCAGAGGCCGATCTGTTATGGACATTTAATCTCCTCCCCTTCCTACAGGCACCATTGGATGCCAGTATCAAATATTTGGGGTTCCTATTAAAACCTGATGGGTACCGAAAACAGGTCTAGTATTGGCTTGTCTCTAAAATTGAAAAAAGTATTAATTCTTGGAGCCACAAGTGGCTCTTCAGAGTGGGTAGACTGGTTCTGATTAAATCAATGCTTCTTGCCATCCTGGTCTACTGGATTAGTCTGGCCTAGGTTCCTATCGACATACTCAACAAAATCAGAAGTATCTACAGTAAATTCCTCTGGTCGGGCAAGGAGGATAAAAAAGTTCTCCCGTGGGTGGCTTGGGATTTGATAGCTAAACCTAAGGAGTGGGGGGGATGGGGCATCAAAAACTTAAAATCCTTTTCTTCTGCGCTGGCTGCAAAGTCCTTTTGGAGAATTACTTCAAAGAATAATTTGTGGACCTCGGTGGTTAAAAGAAAATATATTGATCCAGTCCCTTTGGATGATTGGATTCAGACTCAGGTTAAAGAAATAAAGAGGGTCTCAAACATCTAGAAAGCATCCATTAAGGTTTTCAACTTGGTTGACCATGGACTTGCATGGAATATTGGAAATGGGAAACGATGCAAAATTGGACTGGACCCCTGGGTGGGTTGCAATGGTAATTACTCCCTATCTGATGGACTCATGGAAATTCTTCTTCAAAAAGGCTTCAACACTCTCGATTAATCCTTCGAAACCCTCGTAGAACAAATATATGGGTCCAAGCCTAGAAATCGATGGAGGAGGTTGGCCTCGAGTCCCAGTGGGTCAACAATGCTGTGATACATACAAGCCATGGAAAATACCCGGTGTGTGATTAAAAGATTTTCCCGATAGTCTTGTCTCGGATTCACATGAAATTTCGTTTACTCCACCAAGGCCGATATGCTCATATTGTATGCTCATGTGAGAAGGGGAATAAGTAATGGTGGTACAAGGCTCGTGGGAGATTGAAATGTCCTACTAAGACTATCCTCTCTTTTCTCTGGAACATCCTATGTCGAAAAGTACAACATGGTGTTAGGGTCCTATAATAATAGGATTCATAATTTTGAATTGTTATGTTAAAATCTTGTAATATTGTACGTACCTTTTCTTTCTGCAAATTGTTACCCATATTTAAAAAATTAAAAGAGGGTAAGTCCTAAAAGAACAATCAAAGGACCAAAAAAACAAGAACAAAAAATAATATCAAGTATGAACCCCACAAAAAGAGATAAAAATAAGATCATGAAAGTGTTGCACATTCAAATGCCACTACTTTAGTTACTTTACTATTTCAATAAAATTGTGTGCATCTTGTCCAAAATTCCATGATTCATGATAATCATACAGTTTAATCTTGATTGTTCGTGCTTTAAATTTCATTCTGATAGTTAGATAATAAAGATCTAGCCAAACCATTTAATCTTGGCAGATCAGTAGTTAGGTAGAGAATAAAATGAGCTCATCAGTTTAATCTGAGCCATTGGAAAGTTATAAGGTTAGAAGTAGGTTATTTTTCTAATTAAAACAAAATAAAGGGTCGGCAAGCTCAAATGTGCCCAATAAAGGAAATGAAAATGTTAGGATAAAAAAGGGTAGGTAGATTACTTTCACAAGCATTGGAAATCATCGATTGGTTTGTTTCTTAATATCTTACTAATTTTCCCTTTCTAAAAATCCATGAGCCCCTCCTCCTTCATTTTCCCTCATTCTAACCCATTTCCCTAGCTTAAAACCCCTTTCCCTATCTAAAAACCCGTTTTTCCTTTTTACTAACTCCCCTTTCCAATAAAACTGCAAAAATCCACTTCTCCAAAATTTTGTAGTGTTTAATATATGTGTCGGACCCCATTTCAGTTAAAACATTCCCCAATATCATTTTTAAATCCCCCGCCTAAGGTATTTCTAACATATTTCCTGACCCATTAATATCATGTTAACCCATAGTTTATATATTCTTAATTCTCGCTTTACATATTTACTAAACCCACGACCATTTTAACTCTTCACATATATCTTAACTCCTTTAAATATTAAAACCCTGTATTCATCAATCCCCATTACATGTTAACCCTTCCACAATATAATTCTAACCTCCACTATATTAAATCATTGCAGTTTATATTAAACTCCTTCGCGATCATATTTGAACCCTGACCCTACTCACATTCCAACCGTCTCATATTTAGTTCCTGGACGCACCTTTTAACCCGCCACTCCTAACATCTGTATGATATCCTTAGATCATATCTAACAGCCCACAAACCCTTTCACAATCCCCGATATCGTGAAGATTAAAACCACTCGAGGTTGTGAAATGGGCAGTTTCGCACCATCGCCCCCTGCCATGTGGCATCACCTCATTTCATCGCACTCCCATCCCCGAAACCACTAACTGATTTTCTTCTGTGCGAAAACTGCTAACTCATCTGTGCATATGGTAAAAATGCCATTAACCATCCCTCCACTATGCGATAAACCACCGATCCAATGAAATTCTATATGGTAAACCATTGTTATGAAACCCCGCGCCAAAGCGTTAAGCCATTCAAATTTCAAAACCCAGCTTTACCCTTATTCTCCCATCTCTATACTAAAATTGCGAAAATGAAAAGCCATTTACAATCCAGACTCTTTCCACAAAACTCCTAGTTCAAACGAAACCATTTCCCACCCCCTGCAAACCCGTGTTTCATTAACAAATTATTTTATTTTTGCAGGTGATCAGACAAGGCCTGGACAAATAGTTTTGATACTAGTTCCAAAACCTGTTCACTCCAGATTATTAGGATATAAAGGATTTACTCAACAAATTTTTCATGTACAAAAGGAAAATAAAGTTAAAACCAACAATATAGTAGAAAATGAAACAATTTACACTGTAAATGTTAAAACAGAGATGAAATCAGCAACAACGAAATTTCATTCAAATATGAAATTTAGAAACATTAGGATGAAAATAAAGATTCAGATGATGAATTTTACCATGGAAGGTAAAAGAAAAGTCATGGTAAAAGACTAAACATAACAGAAAAATAAAGTAAAGACTGAAGAAGGATAGAGTTTAAAGATCAAAAGCAGAGTTAAAATACAAGTAAGAAGAAGAAGACAATGTGAGAGATAAACCAACATGAGAAAAACAAACAGATAACATCAATAAAATAAAACAGGGATAGCTTTCAGTCAGTTGAAAGGTGTCACTACCTTTTAGCATCCAAATATTTTGTTCCTAGAATAAATCCTGATTAGTTAAATATGATATTTAGTATTAATTTTTGTATAAATACTTCAGTCATTCAAAGTATTAAAAGGGGGTGTGGATTTCTGAACATTTATATAGTATTAATTCATAAATGATCCAAATTCTTATGCAAGAACGCATCAAAATACAGATATAACCATAGATACAGAGATGCAGCGGAAATAATGATTCATTTTATTAATAAAAGAATGACTGCAATAAGCTTACAAACATAATGGAAATAAGCTAGGGCGCTGGTAGCGTATCTCTGAGAAGAGATGTAGCGTACGCAGGCCTCTGAACTGTGTTACATTGAGGCTCGCAGGCCTATTACAGACATAATGGAAATATATGAGCTAGGGTACTGGCAGCGTATCCCTGAGAAGAGATGTGATGGCTACCAGCCCCTGAATTGTGTTACAATGAGGCTCGAGGGCCTATTTATTATTGAGAAACAATGAAAAACTCCAAACATCCAAAAACCTAACCCTAGGATATGAAGTGCCAAAACTATGGTCCTTGTTTGGGTAAATTGGTGTTTCAACTTCCCAGGGACGTAACTTTGGCATCTGAACTCCGTTTGATGCGCTTAATAGCTCGTTAGAAATATCTATT
Source organism: Pinus albicaulis (assembly GCA_034641835.2). Lineage (NCBI taxonomy): Eukaryota > Viridiplantae > Streptophyta > Pinopsida > Pinales > Pinaceae > Pinus > Pinus albicaulis. The sequence continues at coordinate 183,989,805 of CM076581.1, read as the reverse complement.
TGAGGAGTAAAACTTTTGATGTGAGAAAAATCGGTCTATGGACCCATGTTGCTCCCAGTTTTCCAAAAAAACGTCGTTTAGGGCGTCAAAACGGCTTCAAAAGTTCAGGACCCGAAAAACTGCTAAAAATAGTAAGTTGTGGCGAAACTTACAAACTGAAATAACTGATGGTGGGGGTTCAAATGGACTCGATGGGTGGCCACCAATATCCACCTGGATTATTAATGCCCCAAAACGGCTCCGGGTGTGCAGGACCCGAAAACCTGCTATAAATAGTAAGCTGTGCTGAAGCTGAAAAACTGAAAGAATTGATGCTGCGGGTCCAAATGGAATACGTGGGAGGCCACCGATATCCACCTGGATCATTCCTCCCTCCTTAGGAAGCAATGGTCTCCATTGCGTTAAGTTCCTCCATGGGGGGGGGAAATTTTGTCAACTTGGTATTGTATTTGTCCAAGATCTTCAAGATGTCATGACTTGTTGGCGAATGTGTAGGATGTAGATGGTGCTGTTGGTGGGCAAATTGCTGAAGGATCTAGAAAAAGTTATCCATCATCGCATTCTTTGTTTCGAGGCCTTCCGAACAAGATTTTGATAGGATCTTCTCGCTCCTTCATCTTTCTTTCCTTCCGCAATGGGAGGTCTTTAGGGTTTGCGAGGCTGATCTTGCGATGGGTCAACCAGATCGAGCCTGAACTCATTATACCCTGACCGCATTGCAGACATGCAAAGAAAAAAAGAGAAAGAGCAGGCCCGCTCTTATACCACTGATTCAGATATATGGAGGAACGCAACAGAATACACATATAGCCATAGATACAGAGATGAAATAGAAACAATGCTTCATTTTATTAATAAAATCAATGACTGAAATAAACATCTAGGGCGCTGGTAAGCATATCTATGAGAAGAGATGTGGTGGCTACAAGCCTCTGAACTGTGTTACAATTATATATAATGGAAATAAGCGAGCGAGGGCACTGGTAGCATATCTGTGAGAAGAGATGTGATGGCTACAAGCCTCCCCACTGTGTTACAGAACTGAAATTATGGAAACAAGTGAGCTAGGGCACTGGTAGCGCTTATCTCTGAGAAGAGATGTGTCGGCTACTAGATCTGTCTGAGGACTTCAAATTTTGAGTGAGCAACATTGGTCTACAGCCCATTTTGCTCCTTGTTTTCCAAAAAGCATCGTTTAAGGCCTCAAAATGGCTCCAGAAGTTTAGGACCCAAAAAACTACTATAAATAGTAAGTTGTGTTGAAACTTACTAATGGAAAGAACTGATGGCGGGGGTTCAAATGGAATAGGTGGGTAGCCACCAATATCCACCTCGATCATTAATGCTCCAAAATGGCTTCGTGCATTCAGGACCCTAAAACCTACTAAAAATAGTAAGCTGTTGGAAGTGAAAAGCTGCAAGAATTGATGTCGCAAGTCCAAATGGAAAAAGTGGGTGGCCACTGATATACCCCAGGATCATAAAATTCCTAAGGCTTTATTATACCATTTTCAAGTCAATAGAAGAACTGAGTAATAAAGGAATTGCATTACAGGATTCATTTGCTGATCCACTTTAGTGAAGTATCTTTCTATTGTTCATGTTTTTCCTTATGTTTTCCATAAACTTGTATGTTTTCTAGTTTAAAATGTTATAACAAGAATATTATTGCAAAAATTATTTGAGTACACTCGCTGCTTCTAACTATTATTCATTTTGATGTTTTCTTCTGATATTCAGATTAGGAAATTCTTCATTTCTCCTTAGTTTCGATTGACCTCTTTCATTTCCTTCACTATCCGGATCAAGGAATTCTTAACTCTCCTTAATCCTGATTAAAACCACTTCACCATACAGCCTAAAAGATCTGAAATTACTCAACTACCTTGCCCTATGAACACTTCCTTTAGACCTTGATTCAATGCTATTTTCTTGACACTTTGACTCCATAGCCCAATGGTAAAAAGACAGACTTCTATACATCTAAATTAGTAATTCCACCACCAAACCAAACAAAAATCAAAACCCAATCAATCTTATATAACTAGCCTAAAATCAACTAAAAACAAAAAAACTAAATCATAAAGAGAGAGCCCTCTCTGAGCATTAGGAAGGCTAGATCCTGATCTCAAAAGTAGGTTTGTGGTTACCTCGGTGAGTTCTTTCTTTAACCTTGAGAAATTACTCAGTGATAACATATTGGTGACCATACTGGGGAAATATCAATATATTCCTTCAGAAAAATTATACAAGAATCAAATCTGATCTTTGATGGTGGACAATGATCAGACACACAAAGGTTAAAATCATCCACCTAGCGACACCAACTCCAAATCAATTTCAAATTCAAGACTCCACTGGAGGACTGAACCTGAAAGAACAATATGGAAAAATCAGGCTTTTAACTTGGATTACAATTCAAGACATCATGTTCTTTCCAATCAAGAAAAAATTTCAATGTATATTGTATTTTAGAGATGATCTTAGACTAATATTTGATTATTTTCCTTTAAAAATTATAAATATAAAATCTCCTTATCCATTTGAGCAGCTTTATTTTGAAATTTATGATGATCATTTTCCAATTAATAAGCCTCAAATAATCAAGACTAATCTTACAATCCCTGTATGTATTCCTGTACCTTGTAAATTTTCTGATAGATATAAGCCCCTCATCTTACCACCTATACTCTATGATTTCCCTCATAACTATTATAAATATCTCCCTAAGTTTGATGGAGAGAATGGTAACATCATTGCCCAAAGACATATTCAAGGTTTTTAGAATTATATGGACCTATTTGAGATTGATGAAGATGATGTTAAAATGATAATTTTCGCTTTTTCAGAGGAAATATTAGGGAAATTTTGAGGTCTAAAATGGGCCTCCTAAGGAAATTATAAAATAATAGTGGAAATAATAAAATAAGATTTGATTACATCATCAAATTTTAGAGGGAAAAAAGAAAAAACTACTTTTTCAACTCGTATTTTCAACTTATCTCCCAAATATTTTACTCAAATTTTTAGTGGGAGTACTCGTTGGATGAAAAAATTAATTCCTCATCCAATGAGTACCATGTTGCATACTTCTGACAGGCCCTGCTATGCAAAAAATGAGAAATACATGAAAAAACGTGATTGCAATCATGTTTTTCATGTAGTAGGGTCCATCAAAAAGTATGAAACACTAAATTTCTTGGATGAGAAATTCATAATTTTCGTATTGAACTGATTGAACGAGTAATTTTGCTCCAAATTTGTGTAAACACTTTGGGAGATAAGATGAAAATATGAGTTAAAAAAGTAGTTTTATTTTTTTTTGTTATTTTTACTCTTTTACTTAAAAAATAGTGAATCATCCCCCATGGTTGACATCATCATCTAGAATCCTATTGGTTCTTATAAAGTTTATTTTTGTTGTACATTTTTTTTAGGAGGCCCATTGCAGACCACAAAATTCCCCTAATGAAAAAAGTTGGTTCAAGAATCTGCCTAATACAAGCATATCAAATTTCCAACAGTTTGTCAAATTTTTCCTTGATAAATGGATAATCAAAGTCAATCTTTTTGTGATCATAGAAGAATATAACCAATTGAAAAGATATCCAAATGAGACAATACAACAATTTTTTCCCATATTTAATCAAGTTTATTATTCGATGATACATAGAGACAGGAAGAATGGCAAGCCTTGGTTATCATAATAGAAGTATGTGTAGAAAGTACTTGAAAATTTTGCTATGAATAATTTGAAACATGTTAATATTCTATTACCTTCCCATTTTAAGCTTTCTTTCGATTTAATTCCTAGAACTAATGAGGAAAAAAAGTATATGTCTCGTGTACTATATGCAAATGTGGTAGGAAACTAAATGTATGCGGTGGTATCTAAAACACCTGACATTTCACATGTAGTTGGAGTTGTCATCAGGTTCATGGAAAATCTAGGGGAAGAACATTGGCGAGGAGTGAAATGGGTGCTTCGATATTTGAGAGGCACAAGTGACCATTGCATTAGCTTTGATGGTCGTGAAGGTTTAGTCTGCGGATATGTGGATGTTGATTATGTAGGTGATTTTGACAAAAAGAGAACTACTATAGGTTATGTTTTTACTCTTGCAGGTGGAGCAATAAGCTAGATGTCAAAGCTTCAAGAGACGGCTGCTTTGTCAACTACTGAAGAAGAGTATATAGCTACCTCAGATGCCTATAAAGAGGCAATCTTGTTAAAAGGTCTAGTTGATGAAATTGGAAAGACGTAGGAGAAAGTGAATATGTTATGTGATAGTCAGAGCACTATTCATTTTCCTACAAATCTAGCCTACCACAGCAAGACCAAGCACATCGATGTAAGATATCACTTTGTGAGACACGTAATCGAAGGTGGAAAAGTAGTTCTCAAGAAGGTCTGTACACAAGAAAGTCATGCAGATATATTCAAAAAGCTAGTTATAGTAGAGAAGTTGAGATGGTGTCTTGCTTCTCTTGGCTTGCAGAAGAGATGATGAGTGGGCATGGGCAAGGGATTAGGAAAATTGTTGTCAAGGTGGAGTTTGTTGAAATATCACAACAAATTTAATTAATGTAATTTAGGGAAAATTTACTTATTACCTATTAGTTGGTTGTATAACGAAATGAAATTAGAATAATGAAATAGCCCAGGTTAAATTGGGATGGCCAGGAGGCTTGTTGTATAAGGAGAATCGTTCTTTATTAATAGAGTTTCCAATCCCTTGCCCAATGGAGGTTTCCTTGACACGCTGTCAAGGTTTTACCACATATATTTGTGCATTTACCCGTGTGTGTTTAATTCAGTTTTCGTTCAGTTATATATTGTATTTCTTTCTCCTTTTAATGTATTCATGAGTACAATAAAATATTTGAAATATTTCATGGTATTCCATAGTACTAGTTGGAAAATTTAAATCTGAAGTAATTTCTAGATTCTCATCCTTTCTTCTTTGTTTCAATTTGTCAATTTTTCTTCAATATTTATTATAATTATATTTTCTATAGTTTCTATATTTATGATGATCTTACGTTCTATTTTCAGTCTTATCACTATTTTAGCTTTTAGTATAGATAATTTATATATTCAATTTTGATCAAAATTTAAATTTATGCTCAATTTTTATCATAATACACCTTAGTGAAAAACATACAAACTGTTTCCCTCCTTTCTAGAAATGAGACCTATTAATGCAGATAAAGATGAAAAAGCACAAGATAGTTTTTTTTTTTCTTTTTTCTAAAGATAAACTATAAAAGTTAAGTTTTACATCAAGGAAAAAAAATATCATAATAAAATAGCACTTACCAAAAACAATAAAATAGCAATCACCGAGCTGTGATTGAGAGGTGCAGCAACGACCTAAAACAATATAAAACAAAGCCAAAACATGGACATGAAAGGGATCTCCCATAGTTCAGCTTCTTTCTGTGCGGCTTTGGATGCTCGATAATCTTGTTTTCTCATCTCTCTGAAATTTGAAATTTTAGTCCTTTCCTTGTATACTCCTTGGTCGAAAGAACTTTTACTCATGTATTAATTAATCATGTATATAAAAAATTTATCATTCGTTTGAAGAGTTTAGTATGTCTATGAACTTCTTCTTTTTATTTAATACATATAGTCTCAATATAATCCTGATAATAAAATATAAAATTGACAAAATAGTTAAAACAAAAAAAAAATGGCAATTGATTAAAATTACAATGTAAAGCTATCCTACTTATTTAAATTAAGAAAACATTAGATCCCAATAAAATAGTAATGATCGAATAAAATTACAACGTTAGTCTCCGTGAAGGTTTTTTAAGTCATATGTGTACATATTTACTCATATGTTGAAACAAAATAGTATAAAATTAAAAATTTATATTAATTGAAAATTTAATTAAATTAATGGTTGTGTGAAGGTTTATTATTAATAAATTATTTTTAAGTGAATAATTAATTAAATTAATATTTGTGTGAGAGATGTATTTTAGGACTCGCGATAAGGGCAATGTGTGATGTGAAAAGAGATGTGATTTTTCTCAACATTGAGTAGATATGAGGTTAAAATAATCCTCTTTAATTAAAGTAGATTTTACATAAATACTATGAGTTCTCATACCATGGGTCAATAGCATAAAGTTATTTATATTCTAACATTATTTTTTTATTAATATTTTTTTTTTATGCAATTCGACTAAGTCAAAATGTTAAAAATACTCAGATGTTACAATATCTCTACCATATTACATTGCAAAATTTTAAAAATAATATAATATATACAGTTAGTTTTAACTAATTACTTTGATTATTTTATGAAAAATTTAAGAATTTAAATATTTAGAATTTAGAATTAAATACATATGTATTTAAATAATAAATATAATGATAAATTTATGTATAAATAAATTATTATGTTTGAGGGGATCACTGATCATTAGTATCACTCTTGGAATCCTCTCATGTCACTCTAGTACGCGACTATGCCTATTCCCCTCTCATATATATATATATGAATGATAAAACATAATTAATTTAATTTAACATGCATTATTAAAGTTCTCATAAAAATATTAGTAAATTAACATCCAAGAAATTTAAAAGTTACAAATACCTTATTAATTTTCTCTATAAAAACAAAAACAAAAACAATTAAAATTAATTTAATTTAAAAAAAAAAACATAATTATTTTTCAAAATATTATATTAAATAATTTAAATACATAACTTATACAGTTATTTATTTACAATTAAATTTTATTTTATCTATATATATAGCAGAGCCTATGATAAATTTAGAAAATATCTTTTAGCCAACATTTTCAATAAACTTGATTGATTTTGGAAGATTATTATTATTATTTTCGAATATAATATTATTTTTTATTTTATTTTATTTTATTTTACATTAATTTTTAGGATTTTTCCTAATTCTTAAAATTTACTTTATTTTATGCGTATTTCGAATATATTTGTTTATATTTTGGAATATTATTATTATTATTTTCAAATACAATATTATTTTTTATTTTATTTTACATTAATTTTTAAGATTTTTCTTAATTCTTAAAATTTACTTTATTTTATGCCTATTTCAAATATACTGGTTTATATGTTTACAAATATACTTGTTTATATGTTTAGTAAATGAAAATAGTAAATAAATAAATCTATTTTATTAATTTCATTTTAATTCAATATATCTTTTAGTATTTCTCAATTTTAATTTTCCTTATTATTCATATTATTTTTTGTAATTTTAAAATTATACTCCTGTGCTCAAAGAGCTTGGAGAGAAGCATTTTGAGCCCACTATAATTTTGACATGTTAAAAGGCTAGGAAGGTTGGCATTGCAACAAATATTATGAAACTGAGATCTAATGTGGGTGTACGCAGCACCCTCTAAGAGGAAGTGATTTTCATCCTCATTGTTCATATTCTCAAAGAGATGATAGATCTTGTCCACACATGGTGTTTTAGGAACTGCCCAATGACCTCTCTCACTATGGAGCTCATGAGAGTTCATTCTTATCTTGGCAATATTAATTTTTTTCTTTGAGCTAGTTACAATAGAGAGATACTTTTCATCTTATAGAGTAGGGTTGATGACTTCCTTATAGTATCTTAATTTTCTTTTAGCCTCTAAATCTTTCTCACTCCACATCTTCTCTTTAACTTATAATTAACAATATTTTTAATGTTGTTAATATTTTGCAATGCAATATTTTTTTCGATATCCAAATGGTTTGACCAAGCCCTGGTATCTTTATACCAACCTTATTTGAGACTTAGGTGGTTTTGGCTAGAATTTAAAATTAGCTTAGGAAGTCTATGGTCTCCCATGTTATTGAATTTTTGATTGTACAACATGAGCCTAGTGATAGTTACACTCTCGATAGGGAAAAGACCCACTTCTATAAGGAGAATAGGATAGGGTGTATTGTTTTTAATTTTGAGGTTATACCTTATAAAATGCTTTTGGATTTTCTCAATATTTCTCCACTATTCTCTAGAGATGCCGCAACCCCGTACCTCACATCCATACAAGATAACAGGAGTGACGAAAGTTTCAAATAGGAGCTTCTTTTTATCCCACATCATGAGGTTTGCTGCTTTACAATTATTTTCAAGACCAAGATAAGCTTTCTACCCTCCATTAATCCTTTTCTCAATGTTATAGTTCTAGTTGAGCTTGTGATGAATCTCAATTCCTAGGTACTTGTAAGAATACACTCCCTCCAAGTTTCTATTGTCATACACAAAATTAGCGTAAGCGTCCTTCTTGGATTTGATAATCATAACTTTGGTTTCATTAGGGTTAACAGTCATACCCGTGGTAGAGAATAAATCCTTAAGAAGTCTTAGTTGCTTATCAAGTTGAGATGGCTACCTTGCCAGAAGAACAATATCGTTAGCATATAGGAGAAGGATGATGACTATAGCAGCTAAGAACATGCCATCACAATGTACTTCCTCTAAAAAACTTAGATATTGTTGATGTAAATTCCAAATAGGATAGGGGAGAGGGGGAAACCCTTTTTTTTTGTGTAAATCAGCGGTTTATATTATTGAGAAAAAAGAGTACATTTTGAAACAAATGGAGTGGGATGGAAGAGTTTTAGAATGCCAAAAACCTTAAGCAAACACACAAGAGAGTAGAACGCAACACATACCAAATTCTTAGGGGATCTACAGACTTCCCACACAGCGAAATGCACCCGATATAAACGTTTACCTCTGCACCTAACAATATTCATCATACACAGACAACGAACTTTGATGATCCTCCAAACTATCGCCGAGAGCCACATAGTCATTAAAATAATCTAGAGAAACAAAAAAATAAAACAAGCCCCACCTGAGAGGCGAACCTTGACCATCACTGCCTTTTTTGTCCCTACATGCTGTGTCGAATGCTTCATCAGCTTGGATGCAGGATGCTCCATCTAGTCGGCCTCTCATAAGTTGGCTTCCACATCTACCCTCTCACCCATATGCATGCTAGCCCTCTGCCTAATTGTATTTATGAGATTTTGACCATTAACTGTGTGCTAACAATCATCAACTTCCACCTCTGGATGATCCATAACGTGGTTGGCCATGGCGTCTACTAGGGAGTTATTCAAACACCAAACCACCTGGAATACAATGCTCTTCAAATGGGCCAGATGGACTTGGATGCAAGACGTAGCTTGGTAGAGCCTCCAATGCTTAGTCACCTTGCTAGGATTTTCCCCATTCTACAAGTGCTTAGCCGCATTGATCGCCAGCAAAGAATCACGGTCGACAATGGTATTACCATAGTCAAGGAAGACCAAACTTTTTAAGCCTCACTCCAACATAGAAAATTCTGCTTCATTGTTCATTTCTTCCACAAGTTAATTTCCATATAAGTGAAGGATTTGGCCTTTGTCATCTCTGATTACCCCGGAAAAGCCCGCCAAGCCTAGATTGCCCCGAGAGGCACCATCAAAGTTCAACTTCAAAAATCCAGGGTTGGGAGCCTGCCATTGTTGAGTGACTGGAGGGTAAATGGGTCGCATAGCACACAACAATGGGAGAGCCTCCCTTTTGAAGCCAAAAAACTCAAGAATACACTGCTCTGCAGCTGAATGATCTTCTATCTAGTTACACTTAACTCTGAAGAGCACTGTTTTTCTCATATTGTTCAGAACTTCAGTTTTAATCCTATCAATGTGACGATCCTCATCATGGAAAACTCTCTAGTTTATTTCTTTCCACATAGTCCAAACAATAAACCCAAGGTAGAGTCTCCAAAGAAGGTTAAAAATTTTAGTCTTCACTGTCTCCTTCCTCCAGGATGATGTCGTTTCTTGAATGGAATTTTTGTTGTGGTCAGTTTGACAGAAAATCTTTTCCATCCAATATGAGAGATTTTCCACAATGTTACAAGAGTTTAAGAGATGGTTCATGGTCTCCTCCTCTATGCCACAAAGCCAACAATGTGACAGGCCAATAAAGCCTTTGTTTAACAAGTTTTCCCAGGTAAGGATTTGTTTATGCATTAAAAGCCATAAGAAGGTCTGGATTTTCGGCCAGAGATTAGGATCCCAAACATTATCATGCCATTGGTCCTTGTGTTCAATATATGTGTTTTCCATGTACTATCTCTCTTTATTTAGGTTTAAAGCCCCTCCATCCATTCGACCCCAACACAACTAATATTCCTCCAAGGATACCCTAAAATTTGTTTTCACAAGCATGGATCGAAGAGCAATCATTTGGTGGAGGATCTGAGCTTCCTCCTAGGGCAGTTCATCAATCCCTGGTGCCATTGAGTATCAAGGTGATCAGTGCTCCAATAATGATTAACATTAAATTTTCCCATTCTTTGAAAAATCTGCTGCAAACACAGATGCTTAAGGATCCCTAATAATGGCGTTTGCTGGCAAGTGTCTTCCCAGAAGAGTGTAGTTCAACCATTCCTTATTTGCTAGAAGTAGTGCTTCTGGATGACATCTTTGTTGTCCCAGACTAAGGTCCATATAAGGGATTCTGAGATGTTCCCTGACATCCTTATGAGCTCAGGGGGTCTCCAATATTTGTCATATTTATCATTCCAAAAGATTTCCCGAGGGGTTGAGCTTTCCTTGAGCCATCTCCACCAAAGCTTGGTCCCACAGGCTTTGTTCACTATCTTAGGGTCCTGAACGCTAAGGCCTCCCAAGAAGATGGGCCTGAAAACCTTGTACCAAGAAACAAGCGTCCATTTCCTCTTCTTAGCCTTGCCAGCCCAAAGAAACTTACACTGGGTGTCTCTAATTTATTGTAGGAAACCTTTTGGCCATCGAAAGATGGAGAGTAATAATTGAGGGATGGCATGGAGAACGGCTTTGGTCATCACTAGTCGCCCTGCAAAGTTAAGAGTTCTATGAGTCCAATGCTTACCTCTGTCCTTCAAAGACGACATAAGTTTTTCCCAATGAGTCTTCTACCAAGGCTTATCCATGAGGGGGACACCCGGGTATTTTGAAGGGAGGCTTCCACTTTGGAAACCTAGAATATTGGTTAGGTTCCTTTAAATGGAAATGTGAGTGTTAAAGAAAAATATCATGGATTTATCATAATTAAAATCGATACCTGAGGCGAGAATAATGAGATCCAAAATTGCTTTGAAACCTCGGGCTTCCTTGACCGTAGGGATCCCATGCAGCATTGTGTCATCCATGACCAAGTCATGGGTAGTAGTCAGGATAGAAATATGAGGTCAGAGACCCTGAATGTCATTCCTAGACTTCACTACTTTAATAGTTATGCTTAGGCCTTCCATTAGGATGACAAAAAGAAAAGGTGATAATGGATGTCCTTGCCGAATGCCCCTTTAGGGAATATAAGGGTTATAAGGGGCTCCATTAACCAGAATAGAGAAGCTAGGAGACTTAACTAGGGCCATTACCCATTTTTTCCATCTTGGCTCAAAACCAAAAGCCTCTAGCATCGCCTATGTGTACCTTCAGCAGACTTTGTCCTAAGATTTTGAGAGATCTAACTGGATCATCATTCCCACTTTCTTATGGGACTGCAAAGAATCTATCATCTCGTGGACTAAGAGGATATTGTTTAGGATTTGACGGCCTTCCACGAAGCTAGAATTCTCTTCATAGATGATAAAAGGAAGGATGGTCTTCAGACGATTAGCCAAAACCTTCGAGATGATGTTATACAAGATATTACAAAGGGCTATCAGCCTAAAATTTGCTGGAGTGCACGCTTCTGCTTCTTTAAGTATCAAGGCTATGAATGTGGAATTTAGGAATTTGAGGATCGAGGAGGACTTACAAGAGTCTTCAATCACTGCCCAAACATTGTGTTGAACCATATTTGAGAAGGTTTTAATGAAGTCGATTGTGAAACCATCTGGGCCAGGGGATTCTCCATCAGGCATATCCCTGACTGCTTCTTCCACTTCCACTAAAGATATGGGGTAGTCTAGATTTCGATTGTGCTCATTCGTGAGGATTTTAGGAATGTGAGAGATCACTTCCCGAATGGCCTCATCCCTATCGATAGTAGGCTCCTTTGCAATATTGGGAAAGTGATTAACCAGGAAATTGGCGATATCCCCATGAGACTCAAAGGAGGTACCCTAAACATGCTTTAACCTGATAATTTTGTTAGTCCTCCGGTGGTCAATAGCTGATATATGGAAAAAGTTGGTGTTTTTTCCCCTACTTCAACCATTGAACCCGAGAATTCTGTCTCTAAATAATTTCCTCTTTTTGACATCTGTTATCCCATTGCTTCCTCAGATCTTGTTCCTCGAGCTTGATCTCCAATGTGATGCCCTCAATCATGCATTTATTTTCTAACATTTCTAGTTTTCCTTCTAGAGCTAATTTTTCCTTGAAAATATTCCCAAAGACCTCCTTATTCCAGGTCGTAATCTTAGACTTTATGTATTGCGGCCTTGCCTAAAGTCGAAACATTTTAGTACCTCTACCCATGATAGGTTCCTACCACCATAGCTTGATCTTTGAGAGGAAGTCCAGGTGTTACAACCAGAACTGTTCAAACCTGAACAGGCGATTTGTGGGGGTGACTAAAATAGCAGCATCCAAGGTAATTCGCCAATGGTTTGAGCTAACACTTGGGAGTATGTCGGAATTCACATCAACTCCAGCGATGATAACCTCTTCAGAGATGAGGAAACGGTCTAAACGTGAAGAAATTTTGCTCTCACCCCCATGTTTATTGTTCCAAGTATACACTCCATTATCCGGGTGGATGTCAACGAGATTAGCTTCATTGATGAAATTATGGAAAGCCTTTCCATTTCGATTTAGTTTTCCCAACCATCCTTTTTTCTCTTCTAAGAATACGATAATATTAAAATATCCTCCATACATCCCTCTGCCATCAGGGTGTCTTGTTTGCAGCTCGAAGGGGTCTTCTATCATTCTTATTTTATCTTCTAATCTCTGGGGGCTATAAACATTGGTACAAAGGTAAGTGTCATGTTCACCAATAATTTTCATTTCTGTTGCTACAAAGCTCCTTGTTGCTTCGATGTTAACTAGTTGAAGTGTCTGTGGGTTCCAAAAGGTATCCAACCTGCCTATATTGCCGAGGCCTTCTACATCTACAAAATCCATTCTCCTGCCAATCTTCTTAGATAATTATTTCATTTTCTAGTTAGTGCACTTTGTCTCTTGCAACAAAATCATATCTAGATTTTCCATTTTGTCTTTCTTTTTAAGAAGCCTTAGTTTTCGAAGGCTATTCATCCCTCTGGCGTTCCAAGACAGAATCTTCATTAAAAACATAAAAATTTTACATGCAGGTGTGAAGGCCTCTAGGGCTTTCATCTTACCACAGTTTAGAAGCATTTGACCCAACTCCTGGAGAGCCTTGTTGTTCGATTTACGACCCCTCTTTTTCTTTGGTTTGGATTTGTGTTTAATTTTATCTGAGCCTTGAAATTTAATACCCAGGCTTGTATTTTCCCCATTACCTTTTTTTGGATCCTTATCTACCGCAACCTCCTGTGCCAGGAATAAGAAATTAATCCTATTAATTTCTCTTCCAGAACATGGTCTACTCCAAGTTATTTCCATTGCTCCACCATATTGTTCAAGTCCATGCCCTCTCTGTCTAGAATTCATTTCAATTCTAGGTCCTTGGTGCTAGCTTCGCTCATTCCCATTTCCGCAATGCCTTATAGGTTGAAGCCAAAAGATTCAGCTGCTGAGACACCCTCTGTATGTTGTGTTTGGCATCACGGGAGATCCTGGGCAATGCCATCCTCAAGTTCAATGTGGATCTCCTTTGGCGTTGATTCCATAACATTTTTGTCACTTTATTCTAGCATGTTGAAGGCATTACTAATCCCCTTCTTAGTTTACACTGGTTTTTCTAGTTCTATTTGTTTGCTCAATGTTGCATTATGGGGTGAACAAATCCTCCTTTGTCCTTCTACTGATCCTCTTTACTTTGATCTGGATGCTTTTTAAGAGGACATTCCCGGAATAGATGCCCATGTTCATGAAATTTGCGGCATCTATAGGGGATTTTTTCATAGTCTATGGCCTCAAAGAGATCCTATTCACAGAATTCTAGCCATAGTCCATATTGCAAGGCTCCCAAAACATCCATTTCAACACATATCTTAGCGCATGATGTATATCTTTTCTCCAGACTAACTTCCGAGGCCTTAATGAACTTTCCCAACTTGTTACCTATTTGTTCCAGTGCTGAAAGCCCCAATTAGTCGATGGGAAGCGAGAAAATCCTGATCCAAATAGGTACATGTGTGAAAGTATCCTTTTCTGGAGCAAAATTTGGTTTCCATGGCCTCAGATACAGTCCTGCTGAGGCAAATAAGTACGAGCCTCCATAAAATATTTTATCTTCATCTTCCAAGTTCATGAAAACCACCGTGAATTTTTTTTTTGAGCCCAGGTGAAGCTGAACATCACCTCAGGGTTTCCATTGTTGTTTGATCCATTGACATAAGGCCTTTTCAGTCTACCAAAATCCCATAAATTTACAGATTAGAGCATAAGTTGTCATATGATCACGGTATACTTGCATCTCTGGATCATTTATTATGAATTGTAGTATTAATTATGTTTTTGGTTTGCAGGGACTTGTTGCGTCCAACGTTTGGCTTCTGGATCCAGACTGCGTGGTTTGGGCTTGATGCTCTTCTATATTCATTGTTTCTGTAGTTGCCTTAAGGGATTCTTCCTCAAGAGCAGGCCCTCCATTTTCTGTGAGCTTCTTTGGCTTCAATCCATTTGTTACTCCTTGTTTAGTGCCTCCTTGGAATCAACTTCTACCCTCTAAACTTTACCTATAGTGTCTGATCGCATGATTTTCACTCCATCAATGGGAACCTTGCCTCTATCCAGGACCTTTTTCTTAAAGGAAGGAGCCCCATTGCACCACCCCTCCGCCGCCCCCCCCCACCCCCCCCCCGCCTCATTTTACAGGCTAACACAAACCCTCGACTGAAGATCTCTTCAAAACACACCCGATTCACCTCCAGAACTTACTGCCCCATGTAGTAAATGCCAATCTCCTGCAGCCGACAAACTAGAGCTATGGTTCGTCGCAGTCACCGTTCCCCTTAGTTACTGTATATCGAGGGGGAAACCATTTTGAACTCTGATATTACATTTATTCTCTTTTAACCACCCCTCATTACTCTTAAACGTAGAAATTACATTGTCGTAAAACCTTTTATTTTTATCTATTATTTTATTTTATTTTTATATATTTGTTTTTTTTACCAATTTGTATTCTTTGTTCATATTATTTTATTTTTTATTATTTCTTTCTTATTTTTTGTGTATTTTTAATTATTTATTTTCTAAATATTATTTCAACTCCTCACTATTATTATTATTATTTAATTGAAAAAATCTAACAATTATGAATAAAATTCTTTCTCTACATTATTTATTTTCCCTATACATCACTAAGCCAACTCTTCAAATCTGCCAAGGATATAAATGACCCCATGCTAGGTCCCACGGTTTATGATATCCCCTGCTCTTATGGAAAGTCTTACATAGGGTAAACCAGCACACCCTTGAAACACATAGCTGACACCAACCACAACCGCATTGCAAAATCGTCCATTTTTTAACACTCCCACTCCACCAAGCACCTTTTTTTTTTTGAAAAATCTAAGATCTTAGCTTCTGCCCCTTAACATTCTATAGGAGTCATTAGAGAAGCCCTTGAAATTGAAAAACACCCTAATAACTTTAGCAGTGATGACGGTTATCAATTAAGCTAGTCGTGGAATCCCACCATGAACTTTATTTCATCTAAACTCCCTCCATCCAATTATAATCTTTCCTAGATTCTTCTTTTATGTTTCTCATTGGATTATCTCTTCGCTTATCAATAACCATAATATTTATTTTAATCTATAAAATTCCCCCTTAAATTCAATCTATAATAATTTAAATTTCTCCTTTTCTTAATTCATTGAAACTAATCTTATATTATGCCCTCTCCTCTTTCTATGAATTTAAATTTTCGGTCCTATTATATTGCAAAATAATCTAATGTTGAAATTGCAAGATAATAATAGGACTATATTAATAAATTCAAACATTAAAAATATAAAACTCACTTAAATAAATTCTTTATGGATATCTCTCTAAATTCAATTCTTAAGGTTAACTGGTTTCAATTCATTTTTTCACTTGAGAATTTGTTATCTTTAAATTTAATTTCAATTATTTATTTTTGAATTTAATTATAAATATCTTTAATTAATATCAATTAATTTAAATTTAATTTAAAAATTAGTTTTTAAATATAATTAAATAATTTCCTTGACCCTTCATTCATTAAGATCATTATATTTGAATTCCTCTATTATCTATTTCATCATAATTTTTTTCCTCTAACGAGTAGTTGTTTATTATTAATTCATTTTCATATTAATTTAATTTAGACTATTCATTTAATATTAATTTAATTTAAATAATTCATCTAATCAATTTTATTTAAATTCTTAATTGCTTTGACTCATTATTATCATCGTACCCTTAAATCCCTAATTTTCTAACGGCTAGTTTCTCGTTATCTATATATATTATGGTCTAGCACTCTTCCTATCTCTGTAAAAACTCCATGCCCCTAAATATGGGTGAAGTATTCACCCTAAACTTTGGGTCTTTTGAACTGAATACACAGGATTCTAGTTTCGAACTGAATACATAGGATTTCAGAAGCTTTGATCAACAATCGATTTATTTTCATGTTGAGACTTTTCATCTTAGTTTTGATGATGAAGAAAACTAGGTGGTTTGAATTCAACCCAATATCCTCATTTTGATTTTTACGGAGAGACTTTGCTAAATATAATAGGTATCACATAAGCATACATTCAAATAAAAATTATTCAATTGTAAATTGACTATTTTACTTTAATCTTATTTTAATTTATAATTTAATCTTCTTTAATTTTAATTTTAATTTTAATTTTTTATTTTTATGTAAACATGGATATACACGTCTAACCAATGTATATCCATTTAAACTACTCTAGATCTACAAAGCATTGAGAGGGACAAACCTCTTGAGTTTATCTAAAGAACCCTTAAAAATAAAATTTAAGTTATTTCCACAACAACCAAATTTTTTTATTAAAAAAATCATCTTTGCTAACTAAAAAAGATTACTTTGTTTCCAACATGCGGTACTATTTAATTAATATCTGTTGTATGTGACCCTGGAGTGGAAATTATATATATATATATATATATATATATATATATATATATATATATATATATATATTCTATATATATATATATATATATATATAGAATATATTGATAGAAATTCTTAGACAATTTCTTGACATCGATGTATTTGGCTCTACCCAAGGTGTTTGGTTAAATTGATGACCTGAAATTGGTTGGGATAATGAACTTTATATTTAGTAATATTTGGCATGTTGGGCCTTATCGAACCCTTTTGAATTTCTTTTTCCTACTGCCACCTGCTGATATGACTACACCTTGGTGGATGTAATAGATCAATAACGTTGATCTTTTAGGGTTCCATTTGATAGTAGAGATGAGGTGTGGTGATTACAGAGTAACTAACTCGCCCAAAAACATTGCATTCGCTCATTTTTCCCATCCTCTTGGGCATGGCTTGATCTGTAACTATAGGAATTTTTACCTATGTTGCAATCTGTACCACTCTGTTGAAACATCTTCAATCCTAACCAGTAAGCTAATTCAACCTTTTGCTTGTGTTTTGTATGAAAAAAAATCATAAATTTATTCTTCTATGAGTCATGACATCGGTATAAGTTTACCTGATGGTTTTTTTTACAAATGAAAACCCTTGATACAAACCAGAACTATACTTTTTTCCACACCTGAGGGTTATAAGAGCAGTTCAATCTCAGGAATGAAGCAAGATGAACCAAGTTGTCCCTACAGGTAAATACATTTCATTTTATTTTCTTATATCTTTTTTTTTTTTAAGAAGAGGATCCAAGGAGAACCTTACTCTTGGAAACTCCTTAAAGGTTTGAGGACTTCATTTCTCCATTTGAGAGGAATAGGGTCCTAGGTAATTCATTCCTATGTATACCATTTAGTTAATTACACTTATTTTCTTGTTCTGAATACTCTTCTCATTTAGTTTAATTTTCATTGCAATCTCCTAAATATAAGGTTCAGGTAACAACTTCTGATTGGTGATTTTCAATCCATGTTCCACTCCAATTTTCATATGATAATGAACTTCTCCATTGGATTCAAGTGTGGAAATTTTGAACTCCAATTGGTGATTTTCAATTCCAAATTTCGCTCCAGTTTTCATACAATAATGAAATTCCTATTTTTGATACAAGTGTGGAAATTTTGACCTCCCTAGGGTTTGATGTAGGCTCTTCAGTTATCCCTAAATATGGTGTTTCAACCACACCTAAATTTAGGGTTTACCAGACATATGTTCTATGTAAATAAGATTTTGTGATTATACTCTCGCAATAACTTCTTTTGAAACTTGAGTTGGGAATTACTGAGGTTTAACTATCCCATGTCTATATTTTTATGTTATTTCTCTTTATGAATTGTTCATAATTTGGACTGCTCATAGACCTCCCTATTTGGAATTATTAATGTGTTATGTTTGTTATCTATATTTCGCGATGAGAAAATTATTTATCTAGATTTCATATAGATCTCATATAAAACAAGTCACTTCCTTATATGCACATATACAAAATTTGTGTATATATGAAAGATATGTGCATATAAAGAAGTTGCGGATATATGAAGCTACATATATACAGAGGTTGAATTTGTGCAAAAATTCTATATATACAAATATATGGAAGTTGTGCAGATACAGTAGATGCATATATATGGAAGTGTTGCATACACAGAAGATCTGTGCATCTTCCTTATATCTGCATGTTTTGAATATTCACATATATTTTGTATATGCACAATTTCCATATATGCACATATAAAGAAGCTATGTATATAAAAAAGTTGTGCACAAATTTCTTAATATGCATATGCGATAGTCTCCAAATATACACAAATTCCACATATACCCATATCTTTCGTATATCATAACTTCTGCATATGCACATATTTTTCGTATATATACATATACCCTGTACGTGCATTTATTGTGCAAATGTAACTTCCAGATATGTGCATATATGAAAGATATGCACATATACAGAAGAAGCGCATATTTGGAAGATATATGTATGTACAGATGTTTTACATATATGAAAGACATACACATATACAAAATATGTGCATATACAGAAGTCACACAACTTCCATATATGCACATCTTATGTATTGTATATATATTTCATATATGCAAAACTTTTGTTTATGTGCCTATACGAAAGTTGCGTATACACGGATGATATACACATATATGAAAATTGAACATATAAGGAAGCTAAATATATATGGAGGTTGAATTTGTGCATAACGTTTGTATATGTCTAGCTTCTGTATATGCACATATATGAAATTTGCGCATATACCCTAGATTCACATATACATAAAGTGTGCATATATGGAAGATGCAGACATACATAATTTATGCATAACATCAACCATTGTATATGTGAAATTTCTGTATATGCGCAATTTCTATATATTCACAACTTCTGAAAATAAACATATGTGTTTGCGCATACATAAAAAATATGTGGATATATAGAAGATGCATATATATGGAAGCTACGCCTATACAAAGGTTAAAGTTTTGCACAACTTCCATATATGATTATATCTTCTATATATACGCATATCTTTTATATATTTGCATATATTCCATATATGCACAATTTTTGTGTATGCACATATACGAAAGTTGCGCATATACAAAAGAAATGTGTAACTTACATAATATGAGTATATGAAAACCTCCATATATATACAACTTCCGTATATGAACAACTTCTATATATACACATCTATCATACATGCGCAACATCCATAGATGGACATATACGAAATATACTCATATATGGATGATATTTTCATATAATAAAGTTACACATATATAGAATATATGCGCATATACGAAATATATGCATATCTGGAAGTCACACAACTTTATTCTTCTATATCACATATCTTCTGTACATGTGGAAATGTCGTATATGCACATATATAGAAGCTACGCATATACATAAGTTGTGAACAAATTTCATAGTATGCATATACAAAAATCTCTAAATATGAAAAAATTACACATATGCACATGTCGTTCGTATATGCATAACTTTCGCAAATCCACATATCTTGGTAGTTAGCATAGGTGAATTTTTTATAACAAATTTGGTTGTTGTGGAAATAAATTAAATTTTCCTTTTAAGGGTACATTACAGAATCTCAAGATGTTTGATCCCTCTCAAGGCTTAGTATATATGGAGTTAAAATGGATCTACATTGGTTAGATCTGTATCTCCATGTTGAACATATACATAATCACATATCACATCACAAGGCTAAGGCACTCTCATATTCACGTGACATGGGATTGATTCCAATATCTACCACCGTAATCACGTACCGCATCACCAAAGCTAAGGTACTCTCATATTCACGTTACATGGGGATAGATTCTAATATCTACCACCATAAACTGTAGGTGTGTACATAGGATATTTTCTAGGCAATGTAAATATGGAGGAATTTGAGTAATGGAACTCCTCATATATAATTCTTTATTTACATAAAAAATTATCATTACAACAATTATATATATATATATATATATATATATATATAAAATTAATTAATTAATTAATTTGAAATACTGATTATCTAAATCTATTAATTTTTTCATTAAAAAAATTTACTAATTTATTAAATCTAAGAACAAACACACACACACACATATATATATCACATTATTTTTAAATTTTGCAGCTAGTATGGTAGATGTGTTAAATGTCATGTCTAGTCTTGTTTAACATTTGGACTTAGTCAAATTACATAAAAATAAAAATAAAAAAGTAAAGTTAAAATTAAAGAGAATAAAATTATAAAGTAAAATAAGATTAAAGTAAAATAGTCAATTTACAATACTTTTGGCCTATAGATTTTGAATATAAATCTATGTGAAAATATAACCCTATGTGAAAAATAAGCTTATTTGAATTTATGCTTATGTGATCCATATTATGCATACTAAAGTCTTTGGGTAAAAATCACATTAAGGATGTAGGGTAGAACCATTTAGAATCACCTAGTATGATTCATCATAAAAAAAATAAGATGAAAAGTCTCATCTCTCCATGAATGAGATGAAAATAAATAATGTACAGAAAAAGATATTCAGAATGGTTAAAGTTTTTCAATTAAATAATAATAATAATAATCAAAGCTAAATATAAATTTAAAAAAAATAATAATAAAAATTACATAAACAAAGAAAGAAATAATAAAAAATAAAATAATATGAACAAACAATAAAATAATTAATAAATCAAATAAAAAAATTGTGAAAAATTAAAAGTTTTATATATAAAAATATTATTAGAAATGAAATAACTCAGAAATAGATTGCAGAAAAACACAGATACAAAAACTGATAAAACAATGGCGGAAAAGAGGCTTCAGCCTCATGGCATCCTCATCAATTCTCTCTTATTAAAAGAATTTAGTTTACAATTTAAATAGATGAGAGACAATGTCTTAAGATAGTCCGTGCTATCTTAGACTCCTTTGGTTGAGATAATTTCTCACCAAAAACCCACCAAGATAGGAGTTACTAAACAAAATCCAATATTTGAGGAACAACCCAAGAGTTAGGCACATATTCCTAACTTGGAATATTTAATTAATTTATTTTTTTATTTTGGATTTATTATTGTTATTTGAGAGAGGCTAAAATTCCCCCATTCAATGACAAATCCAAAATAATAACGAGGAACCATCTTCCAAGTTCTCATGTTGATCCTCAAAAACATTGCCTGAAAAACGGCCAAAGCTAGATGCTGAAAAACTGCAATCTGAAGAGACCATGAGTCAGCTGCATGTCTGATTAATCTCTGAATTTTTATTAACAACTCCATCAAGTTGCAAAAGGATCCATTTTTCCTTTGCATGAAATCCGCATCCTTTTTCCACTGACAAAATTTGTTCAAAGCCCACTAGCTGATGATGTCAAAAACAACTCACTGTTGCTTTTGTTATGCTAAAAACTATTCATTGCTTCTTTTTTGTCAACTACCAACTGGAAAATTTGTTGATGCCCACCGGTTGTTGAATATGCCCACTGGCTACTTTTGTTGGTTTTGTCAAGACTTTCAGTGTGACAACCACTGTCAATTTCATTGGCATTTTCCCCATTTTGTCAGTAGAAAGGAGAGAAACTTCTCTTGGAAAGTATTCCTTAACTCCCCCCTTTAAGTGTAGGAGTTTTACACTGGTGTACTCCCCTGTTCAACGGCATGAGTGTAACATTATCTTTTCACTGTTGGATGCACTATGTGTGATTGTAGTCGGTTGTAGAACTGAGACAATCTTTTTACTGTGGATGACCATTTCCAGCGGTTGATCCATTCATAATGTATCTTCAATCTGGCTGATTGTTGTTGGTTGTGACATTTTTCTGAGGAATGATTGGTCTTGCCACAATGGTGACAAGGATCGAGATCAAAACACTGATCTTCCATATGACCCGTTCTTTGACAATGAGAACATTTCAGTTGGACTTCAACTTCAGGTTGCGTGCAATTCTGTTTGGCTGCAACTTTGGGTTGTGTGCATTACTGGTTGTCAATAACTTTCTCAGAAATTGCTGAGGTGATTTGTGCAAGAAATCCTACACTGATGAAGTTAATTGGCTTGGAATAATCTGGGATATGTAAGTTGGTGTCATCATTGACATGTCCTAGGTCTCGTCAATTATTGTTATTTTGAATTTCTTCCCATGGCTTGATGATGGGCTTGGAAGAAATTGGAACTGGAACAACTTTGACACTTGAAGCTATTGGGATGAATGACTTATCATCTGGATGGTTCAAAGAATTGAAAGTATCTCTCTTTTCTTGCAATTCAATCCTTTGAAGTTGTGACTCGAGTTGAAAAATTCAATAGTTTCATGTGTTTTTTGTAGATGTCGTGAAAGATCAGCAAGAGTGTCTTTGCTGACTTGCACCATGTCTTCATCACTGGAGATGATCAATTTGTGAAGAATGTTTAAAAACTAAATATGTTGCGCCATCTGAACTTGTGCTCTTGAAATCAGACTCTCTTATCGCAGATGTCGTACTTTGAACTGTTTCACTTGAATGACAGGCTCACTTGAATGTGGCTTGAATGGCATGCTCGCTTGATTTGTTGCTTATTGTGCTTGCTTGGAACACTTGCTAGAATTGTAGAATTTTCTTGCTTAAACTCTGGAATTCACGCTCGCTTGATGATGATGGTGTTTGTTTAAGCCCTTACTTGACTTACTTGATGACTTCACGCTAACTTGAATGAATAGACACACTCGCTTGATGTCAATCTCAACTTGCTTGATTGGTGTTAGAGTTGAACTTGTTTGGTTTCTTTGATGGTCGTTGTAATGAAATTCATGTTGGCTCGCTTGATGGTTTGAATTTTGTACTGACTTTATGAATACTCACGCTCGCTTGCAGATGTAAATTTTTTATTTGCTTTAGAGTTAAAAAAAATTTCTTTAAAGAAAGGGTGTCTAACATCATTGAAAATGCACCCAAGAAAGCTTACAATGATTCACTTTAAAACAATGAATTCACTTGTCCTCCTAAAAAATCATTAACAATGAATTTTTAATGATTCAATTAAAACAATGAATTTGATTACAAGTTCTAAAATGGATTTGCAAGAATGTTGTTGTAGACTTTGCTTTGAAATGCATTAACTTGACTAAGTAAATTTGATTGTTGATGTAGAATACTGATGTAGACAATCTTTCATTATATGTTGTAGTGGCGTAAATGCATGTGCTGGTCTAGCAGCTATTTTGTTACATGTGTTGTGCTTGCTGATATTGAACTTTATGTATGTGATATTAAATGAAATTATCGATGTGTCAAAACTAGACACAAATCAAAAAGAAACAACATGAAGCCATAAAAAAAAAACATGCACCATCAAAAACACACATGGTGTACCTAAGATCCCCTTATTCAATTTCGAGCGGATATAGGACACATCAACACCAAAAAATGATATCTTTATTAAGTATTGAGTACATAAGAAATATCCACCTTCAAGTAATGAAAATGCCAAGCTCACAACCCTTGGAAGCAATTTGTCTTCAAAATATGGATATGCACCGACTCAATCTCTCTCAAAGTAAACCAATACTTTGAATTACAACAAGAAATTTCTCTAAAAAATTCCGCAGATCACTTCAAATACAAAACACTTATCCCTCCAAATTTACAATAAATCACCTTATCCCTCCAAATACAAATGGAAACACTCCAAAAAATAATTACAAGTACTCCTTATTACTCCTAATTACTCCAATAAAATATTACACAAAAAATATACTTTATCTCTCAACTACAAACCAACTCTCAACTCATTCAAAGCTACCTCATTTTTCTAATTCTGGAATGTCCTCTGCTAATTTGGTACTGATGTACTTATTACTACATATGAACCTTTATTGATCAGTGCATTGAGTGAGAGTACTGCAACTGTTGGACCGAGAGCTCCAGTTCCTGCAACAACAACTGGTTGCATGCCTGTTGTGGAGGCCTTCAAACTGTGCCTTGCGACATTCAAAATTCACAATAATATAATCCACTAATTGCATTAGAATTATGGCTGCAGTTCATGAGAAATAAAAAATAAAAACAAATAATAAAAACCAACTGCGCAAAACCGAAAGAATGCCTATCACAACTTGAATTCTGATGCAAATCGAATTTTGCCAAAAACTTCAGAAATATGCAGATTGCTTGCGGGGGTTAATCCTCTTAATGCAGATCGCCAAAGACTTTTTCTTGTATGCTTCTCTTAATGCAGATCACTTGCTGTGTTAATCTCAAACAACTGTTCCTCGAAAGGAATAGTAATTTCATAACCTTCAACTAGAAATCTATTAAAACCTAAAATAATGGAATGATGGCCTTTAAATAAATCCATTACTCAAATTATAAAATCAACCGTATCAACTCTTTGGGCCTTGAAATCTTTCATGATCTCAAGGAACACATCATATTTCTCTCTATTTTCGTTGAATATCCTTTTACTAATTTGAGATATGCCACAACATTATCTCTTTCTAATCCTTCAGAAAGCTGATGCAGTTCCTAGTGAAGAACTAAGGAGACATCAAATTTATGCACGAAACGAACTGACTTTTTGCAGAAGCAACAGAAGTGTGAGCTGAAGCAACATAATTAATTATGGTTGTAAATATGAAAGGATGAGCATTATACTGAAAAATAAAAATATAATGTTGAATTAAGCTTCATGCGATACGACAAAGCGACATCGCAAAGGAATTTTGAAATCCTCTATAGCAGTCATTAGTTAAATTTGATTAGTTCAGTGCGGCCACAGTAGATATGGCAGTTGAAAATGTATGAACAAATTGTAGGTCTTCTAATCTAGTACGTATTTCTCCCCATTCATTATAAGAAGACAAACTCACAGTTGATATCTTCATAGGAAATCACCCATATTGATGCTCGTGATCAGTTTTCATCGAGGAAACCAAGATCTGCAACTTGCCCTAATATTTGATTATCATTTGTGTAATATCAAAATTTTTTGCATAGATTTTCTTGCAAATTTAGGTTGTTTGCGATTATTCTTTGGAAAATTAACAAGAGAGACAAGCTAAAACAACATGGGACTTCCGATTACTAATGATGGCGAGAAAACCACGATGAATGTTGCGAGTTACTCTTTTTCGTGTGTATCAATATTATTCCAGAGGTGAACAAAAGAAAATGAAATGGTAGATCTTCAAGAAAACATAATGGAAGATGACCGAACCATAAAAGAATAAGCATCTATATTTCTCAATTCCACCACTCACATACCATCGGTTGAGACACAATGCTAACAAAGCACAGAGTTGTCCAAGTTGTGGTAAAGATGTATTCATAGGGAATAAGCTTCTAAGTCTGTGGTAGATTAGTGCTCAGGTCATGTAAGCGTTGCAGGCTTTTGGTGGCAGGGAATACCAACAAACAACGGAACAAAAATCAAATACCAACAAATGACGCAACATCCCTCCTTAAGCCAATTGCGAGAATTCTCTTTACAGCCACAGATTGGAAGCTCTTTACAGCCTCGATGCGCTTCAATTCAAACCACCATATTCCTTCAATGAACACAAGTTCTCCAACTTCAGGGCCCAAAAATCATAGACTGCTCCGATACCACATATTAGAAATGAAATAACTCAGAAACAGATTGCAGAATAACACAAATACAAAAACTGATAAAACAATGGCGGAAAAGATGCTTCAATCTCATGGTATTCTCATCAATTCTCTCTTATTAAAAGAATTTAGTTTACAATGTAAATAGATGAGAGACAATGTAGATATTTCGTGTTATCTTAGACTCCTTTGGTTGAAATAATTTCTCACCAAAAGCCCACCAAGATAGGAGTTACTAAACAAACTCCAATATTTGAGGAACAACCCAAGAGTTAGACACATATTCCTAACTTGGAATATTTAATTAATTTATTTATTATTTTGGATTTATTATTGTTATTTAAGAGAGGCTAACAAATATCAATAAGAAATATATATACAATAAAAAATCAAGCGATAATAATAAAAACACCAATATTTAAATAAATAATTAAAATTTTATAAAAGTAAAAGTAATCTTCAATATATATGATTATATTAATAAAATAAAAAGCAACTTTTATACACACAGACATATATATATATATATATATATATATATATATATATATATATATATATATATATATATATATATATATATATATATATATATATATATAAACTAATTATACTACTAAATATATCTATATTCAAATAAATTAAAAACATATAATAATCAAACTTAATATTAGTTATAAATATATATGTGAGGAGAATTAAAAAAAAAAATAGTAAGAGATATGATATACTAAAAATTAAATTAATAAGATATATTTATTTATTTATTATTTTTAGTTACCAAACATATAAGCAAATATGGTTGAAATAGGCATAAATATAGTTTTATTTATTTATTATTTTTGTTTACTGAATATGTAAACAAATATAGTTGAAATAGACATAAATTAGTAAATTTTAAAGTTAAGAATTCAATTAAAAATTAAAGTAATAAAATTAAATTAAAAATTAATATTACACTAAAATGTTTAATAATAATAACAATAATAATAATAAGATAACTGAAAATTACTTTCTAGATTTAGAATAAATAAATAAATAAATATATATATATAGATATATATAATACAATACAATATAATAGGATAGTTATATTATTATCCAAATTCAATATATGTTAATAAAAAACAATATATTTGTTTTTATTTAAAAACAAAATAAAATTTAATTGTAAATAAATGCGACAGCTGGTTTAAAGACCAAATTATTGTTATGTAATTATTTTAAAAGAAAACTGAGAGATTTATTTTCTTAATAGAAATTAATTAACAAACATAAATAAATTATGTTTTGGATTTATGATAAATTAAAATTTAGTTATGGCAATGGTTTCATAAAGTGAAAGACTGATGGTAAAAATATTCCAACTGAGAAGTAGTTGAAGAGAAACAGTTGAGTCAATTACCTTTCCTCTGTGGATAAAGAAACACCCCTGTGAGGAAGAGGGGTTTTGACCTGTGTGCAGTGAAGAGACAAAAGGAGAGAGAGCGTGAATTTCCCGAGCTGGTAAGGACCAATGGAAATACTCTCAGCCATCCTGGAATCTTCCAAAAATTAGATTGGACCAAAGTCCTCGAATCTCTTCCGAGAACTATTTCTTTCTACTTGGCTGAAATGTGGAGCACAAAAGGGGGGGGTGAGGACGTAATTTCCTCATCGACGGTAGGGAGGACAACCACAGTCAAACTACAGATAAGTAAATCTACTAAATTTTGCTAGGTTTAATGAAGTACAATAGATATTGTTAACTTAGGAAATATCAGACATTGTTAAACTGAGTATTTTGGTTGAGCAATATATTACTCTGTAATTGCATGTTTAGTTATTGAATGCCATTATTTATAAAGGAGAAGATTTACTGAGTAAATTAGATTGTATTTAATTTATTATGTAAATTTTAAAGATTGACTGTACAGTGAAATGAGAGTATTTTCATGCTCAATAATTTCTCATTAAAAACTGTAAGATCTTTTCATTCCCCCATAACAATTTATTTTCACAGTAAATAATCATTTTCCCACAGTAAAGAATTGTGTGCAGAATAACAGCTAGATATAACTGAACAGTATGAAATATGTTTGTAGAGTAAATCTTGAACAAGTGACAAACCAAAATAGTTCACTAAGTAACCGGAATAGGAAATATGGTTATGGGTTGGTAGGGAAACTTTATCCAGAATCTAGAGTGAAGAGGTTCTGGATTCAGGACATTTGTTTCCATCATAAAAGTTATACACAGACGAGTAAACTAGTTGGTCCGATCGACTTATAATCAAATATTTTACAGTAAAAATAAAGAAAGAATTTATTAAATAGAGAAATTCAAACTAAAATGTTTCTCAACCACGGAGAACCAAAATCATTCAAGGACCCATATAAAAGTATGAAAAATGTCTATTCATAATTCTGGAATGCTAAGGATACAATAAATTTCTCAATTCCTTAAGCATGGAAAATTTATATGTGTAGCATTTGGTACATTTATGCATGCATAAAATAGAGCCAAATAAAATAGGAAACCCTCATTTACAAAACAAAATTAGTATCTTAACCTAGAAAAAAATACATGTACACAGTATGCAAAGACTAAGTATTATCATGATCGCGGCGTTAACAATGAGAAGAGTGGAAACTGTTCTACACCTGAGGCAGGAGAAATCATTTGAAATGTAAGAACCTTGTCAGGTACATGAAACTGACACAAGATTAAAATAACGCCGAGAACGACTCAGGGAGGACCATACCTACACAGTTGAAAACCCAAATACATGATTTAGAAAATACTCCTTTGAGGAATATGAAAATGACATTTACTGGAAAACAAAATTTAGGATTTGGGAAAAATAGTCTTAACATACCTGTAAGAGTTCCAAATGAAAGTGGATATTTCCCTTCGGATAGACAGAGGGAAAGGGGTCCAACAAATTCAAGTATGGAAGAAAGTAGTACCTTAGGAAAACAAGTTTTGGAAACTAACACCAGGAGGTGACACTATAATATTTCCTATTGAGGCAGAAAGGGGTGTGTTGCAACCGATGAAGAAGACATGGCACTGAGAAAAAACCCTGAAACCTTTAGCCAACAGAATGCAGAAAGAAACATCGGTGATACTATTGGAGCCGAACTAGAAGAAACCAGTTTCAGGTAAAACCTGATTCATTTAACCAAGCTTCAAATTTAATGAAGATTAAAACCTAAAGGCAAGCGATGATAAAGCCACGAGCTACCATTGCAGGCTCTACAATAATAGAACCATAATGACCCACGTATAGCACCTTTTCCAATACCTACAGGCAATGAAAAAAAACATAGACAGATATGGAGTGTTGCAGGTGGTTGTAGAGCAACAAACCCTTAGCGATCCTGGTGCAAATGAGCTAATCAGTTAGGGTTTGTATTGTAGTTTTCACCCTATCTCGGTGAGAAATGTTGATAGCCATAGATCTACATCTAATCCGATGGTGTGATCGTGACCAAGTGTCGTGGACATGAAACTCAAAGATATTAATGGGTACCAAAGGATCTACACAGACACTCGAAAATTAAACCTTATTACCAATCTCAAGAGCAAGGTGTATGATGGTAAAGGTTTAGCATTGAATGATAGTACTCCTCGGGATCCATAACAAATAAAAATAATAATCTAAGAGCAGTATTGTCCTAGACATGGAGCAATTTATGGACGTACCATGCTGGTATGATAACCCCATTCATATTAAAATCAAAGGTCAATAAATTTACAATAAACATATAATGTTATGTCAAATTATAACTATATCCATAGAAAGTATAGTGAGAGGTAAAATATGGTAATTTAACATATATTTTATAGTTTAAATAATTTTTTATTTATTTTACTGATGTTTGGTTAACAAATGTCACAGGTCGTATCAGAGCAACGTTCACATGCTGGGACGTTATGGGTCATCTAATATGATAAATTGTGTGTAAATGATGCACAGTTAAGAAAGCTTAACATGATACATTGTGACAAGGGGATCTATGAAACAACCACCCAAAAACACCAGGCAACCCCAACCATGACCAGAAATGAATCCTGAGATGTGGATTCAACTGAGTGTGGATCAGTACCAGCAAAAAAGTAGACTGCTAGAGGAACAACAACACCAAACTAGCATTCTGTTAAATACAATGCAGAAGATACGGTTAGAAATGGTGCGGGTTTGAAGCGATAATGAGCACTTGATGCAAGAAGAAGAAAGGATACTTAAGAGCCTCTCGGATAAGCAGAATCAAGGAGTGGATCAGCCTAGTCCTGATAGAGACATTCAAGAAGCTAATGAGAAACAAGCAAGGGATCTGCCATTAACAGAATGGAAAGAAGTCAATACCAGTAGAGTAATAAAAATAAAAATTACAATGAGGTTGAGTCAAGTAATGTGTCAGATCAACAAGAAGTTAAGAAACAGAAAGTGGAGCTACCAGGTGAATTTTGAAAGATAAAACCGCCTATGTTTGATGGAGTAGATGAAGAGGTGGATGAAGCATGGTTCATAAATATGAAAAAGAATTTTCAAGTTTACGAATATAGCAGTAATCTTAAGGCCATATTGGCCATTTATCAGTTTTGGGAGAATGCCACACTATGGTGGGAGGAAGTTAAGAATGTCCACTGTATAGATGATCAGGATGTGACTTGGGATTCCTTCCAGCAATATTTTAAAGATAAGTACTTAACTGAGCACTTCTATGACAATAAATATAGAGAGTCTCATGATTTAAAACTAGGACAATTGATGATGGATGAATACATCACCAAGTTCACTTCCTTACTTCGTTATTTTCCTTATCTAAGGGACAAAAAGGCTAAGGTTCAACGGTTCTTAAGCATTTTGCTGACTCATATGAAGTAAAAAATTAAGTTTGTGAATCCCAAAACCATGGATCAGGCAATCTGAAACGCAAGAATGTGCTATCAACAATCTAAGGTAAAAGGAGAGCTGGGTAAAATTTGGCAGTCAAAGAAAGAACAAAAAGGCAGTTCAAGCTTCAAGAACAATAGAACCTGTAATTTCAAGAATGCTACCAGAAGTTCAATAAGCAAATAGTTTGGTAGAAATCATCAAAGAATGTGGTGGCCTACAAAATATAAACCCACGAAAGCTTCTAGCAAGCCAGATCAAGCACAAAGTCAGAAACCACCCCTACAGTGTTGGGGGTGTGGTGAGGATCACTACTACAGAAATTGTTTGCAGTGAGGAAGGAGCGAGGCGGTTACCAACTTAAAAGAAGCCTCAAATGTAGGAGATGTAGCCAGAAATATACCCAGAATTAACGCAACCTTGGAAGATCGTCAAGCAGATTAGCAACCGACAATGATAAAGTTGAAAGGTAATCTACTCTCTCAACCTATTTCTATTTTGGTTGACCCAAGTGAAAGCTTAAGTTACATAAGTCCCAAATTAGTAGAGATTTGAAAATTGCAAAGTCAAAAATTCAGGAATCCATGGCTGGTACAGTTAGCCACAGTAACAAGGAGAAACGTTTGTGCCAAAATTCTGAATTGTACACTAGAAATTAGTGAACAATAACTAACTGTAGACCTAAATATATTACCCCAAGGATCCTATGATTTGCTACTTGGTATGGATTAGTTGGAAAGCCACTGGACGTTAGTGGATTGTAAGGAAAAAGTTATATATTAAAAAATGTAGGATGGAACTCGTAAGGAGATTCAAGGTATAAAAAAACCCCTACAACTACGTCTTATTACAGCCTCTCAAATGAGTAAGTGCATGAGGAAAAGATGCCAATCATATGATATTCAAGTGGGCTTTACTAACTCAAAAGAAAAGACTCCGATGATGGAAAAAACTCCAATACTGTAAGATTTTATGGACGTATTTCCAGAGGAAATACCAGTTTTTCCGCCAAGAAGGGACATTGATTTTACTATAGAGTTGATACCTAGACCATCACTAATTTCAAGGAGACCATACTGAATGAGCGTACCGGAATTGACCGAACTAAAGATGCAGTTACAAGAAATATTGAATAAAGGGTATATTTGACCAATTGTATCCCCTTGGGGAGCACCAATGCTATTTGTAAAGAAGAAATATGGAACCATGTGAATGTGCATGGACTATCGACAGTTCAATAAGTTGACTGTAAAAAAAAAAAATACTCTCTACCATGGATTGATGATCTGTTTGATCAAGTCAAGGGAGCTACCATGTTCTCACAGATAGATCTAAGGTTGGGATATCATCAGATCCAAATAAAAGGCAAAGACATTCAAAAAACTATTTTCTGTACCAAATACGGGCACTATGAGTTTGTAGTGTTACCATCCAAATTTACTAATGCACCAGAAACCTTTGTGAGGCTGATGCATGGCATATTTCACCCCTTTCTGGATACTTTTGTGCTGATATTTATTTATGACATTTTAGTTTATTCCAAGAATGTAGAAGAGTATAAAGAGCACTTATGGATAGTGTTGAAGATGTTACGGAAGAATCAGTTGCACGCTAAGTTCAGCAAGTGTGATTTCTTCAAGGAATAAATACAGTACCTTGGTCACATTATTTCTATTGAAGGAATCACAGTTGAACTGGAGAAAATTAGGACAATTATGAAATGGAAGGTACCTAAAAATGTTGTAGACATCCGATCCTTTATGGGTTTCTCCAGTTCTTATCAGTAGTTCATTAAAGGATTCTCAAATTTCTTTCCCAATTACTTCCTTACAAAGGAATGGAAAAATATTTAAATTGACGAAGGAATGTCAAAACAATTCTGAAAAGTTAAAACTTTTATTAACTACAACTCCAGTGTTGAGAGTAGCTGATCCCAATAAGGAGTTCGAAGTCTGCATGGATGTGTGTAAAGAGGGAGTTGGGGAAATTTTTTCACAAGAAGGTAAGGTATTTTTCTATGAGTCACGTAAGCTAAAATAGCATGAACATCGATACTCAACTTATGATTTGGAGCTGACATCAGTAGTTCATGCACTCCGAGTATGGAGGCACTACTTGCTTGGAAAATGATTTTTACTGAAAATGGATCATAGCAGCTTAACGAGTTATTTTAAGCAAGATGATCCTAATTCTGGCTAAGAAATATGGAATTCCTTTCTAAGGGAATTTGACATTGATATGCAGCATGTGAAGGGTAAGGAAAACAGAGTAGCAGATGCATTGAATAGAAAGTTGCATGGTGTTTATGAACTGTATTATGATCAGATTGAATGAAAACTTTTGGAACAAATAAAAATAGAAGCTTAGAAGGATCCTTAATACCAATTTTTATGGCAGCAAGTAGAGGAGGCCAAAAAACAAGAAAAATCTATTGATTATGGAATTAGTAAGGATCGGTTACTAACTTTCAAGGAGAGAATCTATGTTCGAAATCAAATTGAATTAAAGGAGATAATCCTAAATGAGTATCACCAAAGTAACTACTCTGGGCATCGTGGGTATCAAAAAATTCTAAAAGCAATTAGGAAGAACTATATATGGCTAGGTATGCGAATAGACATCACAGAATATCTAAACAAGTGTTTGGAGTGCCAACAAGTGAAGGTTGAGAATATACATCCAACTGAACTGATGCAACATATACCAGTACTTGAATGGAAGTGGGAGGTTATAACCTTAGACTTCATTAATTGTTTACCAATGTCAAAGAATAATAATGACTCCATAATGGTAGTATTAGATCGGCTAAGAAAAGAAATGCATTTTATACCAATATAGTACACTTATAAGACAGTGCAAATAGAAGACATATTTATGCGAGAAATATTTATACTGCATGGTATCCCAAAGAATGTCATTTATGACAGGGATGTGAAGTTTACTTCAACATTTTGGAAAACACTATTTACAGGATTTCGAAGCCAAATTAATTTTAGCACTACTTATCATCCACAGACAGATGGACAAACCGAGTGAGTGAATCAGATCCTGGAGGATATGTTATACGTGTATGTAATGCAGCAGCCAACTAGATGGGAGGAATATCTGCACCTAGTATAATTTTCATACAATAATGTTTATCAGGAATCCCTTAAGATGAGTCCGTTCGAAGCATTATATGGACGAAAATGTCAAACTCCTATTAACTGGAGTAGCCTAGAAATAAAATTTATGCTTGGACCGGAAATGTTATCTGAGATGGAGTGAGAAGTAAGGAAGATCAGGAAAAATTTGAAGGTTACTCGGGATATACAGAAAATGTGCGTAGATAATAGAAGGACTCTCGTGTATTTGAGGTGGAAGATCATGTGTACATAAGGATAAAAGCAAAGAAAATCACTTTAAGGTGGGCCTTTTGTGCCAAGTTGATTCCCAGGTTTTGTGGGCCTTTCCAAATATTGGAGATGGTAGGACCTATGGCTTATTGATTAGCACTACCTAGTCACATCCATGTACACAACGTCTTTCATGTATCATTACTAAAGCAATACGTACATGACCCAAAGCATGTAATTCACTAGAAAAGTATTCAGGTAGAATATGAATGCAAGAATGGATTAGAAATGTTAAAATTTATGAGAAATTAATTCAAATTTTGCTGATTGCAGGTCGAACCTAATGACAATTGTCTAAGCGAGCCTCAACATATAATCGACCGGAGAGAAATCATGCTCCGAAAATGAGTCATCACCCAGGTTAAGGTGTAGTGGAAGCACTTTGGCGTGGATGATGCTACCTAGGAGGATGAAGGTTTTTTTCGGGATGCTTACCCAGAACTATTTCTGAAGCAGAATTAGAACATCAAGGACGATGTTCACTTCTAGGGGGGCAAGTTGCGATAGCTGGTTTAAAGACGAAATTATTGTTATGTAATTATTTTAAAATAAAACTGAGACATTTATTTTCTTACTAGAAATTAATTAAAAAACAAAAATAAATTATGTTTTGGATTGATGATAAATGAAAATTTAGTTATGGAAGTGGTTCCATAAAGTGAAATACTTATGGTAAAAATATTCCAACTGATATGTAGTTTAACATAAATAGTTCATTCAGTTACCTTTCTTCTGTGGATAAAGCAACATCCCTGTGAGGAAGAGGGGTTCTGACTTGTGTGAAGTGAAGGGAAGAAAGGAGAAGGAGCGTGAATTTCCCGAGCTAGAAAGGACTAGTGTAAATACTCTCAACCATCCTGAAATCTTCTGAAAGGTAGATTGGACCAGAGTCCTGAGATCTATTTCGAGCACTGTTTCTTCTTCTTGGCTTCGGCGTGGAGCAGGGGGGGTGGCGACG
This sequence comes from Pinus albicaulis, assembly GCA_034641835.2. Lineage (NCBI taxonomy): Eukaryota > Viridiplantae > Streptophyta > Pinopsida > Pinales > Pinaceae > Pinus > Pinus albicaulis. The sequence continues at coordinate 183,954,203 of CM076581.1, read as the reverse complement.
TAATTGCCTCATCCACTATAGGGAGGACAACCACAATTATACTATAGATAAGTGACTCTGCTAAATTTTGCTAAGTTTAATGAAGTACAATCAATATTGTTAACTTAGGAAATATCAGACATTGTTAAACTGAGTATTTTGGTTGAGCAATATATTACTTTGTAAATTCCTCTTTAATTATTTAATGTCATCATTTATGAAGGAGAATATTTATTGAGTAAATTCTTGGATTTAAATAATTATGTGAATTTTAAAGACTGATTATACAGTGAAATGAGAGAATTTTCATTGTGTATAATTTCTCATTAAAAACAGTAAGATATTTTCATTCCCCATAATAATTTATTTGCATAGTAAACCATCTTTTTCCTACAGTAAAGAACTTTGTACAGAATAACAACTAGATATAACTGAATAGTAAGAAATGTGTTTGTAGAGTAAATCCTGAACAAGAGACAAACCAACATAGGTCACTAAGTAACCAGAATAGGAAATATGGTTATGGGTTGGTAGGGAAAATTTATCCAGAATCCAGAGTGAATAGGTTCCATATTTGGGACGCTTTTTTCTGTCATAAAAGCTATACATAGATGAATAAACTAGTTGGTCTAGTCGACTTCTAATAAAATAAGTTAAAGTGAAAAAAAAGCAGGAGCTTATTAAATAGAGAAATTAAAACTAACATGTTTCTCAACCACGGAGAACCAAAATCTTTCAAGGACGCATATAACAATAAGCAAACTATCTATTCATAATTCTGGAATGCTGAGGATACAATAACTTTCTCAATTCCTTAAGCATGGAAAATTTAGAGTTGTACCGTTCGATACATTTATGCATGCATAAAATAGAGCCAAAAAAAGAGGAAAACCTCATTTATGAAACAAAATTAGTCTCTTAACACAAAAAAAATACATGCACATACTATTGAAAGACTAAGAATTCTCATCACCGCAACGTTAACAACGAAAAGAGCGGAAATTGCTCGTTACCTGAAGCAGGAGAAATTGTTTGAAATGTAAGAACCTTGTCGGGTATAGGAAAGTGACACAATAGTAAAATAACGCTGAGAATGACTGAGGCAAGACCATACCTGCATAGTTGAAAACCCAAATGCATGATTTAGAAAATACTCCATTGAGGCATATGTAAATGACAATTACTGAAAACCAAAATTGGTATTTGGGAAAAATATTTTTAACATACCTGCACCAGTTCCAAGCGAAAGTAGAGATTTCCCTGCGGATAGACAGAGGAGAAGGGGTCAAACAAATTCGAGTATGGAAGAAAGTAATACCTTAGGAAAACAAGTTTTGGAAACTAATGCTAGTAGGTGACACTATAATCTTACATGTTGTGGCAGAAATGGATTTGTTGCAACTAACGAATAAGACATGGCATTGAGCAAAAACCTCGAAACCTTTAGCCAACAGAACACGGAAATAGACATCGATGAGACTATCGGAGCCGAACTAGAGGAAAATATTTTTAGGTAAAACCCGATTCATTTAATAAAGCTTCAAATTTTATGAATATTAAAACCTAAAGGAAAGCAATGGTAAAGCTACAAGCTGCCATTGGAGGCTCTGCAATAATACAACCAGCATGACCTGTGTATAGCACCTTTTTCAATACCTACAGACAATGAAAAAAAACATAGACAGAGATGGAGTGCCGCACGTGGTTGTAGAGCAACAAAACCTCGTCGATCTCGATGAAAATGAGCTGAGAAGTTAGGGTTTGGAGTGTAGTTGTTACCCTATCTCGGTGAGAAAATTTGATAGCCGTAGATCTACATCTAATCCGACGGTGTGATCGTGACCAAGTGTCATGGACATGCAACTCAAAGAGATTAATGGGTACCAAAGGATCTACACGGACACTTGAAAATTAAACCTTATTACCAATCTCAAGAGTGAGGTGTATGATGGTAAAGTTTTAGCATTGAATGATAGTACTCCTCGAGAGCCATAGCAAAAAAAAAAAAAAAATCTAAGTGTAGTACTATCCTAGACATGGAGAAATTTATGTGCGTACCATGGTGGTATGATAACCCCATTCATATTAAAATGAAAGGTCAAGAACTTTACAATAAACGTATAATGTTATGTCAAATTATAACTATATCCATAAAAAGTACAATGAGAAGTAAAATCTGGTAATTTAAAGTATATTGTATAGTTTAAATAATTTTTTTATTTTATTTTACTGATATTTGGCTGAAATCTGGTAATTTAAAGTATATTGTATAGTTTAAATAATTTTATTTTATTTTATTTTACTGATATTTGGCTGACGAATGTTACAATAAATAACTATGCTAATTATGTATTTAAATTGTTTAATATAAAAAATTTAAAAACAATTGTGTTGGATTTAAATTGAAATTAGGTTTAACTAGTTTTTATTTTATAGATTAAATTAATAAGGTAATTTTAACTTTTAAATTTAATTTACTAGTATTTTTATTAACACTTATTAATACAAATTAAATTAAATTAATTATATTTGACGCTGAAGGAATTGACCACTTATGGTAACTAGAGTGAGACTAGATGATTCTAAAAGCTATCACTATAAAATATAGATGTGTACATAGCTACCATTATAGACTATAAATATATACATAGGCTCTTTTCTGTATACAATGCAAATATGAATTATTTGTGCACTAGATCTCCTCAGACATAATACTTCATTTATACGGAAATTTGTCATTATATTGATTACTTAAAGAAATATATATTTAATAATAAATTATAATTATTTAAATTATTAGTTTTTTCATTAAAAAATCAATGTAATTAATTAAAACTATTTATATATCACATTATTTAACATTTTGACTTCGTCAAATTACATAAAATAATTAAATAAAATTATGAAATACAATGATGATGATGATGATTAACTTCCACTAAGAACAATGTGGTGTAGTAGACCTAAAGAAAAGAAAAAGGATCTAATTATGATTCTTCAAAATCTTGTTTCTATTATCAAAAGAATGAAAAGAAGAGCCCCAAAATAGCTATAGTTGGGATGACTTAATAAGTCAAGAAGATTGGGAGTGTGGCATGTTATGGAATTGAGAGCCTATGTTGAGTCTATTAGGAAGTGTGTTTCATCTTCCACCCTTTAGTATGGAAAATCTAACAACTCTATAGTCTGAGAGAGTCTTGGGGGTAGACCACACTACCAAGCTCGTGAGGATTAGTTCATTTTTTTCTTAGTGCTGGTCAACACAGAGAGATAATTTAGTTGTAAGGGTGGGGTTAATCACCTCCTTGTAGTCTCTTAGCTTCCTTTTTACCCTCCAACTACTTATCATCCCACAAAGTAATTGTCAAATATAGTTACATATATACATGAGGAATTGTCTCAAGATAGAGAAGTTATCTTGGACGCACAATAAGTTGGTTGAGAGAATCTCTCAACCTCACACTAAAATAGGAATTTAGTTTTTTTTAACCTATGGAATAGGAACAGACTCTATACATAGATAGTCACAACTAAAGACAAGTAGGAATTACACATTCCAACACACCCCCTTAATGACTACTTGTCTCGATATCACTTCGCAAAATCTAGCTGTGGTCAAACATAACAGAAAGGATATGTCAACGTCCATATAAAGGAACAACCATCCACCAGAATGCATGGGTACCAACCGCTGCAACCGCTGGTCTCGTAGGATGTCCTTCGTATACATGGTTCTGTCAACCATTATCACTGCATACATGTACCTATATCTACAGATCCCCCTCCAACGTGGGTTTTATCGGATGACCCATAACCATGCACTTCCTTCATCAGGGTTTTATTGGATGACCCATAACCATGCTATTCCTTCATCGAGGTTTTATCATATGACCCGTAACCATGCTCTTACTTCATCGGTGAACTTGCAACGGATCTCTTCATCAATGGGAAAACACTGGCACAGACCTGTTTCCAGGCCACTTCACTGTTATATGTGGTTTCTGGCTAACCACAAACCGACACAGCCAAAAATGGTTTCTGGCTTACCATGAACCTGTAATTACAAAGTGGTTTTGAGATTACCACGAACTTTTACGGGGATACACATGCCTTACAAGGCTTACAACACAACTCCAACTCTTGGAGTTCCCAGGTACATACTTTACAAAGACCACAACAAAAAACATCCTAGTCTTACTTAGAAAAGTGTGACTCATAATACAACATGCTAGTGAATCTATTCCAAGAAACTCATAAAAAACTCACACAAAATCGATTGATGTCCATCATAATAATTGTTGCTACTTCATTACCTCCTCTTTTCATTGCTCACATCTTGGGCATCTTTGTCTTTATCAATTAGAACTTGGAACTCCATCTTAACCTATCATTTCTTAGAGTACTCAATTCTAACAAAAAATGACTTCATATTGAGGTCACTAATCTCAATATGTATATTAATTTTAGTTCTAAAATACTTTCATCACTAAAAAATCCCAATTACCCAAGCATGCACTAACAAATATCTTCCATCAACATCTTCAAAATTTTGTTTTTTCCGTAAGCTTTTCGTGACCACTAACAAGCAACACATACTTCTCTATCATGCGAAAGGCTTCTCGCAACTCTTCACCTAACTTATGTCTACTAGGAGACACCAAAACTTCATCATAGTGCTTAGTAATGGATAAATCTGACTTTGCAAATACCATTTCAATTAAATCAATTACGCATTGAAAAAATGGCCATTCTTTGTACATATCTTGTAATTCTTCTTTGTATCCTTTTGCACAGGCTACTTCTAGGCATGCTCCAATACCAAGCCATGTAGGTAAAACAAATCTAGTTTTTTTCCATGCAAATGTCCAAGGAATTGGACAGAGATGCCCAATCCTAGAAGAATTTTTCCTCCTTGTTGGACGACTTCCAATATTTAGATTATCGACCTCTGCTTTAGAGAAATGGAATCTCTAATTGTACAAATCCTCAAGATGAAAAAAAAAATCTGCCAGAAAAGCATATAGCAACAATGAAATTGAATTTCACAGATTTCACGCTAAATTGGTAGCACAACTGTTTGTATTATGCTATATCACCAGTCGACTTTCCTAAGCTCTACCACGTGCAGACTCGGGTTCACCTCGAACACCTTAGTGGCAAAAACAATCCAAGGCCCGGTAGAGGATGCAACCGATGTGAGTGTTGCTCTAAGTGGTGGATCTTGAGATGCTCAGCGTTGTTGTACAGGACCTCACAATAATGGTTTGAAACCTTGGTTTGGCATCTTGAGATCGCTAGATGCAAAATACGCAGGGCATTCTCAGCGTCTTCCCCGATCGTAAACACCAGCTCTAAGATCTCCGTCCTGTGGGTTTTGTTGTCACGAACAAAGGTTTTGATGCCAAACCAAGGTTTCAAACCATTATTGTGACGTCCTGTACAACAACGCTGAGCAGGCCACAATTACACTGAGCGAAGGCATCTTACACGAGACTTTTGTTCTGAATTCAATTTCTCGAGCAACACATCAGTGGGGGACGAATGTCGTGAGGGCAACAAACAGTCTCAGTGTTGAAGAGAGATTTGAGGGACACAAAAGAACTTCCACACAGTTTTCACACCACGCTTCCACTGTGGGTCTTCAACCACCACCAGCCACGAGCAGAGGAAAGAATAAAATGTCACTATGCAAACTTTTTATTTCCCTCAGCCCACAAGGGGCCAAGGCCAGGCCCAAACAGGCTCCGATACCAAATTAAAATAAACAAATGCAAACTATATTCTATTAATCAAATAGAGTTACATATATACATGAGGAATTTTCTCAAGATAGAGAAGCTATCTTAGATACACAATAAGTTGGTTGAGAGAATATCTCAACCTCACACCAAACTAGGAATTTAGTTTTTGCTAAACTATGGAATAGGAACAGACTCTATACATAGATAGTCACAACTGAAGACAAGTAGTAATTAGGCATTCCAAGAAGAAGATTGGAAGCGTGGCATGGTATGGAATTGAGAGCCTACATTGATTCTATTAGGAAGTGTGTTTCATCTTCCGCCCTCTTAGTATGGCAAATATGACAACTCTATAACCTGAGAGAGTCTTGGGAGTAGACCGCACTAGCAAACTCATGAGGATTAGTTCATTTTTTTCTTAGTGCTGGTCAACACAAAGAGATAATTTAGTTGTAAGGGTGGGGTTAATCATCTCCTTGTAGAATCTTAACTTCCTTTTTACCCTCCAACTGCTTATCATCCCACAAAGTATCCTTAAAATTGGAAGTGTGGGATGACTTAATAAGTCAAGAAGATTGGGAGCGTGGCATGTTATGGAATTGAGAGCCTACATTGAGTCTATTAGGGAGTGTGTTTCATCTTTCACCCTCTTAGTATGGCAAATCTGACAACTCTATAGTCTCAGAGAGTCTTTGGAGTAGACAACGCTACCAAGCTCATGAGGATTATTTCATTTTTTTCTTAGTGCTGGTCAACACAGAGAGATCATTTAGTTGTAAGGGTGGGATTAATCACCTCCTTGTAGTATCTTAGCTTCCTTTTTACCCTCCAACTGCTTATCCTCCCACAAAGTATCCTTAAAATTAGACCTAATAGTATTTTTGATACTATCCCATGATGATCTCTTTTTTAATCCCACACGAATTCAGCCAAGACTCAAGAAATCAAACACAGTTTTGACTGTGACACTCATTTCATTTGCATGTACAAAAATTCTATGAATAACTCATATATATGTAAATGTAATTTAAAAAATATAAACGCTTTATACAATAAAATATATATATATGAAATTGAAACAATGTATCACGTGCTACATCTGTCACTACAATACCTCTGAAATCTCTACACTATTTCCTGATTATAACGAACTAGTGCACAAGCAAAACCCAGAAATAGATAAGAGATTAATGAAGAAGATGACCCACAGAAATGCAGATATACAGAAAAAAGAGACGAGGAAGGAAAATGGGGGATTCAGCGCAATGAGCAATTCTGGCAATTCGGGCCTCACGTTATATATCCAAGCATGGTGGCATCCGTTCTTTCCATGAAGAAGCCTCGACATATTCGAATCCTGGAGCGAAGTGCCGCTTTTGTTTTAAAGATAATTCCCCGCGTTTTGATTTATTGGGCACTGAGTGATTTGCTTTTAATGTAAGTAACAAAGTCTAGCAGACATGAGTGGTCATCCGCTTGCCGTCCAAATAACTTTATCTAGAAACATTTTCGTACTCTACAGTTACTTTGCTGACCTTGCATATCATTCAAAGTTGCGATTTTATTGTGACTAAGTATTCTGACGCATGGTAAGTATAATTTATTTGTAAATTTGTTTCAAAAATTATGGAAATTTTGGTAAGGTTTTGATAAAATTAAATTGAAATTTTTATAAATCTATAAAACTTTAATATATTAAGTTTCTTCAATTATTTCTACCATTAAAATATTTTTAATCAGATTCCCATCACTTAATAATCGAAATAATTCCTCTATCTAAATAAACTTGCGCTCCATAAACCTCACTTGTTGTTGATGTTATTGTTGTTATTATTATTAACTTTTGTATCGGTAACTTCATGCCTCCAAAAAACCTAAATCCTATTATTATTATTTATTTTAACTTTTGTACCCAGTGACTCTGATATAGTTGAATAAATGGGGAGTTCAGATAAAAATTTAAGTTAATATTAGTTTGATTGATATAACTTAATGGAGCTAATATATTGAAAATGAGAATAACATCCTTGCTGAGACCTTTTACTAGGTTGAAGTTGTGTAGTGTGGTGATTGACACGGGAGTCTCCCACGCCATTAACTAACTCAAAAGCAGTATTTTATATGATAAAATGATGTCAACACGTCACGTTTGAAGATTTAAGAGGAATTTGATAAACAAAAATTGCCTCATGCAACGTAGCATTTAATAAATAATTTTGAATTTAAAATTGTTTAAATATATTTTAATGATTTGAGCTAATATATTGAAAATGAGAATAACATCCTTGCTGAGACTTTTTACTAGGTTGAAGTTGTGTAGTGTGGTGATTGACACGGGAGTTTCCCACGCCATTAACTAACTCAAAAGCAGTATTTTATATGATAAAATGATGTCAACACGTCACGTTTGAAGATTTAAGAGGAATTTGATAAACAAAAATTGCCTCATGCAACGTAGTATTTAATAAATAATTTTGAATTTAAAATTGTTTAAATATATTTTAATGATTTGAGGATTTTTAAAAAATTATTGTTTAGTAAATTGTTAAAAAAAAAATTATATACAGGTTTGGTATTGTATCAAGGTTTTATGAGTTTATTATAATTAGAAAAAACTTATATTCCATGGGCAGATATGTTTCAAAGTACAAAGTAGTTTCTATGAGTTTATTATAATTAAAAAGTAGTTTTTATGAGTTCATTATAATTAAAAAGATAATCTTGTTACTCTATATTGAAATTTGCTTCAATTATTAAATAAACATTATTTTTTTTTCAGGAATGTTGAATATGTCTTTGTTAATCCTGCGATCTTAATATTACCTTTTATTAATTATTAGTTCTAGAAGGTGAGCACTTATTCTACATTATATCTTCGAGAATGTTGAAAATGTCTTTGTTAATCATGTAATTTTAAGACTATATTTTATTAATTATTATGTCTTAAAGATGAACAATTTTATCGAATGAGAGGTCCACATTCTCAATGTTTCAGGACATTTTGATGTAGGGAAGACAATGGTTAATTTATAGAGGTATGTGTATTAATCCAAAATGCAAAAATATGTGGTTATATTTATTAGATGATATATGTATTTTTGTACCAATCCTAGCAACAATGATGGAGTTTATACGATCTCTTACCTATACCTACTTTTTTTTGCAAAGAATTTCCATGGATTTTATAGAAGTTTTACCAACAACCAAGAAGGGACGTGACTACCTATTTGTCACAATTAATAGGTTCAATAAGATATGTTTTCTAGTGGCATGTAAAAATACCATCATAGGGTAGTAAGCAACAAACTTGTTCTTTGAACATGTTTAGCTTCACTTTGATATAACGAAGAATTCGTTTCAGACAACAACACTAGATTTCTTAGTCCATTTTGGACTAAAATAGGGGATAAGATGGAATTGAAGTTAAAGAGATATACAACATTCCAACTACATATAGGTGGGAAAATAAAATTAGTTAACAATACTTTTGTGAAACTATTGAGTGATTTCCATAAAAAAACATCGAAATACCTAGTATGAAAATTTCACATATGTACAACACTCTTTTAATAGAGAAATCCACACTTCTATTGGTAAGCCCACCTTTGAAATTTGTTTTGGATATTTTCCACCTTCACCTTTGGATGTTATATATGGACAACAAGGAGGGAGGGAGAATCTCTTTGGGGATGCTTTAAGAATAGAAAAAATTGTTGAGGAAAATAGGCATATCCATTTGTAAATCTAGGCACATTAAAGAATTCATATAAAGGGTATGATATCAAGCATGATCAACATATAACAAAAAATTCATTTAGAGTGGGAGATACAATATGGTTATAACATAACAAGGAGAGGCTATAGGGATGTGGTGTTAACATCAAGGCTTTGTAATATGGTCCTCTTGAGACACTAAAAGGGTGGGAGATAATGCTTATAGGCTCAATATAGCACCACACATGTGAATTTACTCAATGGAAAATGTGGGAAGTCTCAATATTTATGAGCCTTCGATTTTGGATCAAGGAAATGAGTGAATCTTACTTTCCATAGAGGACTCAGATACAAATTCCCAAGTATATTTGACGGAGATTACAACTTTACAAAAGAGGTATAAAACTAGAACAAAAGTGTAGTATGAAATTTGGTAGATTGGGCTGAAAGGACTTCTTTCAGGAAAAAAAAAATGGTGTTGCAGGGAGAAGGTAGAGGAAACTTTTCCTCACATAGTTTAGTAAACCATTTGGGGACCAAAAGCTTCCCAAAATGGGAAGGTATGATTTTATTATCATTACATAGTTTTTCATCCAGATCAATGATTTTGGAGTGGAAAAATTACATGAATCAACTTATAAGAGTAGTTTTATTGGTGGGAACCAAATCGAAAAATTGAGGTTAGAATCCTTGTGGGCCCATTTTGAGGCGCTAAATGATTTATTTTGTGAGATAAAACCTTCATTCTTAAATTTAAAGTCTCATGATAGTATTACACACCCAAATACCATTGTAGTGGTGCAAGAAATATGTCAATCAGAGTTCATATGGAAAAGTTATGCCTCTTGGAAGTTTCCCTATTATGATTGAACACAACAATTTGAACGGATACCACATCAACCCCATTACTTATGTAGAAATACCTAACGACATGAATACCATAAATAAGACTCTAGAATGATCAATTCAATAACTCCAATTTGGATTTGAAGGAGTCAAACATTAGCCTAGTTAGTTATCATGCTATGTTATAACTAGGCCATTAGGGGTAAATATGGTTGCATTCATTCAATGGTATCTTGTTCCACACAAGAGTAGAAAAACTTTGGTGTTGTAGTGAAAATGCATAACATGGGAAGTTTAGTGTTTGTAGAAGCCATAAGTCTAATGTAAGTGCACAAAGAGTGTCTTTTGGATCATTGTAGTCGCTTTATTTCCACTCTAGAGAAAGAGAGAGTAGAGAAACATCACCATACATATATTCTTTCTCCCGTAAGAATTTCCCAAAGTATTTAAATTATTGTTGTTGGTGTGTTACCATACTTCATTATTATCTATTTTGTGACATTTTATCTATTACAAGCAGAAGAAGAAAACAAGAATTAATAAATATATAATATAAAGAGATTAACCCCCATAGTATTTTCTATATTTTTTTATTATATAAATTTTGATGAACTATCCAATGGAATATCCAAAGAAGTTTATGGATAATTTATTGATGAGTGTTTGTGCCATAATCCTAGTTTTTTTTTTTAATTTTGTTGTTGATAAACTTATGTGCCACATTATGTGATATTGAGGATGTGTCTATAGGGTGCTTAATGGATTTTGTATCATTCTAATAATAGAAAATCAATGGTGGATGCATCATTCTTCCATTCAAAATTTATTTTTTCCGCAACCTAGGCTCTACCTAAATTAAAAACATGAAAAACATAAAAAATAAGTAAAAATATTTAATGTGAAAAAATGATAATTTTTAATGGGAATGGATTACCTACATCAAGCTTTCCTTCCATAATAAAAATGAAATGTATCTTAGAAAGACACAATTTCTCTCATTGGTATTTTAGAGCTATTTATGGAAATACAATCTATTATTATCACCTCCTTAAAAATAATCACAGATTTTTCCTCTGTCATTTGATGTGTCACGAATAAACTACTCCATTGAAGAGGTAATGTTGTTCTATATTTATGTAGTTATTATTTACTTACAGATTTGCATAAAAAAGACTGATTTCTGTGACTCAAAAAGAGAAAAATTGCTATTATAATGAGCCATTTCTTTGAAGAAATGTATGACTCACAATAAGTAAATGTCCTAAGAAAGTATCATTAAATGAGAGAGGGGGTGAGCTCTCTAAACTTGTACTCAATTGCGATGTATAGTTGGTACCACAAAGCCAGAAGGGAAATATGTCTACTAGGATAATAGGATATGGATGGTTAAGGCATCTATGTGAGCATCAAATGGATATGATACCATTGATTTAGTGGAGGAAATGTGGTGAATGACTTAAAAATTGTGTCAAAACCAAATGGATTTTTTACCATCGATCTGGTGGGCTATTTAAATAGTGTGCGTTTGGTTAGGTCACTAGAAAAAAAAAAATTAAGTAAAATTACACACAAACAATGAAATAATTTTTTTTTATCACTTTGTACCATGACTTTACTTTTCTCTCCATCAAAAGGGAAGAAAAGACGACACTGGAAATTATTACATGGAATTGGAAATCCATTTAAGTGGGGAGATGTATGTTACTTTCATGCCCTAAATCCAAGCTCTAATACAAAAGGGGAGATCTCTATTCCCTCTTTATGAATTAGAACAAGAAACTATTACAAATAAATTAAACTATTATTTTTAGTCCAAGAGCCACTGAGGTGTACTGTCATGGACTGAGATGATTTGCTAGATTATGACTGATATGACAAACATAATCAATGAGACCAACAAAAGGCCCAATGAAACATTGTTTCAGTAATTAATGATGTGTTGTTGTCAATATAAGGTTTATTAATCATTAGGGGAATTTTGAGGTATAAAATGGGCCTCCTAATGAAATTATAAAATAATAGTGGAAATAATAAAATAATATTAGATTACATCATCAATTTTTAGAGGGAAAAAAGAAAAAATAATTTTTTCAACTCGTATTTTCAACTTATATCCCTATGGATTTAGTTAAATTTCGAGCGGAAACAATCGTTGGATGCATAATTTGGTACCTCATCCAAGGAGAACCTATGTTGCATACTTTTGATGGACCTTTCTACATAAAAAAATTATAAATACATGAAAAACATGATTGCAATCATGTTTTTTCATGTATTTCTCATTTTTTGTGTAGTAGGGTTCGTCAAAAGTATGCAATATGGGTACTCCTTGGATGAGGAATTAAATTTTGCATCCAGTGAGTACTCTCACTCGAAATATAAGTAAAACCTTAGAGAGATAAGTTGAAAATACGAGTTGAAAAAGTAGTTTTATTATTTTATTATTTTTTAGTATTTTTACCTTTTTACTTTAAAAATGATGAATCATTCCCCATGGTTGACATCATTATATTGAATCCTATTGGTTCTTATAAATTTTATTTTTGATGTCTATTCTTCTTAGGAGGCCCATTTTACACCTCAAAATTTCCATAATGGATTGTTCATTGACAAGGGAAGCACCAATAAGAGACCTTTCAATCAGAGAGTTTGTGAGAAAGGAGTCGCTAACATAGAGATGGTCGATGATGGAGTTGTCAATTAATGTGTTAGACAAGGAAATTCTCAAAGAAAGGTTTCATTGGCAAAGAGGTGGTCCCCAAGGGACCTTTTGACAAGAGGGCCATCGAAAAGCTCCTCATTAAAAAGAAGTTCTATGTAGCAAGGGTATTGAAAAAGGTTGCAGTAGGCAAGAAATTCATTAACAATAGTCTTTTCAGTAAATATTTCATAGAGTTTGTCACTGTGAAATTTGTCATGATTGAAATGAGCATTCTTTGTATATTTTGGAATATTTTAATTTTTTTTATAGATAGAGATTTCACTTTTATTCTGACCCACGATGGGATAAATACTATGGGTCAAATAAAGTATTTATAAAAGTGGTATGGTAAATAAATAAATATAAAAGAGGTATAAAGAGGTATGCTAAATACATAAAAATATATTAAATATGATTAAAAATCAACATCTAAGTTTATAGAAAGCTTATGGGCCAAATACAATGGTAAATAAAATAGGTACGGTAAATGAATATAAATATAAATAAACCAGAGGTATGGTAAAAAAGAAAACATATTTTTATATTTTCTCCATACTCCTCTTTATATTTACGAACACTCAGAACATAGCTTTTATTTATGTGAAGCCTATGGTCCAAATTATTATTAATACCATGCAAAAAAAAAACATTATTAACCTTAATATAAATATGAAATTATTATTATTATTAAATTTAATAACTTTGGATTAATAAAATATTAAATTTTTTATATTATAATAAATATTAATATATCATGATATATATTAACTCTAGATATATATGGGTGGGAAGAACAAAGACATAGAGTGATAGGGGTGGAGAGATGGGGAGTGACAAGGAAGAGATGAAGAAAAACTAAAGGAGAGAGTAGAGGAGAAATGAAGAGAGAGAGAGGGAGAGGAGTGAGAGAGGTAGATAAGGGTAAGACAGGGAGAGGGAGGCACAAAGATGGAGGGTGGCAGAGAGATGGAGAGAGAGAGGAAAATAATGAGAATATTGGAGAGAGAGAGAGAGAGAGAGAGAGAGGTAGGAGAGAAAGGGAGGCAGAAAGAGAGGGTGGGAGGTAGGAGAGAAAGATCTAGAGAGGAAAGACAAGAGAGAGGAAGAGATATGGAGAGATGCATAGATGGACTTCAAAGGGGAGAGAGGAAGGGATGAAGAAATACATAGACAGTGAGAAGTGGATTGAGAGAGAGGGAGTGACAAGGGATATATGGAGAGAGAGAGAGAGAGAGAGTATATGCTTAGGGGTGAGATAAAGAGGCAAATAAGGAGAGATGAAGAGAAGAAGAGAGTGAAGGAGAGAGAGGGGGTAGGATAGAAAAGGAGAGAGAGGAAGGATGATATAGGAGGAGAGAGGGAGGGAGAGAGGAGGAGAGAGGGATGTATAAAGAGATGGATTTGGAGGGTGATAAAGGGAGGGAAGAAGAAATACATAGAGAGTGAGAAGTTAACAGAGAGAGGGAGTGATAAGGGAGAGATAGAGGGAAGAAGGTGAGAGGGAGGGATATAGTTACAAAGTTGGAGGGTGAATAGACAGAGAGGTGGGAGAGAAAGGGGGACAAAGAAAGGAAGAGAGAGGATGTGAGATCCATCTTAACTCTAGAAAGGCTTGCACCTTTATGGCTTTGATCGCTCTCGGTGCTTGATAGATCTGGATTTAAGATGGATCTAGGTTGTCCTTATATAAAAAAGCATGTAACTTTTTTTCATCTTTAAGACAAGATGTTATATAAGTGAAATTTCTATTAAATGTAGTGAATTTTTTGTTTATAAAAATAAGTGAACAATTAAAGTATAAACATTTCCATCATGAAATAACCTATTACATCATCCAAGTCCACTCCAATTTTTCATCGACTTGGTGCACTTCAGTCGCTCGATAGCTCCATGTTTTGTTTTGGTGGTTCGACCCACTTGAAACTTACCCTGTCCGGACATAACTCGAAGTTTATCCATACTTAGCCTTGATCACACTCATTCCAGTGTTACGTCATGCATACAAATAGGCATATGCTTAGCTATTATTAGAGATCTAAAACTATGGAGTGAAGTCTTCTTCTAAATATCATCAAACAATTAAATAAGATAGAACAAGAGACAACAATAATTAACGACTAGAGTGAAACTCTCAACTAAACTTAAATGAACAGGACTAAACTCAAAGTGACTATAACACTTGGATGGAAATTTATGGCACCTAGAAAGTGGTTGGAATTAATTTCTTCAACATTCCCCTTAATAAATAGCAAAGAAAAAAAATCGTGCAGCATATTTTCTTCCTCTCAATATTCCAAAACAGTGAAATATATTACATAGGAAGCATCAACAATAAATGATTGGATTGAAACTCAACTCAACTAAACTAAATCTTAAGTGGTTATGACACCTAGCAGAGAATGGAATTAAATATGATGACACCTAGTAAACAGTGATATTAATATCTAAACACCCCCTCCTAATCTCAGTTGTTACAAGTAGTGGCACTTACAATCCCTAGTCTCTCTCTTTGAAATTCAAATACATTTTTTCTCAAAGGATTTGTGAAAAAATTTAAAAGTTGATCTTTAGAAACAAAAAATGAAAGTAATATGTATCCATCATTGACAATCTCACTAATGAAATAAAAATGTGTTTCAATGTGATTTATTTTGTTTTGAAAGACATGAGTTTTTTATAAATAAATTTTAGAATTGTTATCATAGTAAATCTGAGTTGGCTCCTTCTTAACATTTGAAATATATGCAAAATTATTCAAAGCCACATTTCTTGACAAGTTACTGAAGTGAAAGCTACATACTCTTCCTCTACTGAAGATATTCAAACGATTGGTTGCTTCTTGGATTCCCATGAAATCATATTGGTTTCAATATGAAAAACACTCCATGAGGTGCTTTTGTAATCATCTAAACTGCATGCATAATCATTTTTTGTATAACATAAAAGTGTGTTTTATTAAAAATGTTTGTACAGATAAAGCCATAATCTGGGATCCCTGTAATATATCTTAATATATTTTTTGCAACCTTCAAATGAGAAATCTTGGGTGATTTATAAAACCTGGAGAGAAAAATAGGTGTAAACATGATATCAGGTCTACTTGCAATGATATATAACAGACTACAAAATATACTTTATACTATGTGGAATCAGCTGGTGGTGCTACATCTTCTATGCTCAACTTGGTGCCTTGAGAAATTGTTGTATCATCTCATTTGAAATTTTTTATTTTGAATTTTTTTATGATGTCAGTGGCATATTTTTGTTTACGAAAAAAAAATACTTTAACATATTGTTGAATTTCAATTCCTAAGAAGTATTTCATGACCCCTATATCAGTCACATCAAACTCTATTTTCATTGTTTCTTTGAATTCTTCTAAGATCATATTGTTTGTATAAATAAGATCATCAACGTAAATGCATACAATGAGAATTTTACCTTCATGAGTTTTGGTATACAACGCTGTCTCATGGTTGCTTCTGCAAAAACCACTTTTGATGAGATAAGTGTTGATGTGACTGTACTAAGCTCTTGGACATTATTTGAAGACATACAAAGCTTTCTTCAACCTGTACACCTTATGCTTCTGTCCTGAAACTTTAAAACTAGGAGGTTGCTCCACATAAACTTCTTCCTTTAATATACCATTTAGGAAAGAAATTTTTACATCAAGTTGATATAATTTCCATTTGTGTTGAGTTGTTGTGGATGAAATAGTTCCCACAGTGTTTAACATTCCTACTAGAACAAATTTTTCACCATAGTTGACACCAAATTGTTGTGAGAATCATTTGCAAAATATCCTTGCCTTATATTTCTCAATCTCTCCTTTTTCATTCAGCTTGGTCTTATATTCCAATTTTACACCAATTTTTTTTTTGTCTCTTGGGAGCTCAACTAATTCCCAAGTCATTCTTCTCTATGGAATCAATTTCATGATTCATTGCATGAACCCAATTTTTTTATTTAACTTCTTATTCAAAATGGGTTGGTTGAGATGAAAGAAAGACGATTTTTTTTTAATTATCAAACTCATGCTCATGCTCATATATTTCACTTATTCTTCTTCTTTTCTGATTTCTTGTTGAAGATGTTGAATCAGTGGTGCATTCACTACTAGAAGATGTACCATTTTCATAGTTGTATGTCTCTTCTTGAACTCGAAATATTGGTAAATGTGGTGGATAACTAGGATGATTTAAAGCTTCATCAATATGATCAAACCAAGATTTATTTTCAAACAAATTAACATCTCTTTTTAAAGAAAACTTCTTGGTAACTAGACTGTAAAGTCTATAGGCCTTTTAATGTTCACTATATCCTATGAAAATACATCGTTCACTCCTATCATAAAGTTTATTTCCTACCTTCTGAGGAGTTCATGTGAAAAGTATACTGATCCAAAAAATTTAAAACAACATAAATTCACCTTCTTACCATCCCATACGTCTTGAGTTACGCAATCTTGGAGACTCGTTGTTAGAGCTTTTTTGAGGAAATACACTGCTATCAAAAATGCTTCATCCCAAGAAAACTTCTTTTCTTGCAATATACATTTGGCCATATTCATGATAATCTGGTTTTACCTTTGTATTACTCCATTATGTTGTGGAGTATATATTTTTATGCTATGCATGATTATTTATTTTTGTTGAAAAAAATATTTGAAGTCATTGGAGTTTTATTTTCCTCCTTTGTCGGATTTGGGTACTTTTAAAGACTTTCCACTCTTCTCTTATTCTTCTTATTTGAACTCTTTTAATCTTGAGAAGTATTTGATTTGTTTTTGAGATAATAAACCTCTATATTCCTAATATAATCATCAACGAAGATAATAATATAAATACTACCACCAATGGACTTTGTTTGCATTGGGCTAGATATATCTGTATGGACTAGCTCTAAAAGCTCTTTTGCTCTAGAGGAAGATGTGGGAAATTTGTCTCTTTTATTCTTGGATAGAATACATATTTCACAATTAAAATTTTCTTCATTCGTAACAGGGATACCAATGAAATATTCCCATGCCTACAATGCCATAGATGAGACTCATCTATTCTTGAAAAATTGTGGGGAAAATGTTGTGAGATATTTCAACTTCTAAGAGTCAATGAAAACATCCTTTTCTTTTTTTTTCCAAACTTTGCTATCAGTCTTCGATTCAGAGGTTTGCCATAGATACAACATGTGTTCCTTTGGAATATTACATCATAACCATGTTCCATCAATTTTCTTACACTAATGAGGTTATGCTTCTAGTGTGGAATACAATAAACATCAGGTATATATATTTGTTGATTTTGGTTTGTAAGAATAGGGAAAATATTATTTACTTTAGATTTAATATGGGAACAATCTCCAAGAATAATTTTAGATGTTATCAAAGCATTAGTTCAAGAAATTATTTTTTTTTTACCTTTCATATGATTGTTGTATAGCCACTATCGAGCAGCCAAATGTACTCACTATGTGTAATATCCCAAACAGGAAATAGACAATAATACAAAGAAACATAAACAAACACTACAAAAAATAGAAGCATACAAATAAAACACTGGAAATAAATCAGAACAATTGAGCCATTTATTATATTTTTTGAAATTAGGAACAAGCACAAAGTGTGCTCAGAATGATAGCACCTTGGCCTGCTCAAGGCAAGCTGGAATAACCTCTCCCTCCTCTATCAGAATATCTTCTCAATATCTACTCTATGTTGCTCCTCATCTACGTAGTGCTAGAGAAAATGTTGTTGCTGGCTGGAGAGGGACTGTAAGATGGGGCTGCTATGCTGCTCAAAAATGTTTGGAGCTAAGACACTGGTATCTCCTCCAAAAACCCAGAAAACTTCATAAAGGAATTATGGAATGGTTGACCCTGGAAATTCACCCTTTTGGGATGACTACACTCTCCTGCTGGGTACATTGGCCTCTGTGATGAAAATTTTGGAAGAAGGGCCTCCAAATATCCAAGGGACTCAGCTATGGAAGGGTTGATCCCCTCAGAAAACCCTGGATTGAAATCTCATGGATTTCCTCCTCTCCCAGAGCTACTCTCCTCTATGACTATGTATTCCCCTAGGAGACTACGCTGCCTTGGAGATGATTGCATAATTCTGTCGATGAAACAATGAAGTTTCTCTAAAAAATTGGTCGAATGGATCCTCTCTTGAGCGGGCTGTCGAAGTCTCCCAAGGACAAGGTTGGGGTCTCCGCTCGAAGATACCCTTGTGCTAAATAGCACTGCAGACATAATTAAATAACTTAAGCGTGCTCTATCTTAACATATAGAAAATTATAAGATGTAAGAATGAATTATAAAGGCTACCTCCATCCCTTTCTATTCTTGTGAACCCTACATTTCCTTTGGCCGACCAATGCTACATTGTCCCTCTTGCCACATTTTCCCTTGTTGCACTGCCTCTCTCATGATGCCACTGTGCTGTCTAGCTCCATGCTGCCACTAGACTATCCTAAGTGCCTCCTCTAATGGGCCCCACTTCACCTTTAATTGTTCTACCCAGTGAATTTAGGAAAATTATTTTATTCTAATGTTTTATTCATGGGTCCCATCACCCCTTTATTTCCTGATAAACTTTAGAAAAGAAAAAATTTAACCAAAAATGAATATTCCAATTAACTTTCTGCTAATTGGGAATATTACAGTCATCCTGTCAAAAATGTTGCTTGTCCTCAAGCAACTAGAGAGCTGGATGTTTCAATATCTTCTACCCATCCGAAGTGGCATCCTCATCTAGAAGTTTCCTCCACTTGATCAGATATTCCTTAACTATCCTGCTCTGCATTTGTCTCTCCCGAGTGTCTAGAATGGATTCTGGTTGCTGCACCAAATTCCCCTCATCACCTGTAGGTGGGAGCTCTATAGTGGCAATCACCTGCTGCCCCAAATCTTTCGTAAAGCATGAGATATGGAAGATGTTATGGATCTGTCTCCTTGCTGGTAGATCTAGCTCATATGCCACCTCACCAACTCATCTAATCACCCCGTATGGCCCATAGAAGTGAGGTTTGAGCTTCTCTACTCCCTTATGCTTCAACATGCAATGTTTTTATAGTTGAAGATGGATGTAAACCAAATCATCTACCTCATAATGTCTCTCTACGCAGCCTTTGTCTACATACCACTTCTGTTAGTTTTGTGTTGTGACTAGGTTATCCTTAAGAGTCCGGAGGATGTCTTCACTCTCTTGGATCAAATAAATGTCCCTTGGAGCCTTTCTTGATCAAAAAATAACATCAAAAAAAGTTAGATCATGATATCCATACAAAGAATAAAATGGAAAAATATCGATCAACATATGGAACGTCCTGTTGTAGGAGTATTCCCCTAAGTGGAGCCAACGCAACCATGCCTTCTACTACACTAGGACATAAATTCTAAAGTAGCCCTCCAACTACTTGTTCATTATCTTTCTCTGTCCATCTATCTATGGATGATAAATTTTACAGGGTGTCAACTCGGTACTCACCAAACGGAACAACTCCTGCCAAAATATTCCCATGAATCAACTGTCCTGATCACTCATTATGGTCTTTGGGAGACCATGGAGCCTGAAAACATTTCGGAAGAACAACTCAGCCACCTGTGAAGCTGTATATCATGAAGAGATGGCGAAAAGGTGTGCATACTTTTTTAGTTGATCAACAGCTACAAAGATGCAATCCTTGCCCTGCACCATAGGAAACCCTATGATGAAAACCATGGAGATGCTCTCCCATTTCCCCTCCAGAATGGGAATCTATTGTAGCAAACCCATAGGGTGACTCAACTGTCCCTTTTTCCTTTGGAAAACCTCACACTCCTTGACATGGTAGAGTACGTCCTTCTTGAGTGAGAACCTCTCCTGTATGGCCCTATAAGTCTTGGTGAACCTCTGATGACCTGAAAGTGATGAGTAATGGGCTGCATGCAAGACCTTCTCCCTGAGCTAGGATTTATCTGTCAAATAAATCCTATCCTAGTAATAGATGACCTCATCCATCACCTGATGGCTATTATCTATCACCTATCCATCCAAAAACTCACAAGAAAAATGATCCTTAGAATACTCCACTAACAGCTAGGCTCTCCAATCTATGTCAAGGCTCATCAAAGACAACGCTACTAGCCTCTATGACAAGGCATCCATCACTACATTTTTATTCCACTTGACATACTCGATTTCAAATTCATAGGCCTAAATTTTGTTGACCCACTTCTCTTGTCTCTCTTGCAACTATTTCTGATCAAGGAAAAACAAGAGACTGTTGTGGTCAGTCCTCACCCGAAATTCGTTACCCACCAGGTACTATCGAATATTGGCCAAGGCATGCATGATGTTTGGCATCTCCTTGTCATATATTGGGTATATTTTCTCATGCAGTAGTAGATTTAGACTCTCTAAATCAATAGGATGGCCTCCCTACCTAAAGACTGCTCCTACACCCTCTCTTGAAGCATCACACTCCAGCACAAAGGGCTACGTGAAATCCAACAATGCCAACACTAGAAAACTACTCATCACCTCCTTGAGCCTTTCTAAAGCCCTCTACGTAACATAAATCCATCCAAAATTCCCCTTCTTAGTGAGATCGATGACGGGTGTTGCAAGCTATAAAAATCCCTTGACAAACATCTAGTAGTAGGTGCAGATGCCTACAAACCCTGGAAATTCTGTCACATTCTTCGGTGCTGGCCAATCTCAGATAGCCTGGATCTTCTCCTCATGGACTCTTACTGCGTCCACTCTAATGATATTCCCCAATTAGAGCATCTTTGTAAGCCCAAACTCGCATCTGGATATCTTAACATAGAAATGTTTCTCCTCCAAAATATGAGGTATAGCCTCAATATGTTGGAATTTCTCCTCCCATGTACGACTGCAGATAAGAATGTCATCGAAGAATACCAACACAAACTGCCTCAGCAGACCACAAGAAGATGTGGTTCATAAAATATTAGAATGTGGTCGGAGCATTGGTCAGCCCAAAGGGCATCACCAAGAACTCAAAGTGGCCATAGTTTGATCTGAACGTAGTCTTGCGGACATCTTGGTCCCTCACATTGATCTTATGGTACCCCGACCTCAGATCTATCTTCGTGAAGAACTTCGCTCCCCTCAAATCATCAATCTTAGGGATGGGGTAATGGTTCTACATGGTTTTGTTGTTGAGAGCTCTATAGTCGATGCTCATTCACAATGTGTCATCTTTATTCTTCATGAAGACCATGGAAGAAGAAAAGGGACTAGTACTATGCCTGATGTGCCCCAACGCCAAGAGATCATAAATGGCTCAATCAGTCTCATCCCTGTAGGCTTTGGGGTGCCTATAGGGGGTGGTAATAAATGTCTAGATCCCCTGGTCCAGCTCAATAGGATGCTCGAATCCCCTTTCTGGTGGCTTCCCTAGTCGTATGTCCCAAAAAATGGTGCAGTAATGGTCCAATACAGCTTTTACGTCGGGATACACTGGCTGCCTTGTAGCTCCTGCCTCCCAAATGTGCAGCTCCACTACCCACTCTACCTCTCCCTTCTAGAAATCTACCTCCATTTGGTGTGTTGAGACTGTCTAGGGAGGGTATGTGTGCATGCTTAAGATTGTCACATGCTTCCCACTCTTCTTATCCATCCACTCCATCTCCAATGTCTCCCAATCTGTAGTGACCTTTCCAAGCGTGATAAGCCACTGCACACCCAATACCACATTGGTATCTAGAATGTCGACCACAGAGAAATTATTTCTCATGGTGTATGTCCCCATGGTCACTGTTAATGCTGGAACATACCACATGAACTGCATCGTCATGGAACCTGAAACTAACATGGAGAACCCATCAAAAATCTTTGTTCGTATGCCTTTCCACTGCACTAGTTGGGAATCAATGAAGTTATGTGTGGCCCTGCTATCCACCAACACTGAAACATGTTTCCCCTGGACCATGTCTCGGACTATCATCCTCAAATACTTTGGAAATCCTCGCAAAGATGCAAGGACTCCTCCGATTGGTGCAAACACTTCTCCTACTGCTGTTGCGGGTGGTGATGGTGAATAATGTCCACCTGGTGCACCAAAATTGGCATCTCCCTCCAGTTCCTCAAACGCTTCTTCTTCTCCCTCACTGTCAGAGAAGACCTTAATGTATTGTGCCTTCCTTGTGACATAACGATTACCCATTTCCCATGGCTCCTGGAATTTGAAGCATAGCTTCCTCTATCTCAAGTCTCTCTCAGTACCATCATCCAATGGCCATAGGCCCTGGTTACCCGTCAGGGGTGGAGCTCTCCTGTATTTCCCCTTTTGATGGAATGGTGGTTTATGGTGAAAAGGAGCTCTCGTCCTTGGAAAGGCATCTTGCAAGTCCCTAGTCCTCCCTACTGCATATTACAATGTAGTAGGCCTCCCTAGTGGATATGACTATCCCACCCAATGGTTCTACCAACCCGTCAATAAACATATACACCCTCCTAGCCATAGAAAATTCCGGCACCATCACTGAAAGTTTCAGGAACTTGGAAATGTAAGTCTTTGGGATCCATGACTGCTTCAGCTTAGTCAGCTCAAATAAGTGCTCCTCAGGATCCTTCCAATCAAATCTCTCCGCTAACCTCCAAGTGAACTCTGCATATGATGTCACCCCTGTGTCTCCCGACATGGAAATCTTGTGGAACCACCAGTCGTGGGCTTCACCTTCAAGATGCATTGCTTCCACCTTGATAGCCTCTACATCCACCATTTTTTTTAGCTGAAAATAGATACCTAGCTTCTCCACCCAAGCCTTAGCCGAAAACTTTGACGATCCATTAAAGGTAGGCAAGAAAATTTTTCCCATGGTACGTTGTAGGTCACTCCCCTATGTGTACCCTCCTCCTCTATTCTGACTACGGGGTATGTTATTTTTATTATGCTTTAAGAACTTATTATAGGTGAGGGCCTCTCCAAAGTCCCACTCATACGACTGATACTCTACAAAATATTCCCCGTATTGAGCCACCTCTGGCTCCTAGGGTCCTTCTGTTCATGCTCCTAAAGTTAAGAAAGTAAGGATGGTGGAAAATGGGGGAGTGCGTAGCACCATCTGCTGCGCAACATTCTAATCCAAAACATGGTGAGAAGTACCAAACCCTTTCTACTATGAAACTCCCTTGGAATTTCACGTTGTTTGTTCTCTCTAACAATATTCTACCCCATTTCCTCTATATTTTTTGAAATATCATATACATATTTCAAGAGGAGGTTATGAAACTCCTTCACTTCATCTATCTTGACTTCCATTGGTGCCTTCCTTTTTTCTTCCTCAACTGAAACTTTGTCCTCTTTTGTAGGTGTCATTTCGAGCCTACACTTTTGTCCCTATACCTCTGCTTCTGGGAAGTAATGAACTCTCTATATTCAGGTGTCATAGAATGATTGCTCCACAGGCTGAGCCAAGTCTATGAGCTCTAATACCACTATAATATCCCAAATGGGAAATAGACATAAATACAAAGAAACATAAACAAACACTACAACAAGTAGAAGCATACACATAAAACAGTAGAAATAAACCAGAAAAAACCAAGCCATTTTATTATATTTTTTGAAATGAGGAACAAGTAGAAAGTGTGCTCATAATGATAGCACCTTGGCCTACAAACCCCTGGACTAAAATATCACAAATTTCCTCCTCTCCCGAAGTTTCTCTCCTTTATGACTGCGCATTCCCCTGGGAGACTGTGCTACCTTGGAGGTGACTGAGTAATCCTATGGCTGAAACAATGAATCTCCTCTAAAAAACTGGTGGAATGTATCATCTACTGAGCTGGCACTAAAATTTCCCCAAGGATGTGGTTGGGATCTCCACTCGGAGATACCCTTGTGCTAAACAACATTGGAGACTCATAAAACCATCTTAAGTGTGCTCTAGTCTTGCCAAAGAGAAAATCAGAAGATCTAAGAATGAATGACAAAGGATGGCTCCATCCCTTTTTATGCTTGTGAACCCTAAAATCCCTTGGTCCACCAATTTTTTGTTTCCCCTTACTGTGTTGCCTCTCCCATGCTTCCACTATGCTCCTTGGCCCCACATTGCCACTACGCTATCCTAAGTGCCTCCTCTCCTGTGTTGTCACTTGACCTCATGGGCTCCACTTCACCTTTAAATATTATGCCCAGTGACCTTAGGAAAGTTATTTTATTATAATTTTTTATTCATAGGTCCCCTCACCCCTTTATTTCCCGCTAACCTCTAGAAAATAAAAAATTAACCAAAAATGAGTATTCCAATTATCTGTCTAGTAATTGGGAATATTACACTATGACTATATTCAAAAATATGGGAGGAAAGACACGTTTTTTCAAAGGATTCTCATTCATTGTTAGATATATGGATAATGCCTCTTTGTTGATCTGATTATTTGTTTCTACAATCATGTCTATAATGCTCGATTTTTTTGGAGAAATAGAATCAGACATTGAGTTTGATCCATGTTCTACTTTTCTGTGTTTAATTTTGTTAAGGTGTCGAATTCTCTACTGGATCATGATGTTCTGATCTGCCACAACCTCGGCCTCTGTCTCGTTTTTTTTTCCTATAAATCCTCTTCATCTTCATCTTCTAAGAGAGTTTTTATTTTAAATATTGTTACATGGACTCTTCTGCCAGGTTAAGTCTTTTTCCGTATGCTAGAAGTGATCCAGTCAATTGTTCTACTAAGAAAGTTGTAAAATATTTGGATTCCATTGTGGTTATTAAAACCATGTCATATTTCTTGGGCATGATTTGAAGGAATTTTTCAACAATATTTTGTTCTCTAATGGTTTCACTAATGATTTTGATCTGATTGACTATGCCCATTACTAGTCATGAACTACTCCACATTCTCTATGTAATTTATCTTCAGGGTTTTGAAATGAGCTCTTAATGTTTGAAATTTAATGATACTCATGGTACCATTACCTTGATACACATATTTCAAAATATCCCATGCTTATTTTTTTTTTGATGTGTCGGTTATCGTGTCGAAGAAAGAGTCATTGACTAATTTTTTTATCCAACGTTTGGCTCTATGCTCTTTCTTTCTTAGTTCAGTAGTGGAATTCCTTTGATTATTTTTTATGGATACTAATGTTTCTTGGGTCGTCTCTACATAAGAATTCTGTAGGGTATATCAATACTCTCGGGCTTGTAGAAATGTCTTCATTCTTCAAGACCAAAATTCATAATTTTTTCCAAGAAAAGTCAGGATTTGTGGCAAAGAGCTAGAATAATGCATTTCTCCAAATGTGGACGTTTGCCTCTTTTTAATTTTTCTTTTTTTTGGGTGAAATAACACCTCCTTTCTCCATACCGCGTTTCTAAAAACCAAAAAAAAAAAAAACAACCTTTTCTTAACAAAGTATACTTCCTTTAAAAAACAAAAAATATCCATTACTCCCATTAAAAGAAAACTTCTCAAGTAATGAACTTTGCACCATTGGAGATTATTTTGTGTCGCAAATAATCAGATATTTATGGATATATCCATAAATATTGTATTATGTTACATTTCAATATATTTTTTTTATTATTTAAAAAAAAAAAACATCTCAAATAATGGACCTTCAAACTTTTAAAATCGAGGACATTTCACTTGTTAAAATAAAATGGAAGACCTTTTAATAACTTGAAATTTCATGTGCACCTTTTAACATATTTTGACATTTGAAATGAAATAAACCTCGTTCTCATGCTCGTGCTCCTCTATCTTTCAAATTAAATGAGACATCGTGCAGAAAACCATGAGATCGGTTTACTTACTGGCATTTTGACTTATGGTGTTTAAAATTTTTATGTGTTCTCACTGTATCACACTCAACATATCACACCTTTCGACAAAGATCCCTTGTGAAATTTTTTGCACTATGTTCACTAGCAGGGTGCAAAAGTCCCAAAAATTTGACAGTTTTGTAATGTTTTTGTTCTCTTTCGCACATTCTTTTTTTTTTGGTACGAAAGTGATGCTAAAATATTTCTTTGCAGGTGCAAAATTGATGGAATTATCTTTCTTCACGGGTGAAAAATTCAAGCTATTCTCACACTTTTTGTGTTAAGCTCCTCAACCTCTCATCCTATACTATTTCTTTGTGAGCACCCAAAAAAAATTGAAATTTTTCTCTTTCTAGAGTCTTATGCGACCTAATTCTCTGATGCCATGAAAAAGAAAAAAAAATCATGGAGAAGAGATTTCTCTTCTCAATATTCCAAAACATTTAAATGTATTACATAGGAAGCATCAACAATAAATGTCTGGAGTGAAACTCAACTAAAATGAACTAAATACGAACTGACTGTGACACCTAATAGACAGTGGAATTAAATATGATGACACTTAGTAGACATTGAGATTAATCTCTCAACAATTACAACCACAAAAAAAATAAAATTATGATGTATGTTGTTCTAAGTCTCAGCTAGACTTACAATTAAAAAAAAAACATGAATGGTATTTATCTTTCCTTTTCTTTTCTTCCAAACCTTGCATCCTCTACATTGTTTTAGTCCTGTCCTTTTTTTGTAGTCTTCAAAATTCATATTCTTCATTTATTGGTGTAACTCTTCCATTGTTTCATGTTGTCGATGCATATCATATATTTATTCATAAAACTTATCATATGTAGAATATTGCCACATGTAATATTTAATTGTGTGCTCTTCATCACTAATATTTTGACCATCAATTTCTTGCAACATAAGATGAGACTAAAATTTTCTCTCTTCAGGACTCTAATGACTGAAAAGTTTATTAAATTTTTCATCAACCATGTTGTCTTCAACATTAATTTCTGCAACTTTAATGTAGACTTTATCAAAATATGGTGTTTCATACCATGCTTCAAGTAAATTGAATTCATCTTCAAATGTGTTGCTTCAACTTGGTTGTTGCTAACATCTACACATTTGAAATCAAGGTTATATTTAAAAATATTTGCAAAACCATATTCTTTATGCTCTGTAATGAGATATTTCTTTTATTTTGCTTCCCTTTCTATATTTGTTTATTCCACTTATTAAATAATATTAGTTTCTTCAAAGAGTTTTTCTTCCACTTGGTTTTCATATCCAAGTGATATTTTCTCACCAAATAACAATTTATCAATAAGATGTTTTTGTTGCATCATATGCAACCATTCATCTTTATCCAACTAGTCTTCATCAAACTTAACATCAACAAATTGAATTGTTGGAGTCACCATATCTTCATCCACTTGTGGTTGTGCACATTAGTATTCAGGACCATATGTGTTCTATTTCTCCACTTCTTCTACAAATTATTAACAGTTATCATCCACTTATGACTAAGCACAGTGAGATTCGAACATTTATGTGTTCTTTCTCTACTTTTGGTAACAAACGATCATCATTTTCATCCACTTCTACGTGGAATTCACTAAAATCCTCATATTCAACATTATTACTCCCCATTGTACCAAAACTCATCTCAAGGGTATCCCATGATTCCTTGGTTGTATTTTCATCTGCAATAAGGGGAATAATGTTGTCATCTACCCAATCCTTTATGAATTTCAATGTGAAGGTGTTATTTTTCCTTTTCGTTTCCAAATATTTCAAAAATATCTCGAACATCTACTATTGTCACTTTGAGATTCTTAGCGTCTTTGATTTTCCCATTTGTTGAGAATTGGCTCACTACGGCTCAAAAGGAAAGTAAACCTGCAAACATAGTGACTCCCTACAATAAAAAGATATTTAACTTTTAGGTGGTATTTGTTCATAACTATGATTTTTCTCCCATCAGATATGGGATTCAAGGTCTATATGACATCCAATAAAGAAAAACAAGGGGATTGTGATCTAAAATTACTTGCTAGTTAATGTCGTGCTAGTTTCATTTTAGATATAAACATTTATTTTTATTGTTTTACTTATCCTTCATGAGTTTGTTTAAGAGCATGTAATTGGAAAACAGTGTACTTAGTGAAATTATGAGTTTGTCATAAGCTTAAAAAGATTAATTTTAAATGACAGAATAGAAGTAATAGCAAACACATCGAGCACATATAACATAGCTTAACACAAAGAATTTTGATAAAGGATTTCACCCCTCCTGGGCTACATCTCCTTGGTCCAACTTCATAGTGTGACCTTTGTATTAGCTTCAAGTGTACTCCAATTTCTGCTACAAGCTCCAGAACATCTTGGAACACGTTCAAATGAGTTTATAACATTATAATCTCCCACAAATTCACTATTTATTTGATGTATTTGGACCCTGGATGCTCTAGAAAGACCCTAACTCCTGTTGGCCCTAGCCTTAAAAAATATACTAAAACACCTATAGATCACCTTTTCTGCCTCTACAACTTGCTCCATTGAGTTTCTAGCATGAAAATCAGCCAAGAATGACTTTTACTGAGCTCATTTTGGTCGAAAATTGAGTGAGTTATGAGAAAAACTAACCTTGCCCCAATTTCTCCTCCAAAACTGGAGGAACTACTAGTT
The DNA here is from genome assembly GCA_034641835.2 of Pinus albicaulis. Classification (NCBI taxonomy): domain Eukaryota; kingdom Viridiplantae; phylum Streptophyta; class Pinopsida; order Pinales; family Pinaceae; genus Pinus; species Pinus albicaulis. The sequence continues at coordinate 183,924,743 of CM076581.1, read as the reverse complement.
AACATTCTAATTTTGGAATTCCTGCCAAAATTGGCATGCCTCTAAATTTTTTACCAACTTAGCCTTTGGAATTAATTAGTGCTAAGTGCATTTTAAGGGTGGATAAGCATGGGTTTAATGAGATAAACACATTTAGCGCAAATCTCGGTTAATGTCACTAACCCACATTTAATGTTTAATTAAACCCCGGTTATATTTAAATTAATCGAAATTAACCATCCCGTCAGTTTTGTTGGATTAGCTCTCAGTTTTCAGGCCTTGGCCACATGGGGAGGGGGTTGGCCCCCTCCAACCCCTAAACTTTTAGCGCATTTAATTCAAATGGAAGCAGATATCATATAAGGTAAGGATAATCCAGTAGGAGAGACAATTAGGCAGCTGGTTTGGTGGGCATGAGGTCAAACGTTCGACCCCCACTCCACCACAATAATTTTTACCAACAATATGATAATAGGTCTCCGCCATACTTAGCGACTCGCTCCAAATTTAACTTCCGCCATTGGCTAGTAAGATCTCCTCCATAATTGGTGAAATCCGCCGAATCATGTTTGAATTATATATATATATATATATATATATATATATATATATATAATTCCACCATACCTTAGTCCAAACATTAACATAACATGTAATTCGACCCCATAGATCAGGAGATGGCCCACTAGAGAGGACATGTTGTGCCCTCTGGTTGGGTTATACTCCAACCCTTAAAAAAATGAAATTCCAACTTAGGAGAAATTGGAGGTCATTGGACAATTTGTTTCTTCACTTAAGCCATCTGGTGAATGTGAAGATGAAACTTGTCAGAGTGCCACTGGATGTAATCTGGAGAATATTCCTTGAGATACTGACTATACCTACCACATCATCACTGTACCTGTTCTATTAATTTTTTACCTGGTTTGCAAAATGAACAACAGATGATAACTTAGCCATACAAACTCAGATTTTGATGGAACGAGTTGTGCCCGAATCCTGGCGACGAACTCTATCCATTTGTTTATGTTTGAATGAATTTCAAGCACTTCCAATTTTTGGCTAAAACTTGAACCTCAGATCATTCCTCCCCACTAGAAGCCTTTTTGACCCCAAAAGATATTATCAATTTTTTAGCAGGTGAGCTTACAACTCCCTCACTTTTCCAATTTCCAACCATTTTTTCTTTGAAGTATTTTGACCTTTGAGTCCAACTCTAAGGTATTCAACATTCCCTCCTCTTGAAGTTCTAATTCTTCTCAGAAGTATGAGATCTTGCTGAAGTTCATCAAGATATTCTGGCGAGAATCATCCATTGATGGCAACTAAACATGCTCTCCTTGATCGTTAATCAAAGGAGGGCCAAAAAATCTCAAATTCTCAACATTAATGACAAAATAAATTTTGATATAAGGAGGCGAATCTTGCTTGAATGCATTTGTACCAATCTTTTCCATAATTTCAAATGGACCATAACGGATTGGTTTGAGCTTTTTACCTTCCCCTTGCAATATTTTTTTTCTTTTTTACAACCAAACTTCATCTCCAACTTCGAATTTTTGATCAACCCGATGTTTGTCATGCCTTGCCTTGTAGCTTCTTTGACTCTTGTCAAGTTTCTCTTACACTATGTGATGTACCAACTGAATTTTCTGAATGAAATTTATCGCTTTATCTATGTCAGTATGTCCATCTATAGAAACATATTTCTCTAAGATAAAGTCCAATGGAAATCTTTGCAAGTAACCCAACCATCCCTCAAATAGGGATGTATTTGTGGAAGAATGTTTTGCCCGGTTGTATGCATGTTTTATGTAGTGTAACTATTTATCCCACAAATTGGGATGCCTGCTGCCATAGCCTCTTAGAATATGAATAAAAACCATATTTACCACCTCTATTTCACCATATGTTTGTGGATGAAATGTTTTAATCTTCTTCAACTTTGTATCCATCATGTCCCATAATTTTGACCAAAAACTCCCAACAAATAGAGAATCTCGATCACTTACAATAGAAGTAGGAATACCAAAATGGATCCATACATTATTAAAGAAAATACCATCAAAATTCCATCAAAATGCACATTTTGTTGAATCTATCTACCACAACATACAAATAATCATGACCTTTACGTGACATAGGAAGGCCTCCTACAAAATCCTTTGAGATGCTCTCCCAAGGATGAGAAGGAAATAGAAGTGGTGTGTAGAAACCAAGCTTCCTATTGCTAGGCTTACTTGTTTCACATAAAGAAAAACCTCTAGTAAAATGAGAAACACTTTCTTTCATGGGTGGTCAATAACAATACCTTTGCAGATACGCTTCTATATTGCCTACACGAAAGTTTACTGCAATCAATCATGTGTGTGCCTCTCTTATGATATTGTTTATTTCTCCCTATGGTATACATAACTTTCCCAAGTCATACAAAAAAAATTTATGCACATGATAATAGAATTGTGCTTGAGAATAATAGTTCAATTTCCAATAGACCTAGAAAGAATATCAGCTACCTTATTGTAGATTCCTTTCTTGTACTTGATAACCAAGTGAAATTGTTGTAGAAAACCAGTCCACCTGAAATGCCATGATTGCTGCAATTTGGAGTTTGATTGTAAATACTACAATAGCTGATGGTCAGTATGGATAATGGTCTCTTTTCCCATCAATTAATGCTTCCATTTCTTTACACTTTGTACCAATGCATATAAATCTTTATCATATATAGGATATTTAGTCATAGCTCCATTAAAATTTTTAGAATAAAATGAGATAGGCTTACCATGTTGCATGAGCACCGCTCCCATAACATAATCACTTGCATCTATTTGGATCTAAAATGGCTATCTTAGATCTTGAATTGTTAGTACCAGTGTCAAAATTATCTTTTGTTTTAAAGCATCAAATGCTTTCTGCTGCAAATCTCCCCAATGGAAGACTTTCTTTATGCTTGTCAATGCATGTAACGGTGCTACAATGGAAGAAAAATTAGCAATAAATTCCCCCCAATACAGTGTTTCCCCTAAAAATCTTTTTACCTCAGTAACTGTATTGGGCTTGGGACAATTCAAAATGAACTCAACTTTGGAAGGATCAATCTTTAATTCACCTCCTCCAACTATGTGTCCCAAATATACCAATGAAGTCTTACGAAACTCGCACTTTGACATCTTAAGAAACAATTACTCTTTTCTCAAAACCTCAAGTACCTTGTTCACATGAATGACATGTTCTTCTCTTGATTTTTTGAATCTGAATATGTCATCTAGTTAAACAATGATAAATTCATCTAGAAATGGTTTAAGTACATCATTCATCACTCTCATAAAAGTAGCTGGTGCATTTTTAAAGCCAAATGGCATAACTAACCACTCATAAAATCCTTATCTAGTCTTGAAAGCAGTTTTCCAAATGTCTTCTTCAACTATCCTAACTTGATGATAACCACTTCTCAAATCTAACTTAGTGAGCATGATTTAATTGATCAATCAAATCATCAATGCGTGGAATTGGGTAGCAATTATTTACCTTGATTTTTTTTTAGTGCATGAAAATGAATACACATGTGCCAAGTCTCGTCCTTCTTTGGAACCAAAACTATTGGAGAAGCAGATGGAGAAGTAGATGGGCGTATGATACCTTTGTTCAGAAACTCTTGGATTTTCTTCTTGATTTCCAAACTTTCCATGATTGACATGCGATACATACCAATATTCGGAAGTGGAACATCCTACTGTAGCTAAATCTCATGTTGAATTGCCCTATTGGGTGGCAACCCCTTTGGTTCTTGAAACTTCTCACCATGATGACTTACCACATTAGGCAAATCATATTTCAATTTGTCAGCACATCCCTCAAAACATTCATATTTAACATCTTCCTTTTTCTTGATCATAAGAAACAAAAAAAATTTACTTGCATTTACTAGCCTCTTCATTTGCCCTACATTAACTAAAGAGAAATTCAGTTTCTTGCGATGAGATCTCACAATATACTCCACTCCATATTTGATCAAATGATATTTGTTCTCATGACGGTAGAATACCATTTTCTTGTTATACAAATATGGACTACCCAAGATAATACCTGAAATATCAAGTGGTACAACATCTAACTCAACTTCATCAACAAAGTTTGCAGTAATAGAAAATCTGAAAATACATTTCCTTGTTACCTGTAAATTTGCACTGTTAATTATCCAACCCAAAGGGTATGGCTTATGATGAGGTATAGTTTCAAGGTTTAGTTTTTTAACTAAGTCTTCTGAAATCAAGTTTTCTTGTGACCCTGTATCAAATAAGGCATCAATATTTGTTTGAATATAAATTACTCTAACATGGAATAATTCTATCCTTGTATCCTCATTTGAAATTTTATTGTGACTGTTTGATTTACTAGAACTTGAAATTTTCTCCTTTCCTTTGTTAACTATGGAAACTATCTTGGTTTCATTTCCTAAATCATATTGAAGATCTTTTTTTGTGGTGGCAGTCGTCTTTTGTTTCCCTTTGTTATTTGTTTTCTTTGGTCTTAGTTCAAGATGTAGTTTCCAATAGTCAGCTTCATCATGCCCCTCTTTGGAATAATGTTTGCATGTAATTTTCTCCCCTTATTGCCTCACACTTGCATTCTTCCTTCCCTTCCATTTTCTTCCTTTCCCTTTTCCCTTACCCTTGAATGAATTCTTCTTACCTCCCTCTTCAGAAATGTTTCTACCCCTTGCTTCAAGATGTGTGGGCTACACACATACTTCATCTAAGTTATTTGGGTTAAACATGAGAATAGTGCATTTTAAATAGGAATGTATACCTCCTAGATACATCAAGAGTGTGTCTTGTGGATTTAATTCTATTCCAAGTAATAAAGCCCTTTTCCTAAACTCTTGTGTATACTCTTCGACACTTTGACCTTATAGCTATCTAAAGTTTTTCCAACTCATTATTGCTTTCTACATAGAGGCTAATGGATATAATCTCCTTTTAAAGGAAGAAATGAATTCGACCCAGGTAATGAAAATCTTACTATGGATGTGCATTTCCTCTTGTGTATTTTCCTCCCACCAAACTAATGCTTCTCCTTCTAGCCTTAATGAAGAAAAATGGATTTTAATATAGCCTTCTTGGAGATTTTGAATTCTACAATAAACTTCTAATTGACGAATCTAATTATCTAGTTTTCCAGCATTAACTTCTCCATTATATGTAGGAAGTTAAAATTTTATGTCCAACTTAAGTAACAAAGTCTTACCTTTTGGGATGTTGGAATGAGTATGGGTATGAGTTTTTGTAGTGGAATTGGAAGATGAAGATGCGGATGAGGATGATGATAATGATGATGGTGGTGGAGAAGGAGGTGGTTTTTCACCACTGGCTTTCGAGCTCCTCTCTTACTCCTTTTTATTGTTTGAATATCCTTCTTTATGAGGGTGTTTTGAACATTCTCCAGCTTCCTTTTCCATAAAATCTTAATACATAAGTGTCACCATCCTTTGCATTTCTTTGAACTCCGTCTTAACATCCTCTTCCTCAGAATGTTCATGAGCTCCTTCATGGCCTGGCATTTTGGTTGTTGATTCAAGCTCTATCTTTGGAGCTTGTATCTCTTGAACCACTTTAGCCTCTTGTGTAATTAATTCCTCTTGTGCTTCAAGTGTTGCCTTGACTGGTCCTTTGGGTAAGGATGCTGCCGTCTTAGCCTTTTTCCTTCTTGTCCTAACTTCTAGACTAGCTATCAGTAGCTTCCCTTCTCCTCTATGAAATCTCAATATTGTAAGCATAAGTAGTTTTACACTATTTTAAAAAAACTCTTCAAGTAAAAAAAGAAAGAAACATTGTTGTTTGATACCAAATTCATCTGAAATTACTTGCTAGTTAATGTTGTTCTAGTTTCATTTCAGATATAAAAATTTCTTTGCATTGTTCTACTTATCCTTCATGAGTTTGTTTAAGAGCATGTAATTGGAAAACAATGTACTTAGTGAAATTATGAACTTTTCATAAGCTTAAAAATTATAATTTTAAATCAAAGAATAAAATAAATATTAAACATAGCAAGCAAATATAACAGAGCTTAACAAACAGAATTTTGATAAAGGAGTTCACCCGTCCTAGGATACAACTCCTTGGTCCAGCTTCATAGTGTGACCTTTGTATTAGATTCAAGTGTGATAAAATTGTTGTTACAAGCTTCATGACCTCTTGGAACTTGTTACAATGAGTTTATAACATAATAATCTCCCAAAAATGACCATTTTTCATTGTATTTGGACTTTGGATGCTCTGGAAATGACCCCAACACCTGTTGGCCCTGACCTTCAAAAATATTCAAATGTACTAAAACACATGTAGATCACCTTTTCTACATATGCAACCTACTCCATTGAGTTCCTATCATGAAAATTAGTGAGGAATGACTTTTATTGAGATCAATTTGGTCGAAAATTGAGTGAGTTATGACCAAAACCAACTTTGCCCCAATTTCTCCTCCAAAACTGGAGGAACTGCCAGTTAACATTCTAATTTTGGAATTCCCGCCAAAATTGGCATGCCTCTAAATATTCCACCAACTTAGCCTTCATAATTAATTATCACTAAGCATGTTTTAAGGGTGTATAAGCATGAGTTTAATGAGATAAGCACGTTTAGTGCAAATATCGGGTTAATGGAACTAACCCACATTTAATGTTTAATTAAACCTTTCTTATATTTAAATTAATTTCAATTAACCATCTCGCTAATTTCATTGGATTGGCTCTTGGTTTTTGGGCCTTGGCCACATGGGGAGGGGGTTGGCCCCCTCCAACCACCAAACTGTTGGTGCATTTAATTCAAATGGAAGCAAATATCATATAAGGTAAGGATCACTCGGTACAGAGATGGTTAGGTGGTTGGTTTGGCAGGCATGAGATTGGAGGTTCAACCCCCACTCGGCCAAAATAATTTTTCCCAACAATATGATAATAGGTCTCCACCATACTTAGTAATTGGCTCACATTTTAACTTCTGCCATTGGCTAGTAAGAGCTCCTCCATAAATGGTGAAATCAGTTGAATGATGTTTGAACTATATATATATATATATATATATATATAATAATTCCACCATACCTTAGTCCAAACATTAACATAACATGTAATTCGACCCCATAGGTTAGGAGATGGCACACCAAGAGGACACATGGTGCCCTCTGGTTGGGTTATACTTCAACCCTTAAAAAATATTCAAATTCCAACTTAGGAAGAATTGGAGGTCATTGGACAATTACTTTCTTCACTTAACCGATCCCGTGAATCTAAAGATGACACGTATCACAGTGCCACTAGCTGCAATATGGAGAATATTCCCTGTGACGCTGACTGTACCTGCCACATCATCATTGTACTTGTTCAACTCATTTTTTTCATGTTTTGGAAAACGAACAATAGACGAGAACACAGCCATACGAACTCGGAATTTGATGAAATTAGTTGCGCCAGAATCTTGGCAACGAACTCTATCCGGTCGTTCAGGTTTGAAGCAATTTCGAGCACTTTTAATTTTTAGGAAAAAGTTGAGCCTTAGATCAGATTGGGCCATAGAAAACATTTACGCTTATATATCACCATGAACAAGGCCTATGATTGGGAATATCCACACTATTATTATGGATATCATAACCTATGCCATAGCTGGGGGAGGAAAACAAGGACCTTTTGCACAAATTAAAACCTCTCAAGATTAGTGGCTATGAACAAAGCCTCTACTATATCTTTGAGGGATATTTGGCCTATGGGTGGGATATGGAAATGATTTAGAGGTTTTGTGCACCACATTTGTGTCTTGATATTTTATAATTGGGAATTTATGTTATTTTAAGTGGTTTTGGGTATTGTAATGATTTTATGGGCCCTAATAATGGCCAATGAATTAAAATAGGAGGCCTTCAAGTTCTGTAAAGGAATCCTCAAAGAATCACCTTATACCTTTGTAAGTGGTTTTGGCCTCTGATTATAAATATGGTTTCTATAAATATGATTTTCATTTAATATGGATGACTCTTGTGAATTGTATCATGGAGGGAATAAAAAAATGACCATAGGACTTAAAAAAAAGTGTGTTTGTCTCATGTTCCATGAATAAGGCCTCAAAACCTCACATGATTCTTTGTAAAGGATTTCTAAAATTTTTGTGAGATATCAAAACCATTCAAACACCAAGATTGTCACTCTATAAAACCTAAATATGTTTAGGCATGTCTCTCAAATAAAATAAAGAATTATATATACTTATAGGGATTATATGGAACCATTATAATCTTTTATTTTATAATAAGGATTTCGTAAAGGGGAAACAATATTCTATTTTTTATGGTGTGCATTTATTATCCCTATAGAATGTGTGAAATTTTTTGATTAAAAGCATTCCATAACACTTGCTTGTTCTTCTAATGCATATGTATTTCTAAAATTCACAATTTTTCCCATGCAATTAAGAATTTTAAATTATGCATTTGTAGACTTAGTGTCTTTTGATTTAGGGTTAGCCACATGAACTTAGTGGTTCCTATTGTAGAAACAATAAATCCTCTATTTTCTAAATTCTTTTCAATATCTTTATTTCTCAAAATTTTCAAATATAGATTATAAATATATTAATTAAATTACACACTCAAATATAAATATTTGAAACATATAATATTGTTTTCTTTCTTTTACAAATATCATAATATGTCTTCAGTCTTGTTATAATATTTTACCTACTTTTCTATTAAACAAAATAATTACACATTGCACTAGTAAAGTAATACCTATAAACTACAACTAAATGTTTGATTATTTTAAGGCCTCCAAACTATATATGAATACTTAACACAACTTACTTTTTATTATCGATATGTGTGCATGTAGCGAAAAAAAATATTACAAATAATTTTGCAGAAGAACAAATAAAATTCTCTAGAATTATATGAGCTATTTTAAGGAAAATATATCTTTTAAGCACTCAAATATTTGGTTGGAATTAACATATGCATTGCATTTTTCAATAAAGAAAAGTAACATATCGTAGTTAAAAAATTGGAACCTCACTTAGCAATGAATAAAGTACATTAATAAAAAAAATTATATTCCAAAAATTATTCCAATTTCATACATTTTAAGTCATTAAGTCATTTTATATATTTCATATTTTTAATTCATATTCAAATTAGTTGTAAAATTCTCTTGAATCATCCTCCATGTCAATAGATTTTTTTTTCCATATTTTCACAAGCATCAACAATTCATGGTAGAGTATCATTAACTTAGTCTCATTCTAAAAAATTATACTAGTCATTTTCATGTATAAACTTCAATGGTTATATATTGAATATTTCCATATCATAAGCTAATAGAACTACATCTTCAATAGAAGAGAATTATATGAGGTCAATATAAGCTAGGCGGTTGAAAATTCCAACTTTTACTTGGCCAAGCATCTAATAATTTAGAAAAAAAGGTCACATCATCTAGAAATTCCAAGTTGATTAAATCAAAATACAAAGAATAGGCAATTTCTTTAGAGTCCCAAGTACATTGGTAGTTGCTAAAGTAAAATTCTCATTGATTCATATTTCCTTAACTTGTATGAGTAGTTTGTATGGCAACCAACTTTTACATGTTTAATAGTGGGACTCTTCATGAGCCTTCATAAAGTCTCAGGGGATTTTCGTTTTTACAACCATTAAAGTTATAAAAAAGGAAAGGTAGAATATGATCTTTACTCAAAATATATCATATATATAAAGAGATATTTTCTTTGAACTATAAAAATTTTCTTTAATGTAAAAAATAAAAATCTAATAAATTTGATCACCTTTACATGTTTCAATAGTGGGTTCTTCATCACCATTCCCAATGTCTTCGCGGGGTTCTTCATGACTTTAATAGCTCTAACCTTCGGACTTTAGGTTAGAACTATTAAAGTTAGAAATAAGAGAAGCTAAATTATAATCTTTACTCCAAAAATATCAAATATACAGAGTTCAATTTTTTTTTTGGGTAAAGTACAAACATTTTCTGTAAATTTTGTATGGTAAGAAATATTCAATTTTAAATAACACGTAACATTAAAAAAATAATCATACAAATTATTTTACATATTTTATAATAATAAAATGAAATAATTAAAAAACAAAAAAACAAAAACAAACAACTCAAAAACCTACTCAACTACCTAACAAATAATGCACTTTTTTTTTTTTTTAACTAAGCATATTTTATATTTCCTTTAGACTACCGCCAACAAGTTTCCCACCCGAACCTACCTAGCTATAACCGAATGTAAAAGATTAGTACGAAAAAAAAAAAGCAAGATTGAACACTTCCTATGAAGTGAATTGAACAACCAACGTAACTTTTTTCTATCCATATTTTTCTATAACCTTTAGCCCACAAGTTTCCGACCTCAACATACCGAGCTCTAACCGAATGTAAAAATTAGTAAGAAATAAAGCTTCCACATTCCATCCTAAAGGAAAAAAAGGTATGATGATATTGAAAATCCACACTTCCTCTTCCTTTATTACAAAGTATCTCAGAAAAACTGAAAATGCAGTATCGTTTTGAAGACGTAAACTTTTTTAGGTACCATAACAGTTTATGGTATTTTTTTGACGTTTCGTTAATTTTTCTTGAATAATTTTAATATTTTATTTTATTTTTAAATATTAAAGCGGTCTTCTTTTATAAATAATTTCTATTTCCTTTATACTACCGCCCAGAAGTTTCCCACCTCAACGTACCCAGATATTGCCGAATGTAAAAATTAGTAAGAAATAAAGCTTCCACACTTCATCCTCGGGAAAAAAAGGCATTTTGAATGAAGTGAATTGAACATGAAGTTATTCTTCAACAATCGTAACCTTTTTTATAAATGTTGATAGTAAGCGAGGAAAATTGAAAATCCACACTTTTGTTCTTCCTTTATTCCAAAGTATGTCAGAAAAACTGAAAATGCAGTATAGTTGTGAAGAAGTAAAGAAGTAAATTATTTTCGGTACAATAACCGTTTATGGTATTTTTTTAAATTTTTTTCTATAATTTTAATATTTATTTATTTTAGTTCTAAATATTAAAATTATAATTTAAATATCAATTAGATATTAGATATTTGTTTTTAGAATAAATAAATAGAAATTTTTATTGATTTTATAAATTGAATATCAATAATATATTTATTTTTGGAATAAATAAATGGATTTTTTATTTATATGTAAGATAAAATAATTTTAAAATATTTTTTATAGAAAAATATTTTATAAAAAAATATTTAATAAAAAATACTTTAAAAATAAAAAAAATTAAGAATTATTTTTCATAAAAGAAAAAGCTATATTTAGATTAACTATAATCAAACATATTGGTATATTTGCATGTGTTTTACTAAATTAAGTGATAAGTTATACTTTCACATTTTCTAGCATTATAAATCTATCTTGTGATTTGTTATGGCACATATAGTTTAACCATTTTACTTTCTAGTGAGATCAACCAATGGAAATGAATAATAAATTAGTGTGAGCACATTATTAAATGTGGGCGATATAAATGGTTGATGTCATTTTTATAAATTGATTGACTCCAAAAGATGAAAAATGACATAGATAGACATGTATCTAAGATATTTAGTTAAATTAAAAAACAAAAAATAACAAAAATAACATTTGAAAAAATAGAAAACAAGACAAAATCAATTCTACAAACTAAATAAACAAAAATAAAAAATATGACTAATTAGTATGGTTTTCACATGGAATTTTTTTTATAGAGGCTATAATTTGAATATCAATAAGATATTTTATTTTGGAATAAATAAATAAATATTTTATTGAGGTTATAATTTGAAGATGAATAAGATACTCGATTTTGAAATAAATAAATGAAATTTTGTATTTATATATAAGATAGAAAATATTATTTGAATTTTTTTATTTTATAAAATTTTAAAATATTTTATAGAAAAAGAGTTAATAAAATTAATTTAAAAATAGAAAAATTTGTAATTTTTTCAAGAAAAAAATAATAAAATTAAGATTTCTTTGTCATAAAAGAAAAAACTATATTTAAATTAATTGTAGATCTTAATATTATGATAAAAAGTAAAACATAGTTATATTTGCAGTCTCTTTCTCAATAAAGTGACAAGTTATATTTTCACATTTACTATGATTATAACTCTATCTTGTGATTTGTTATTGGAACATATAGGTTAACAATTCTACTTTCTAGTGAGATCAAATAATGGAAGTGAATAATAAACTAACTCGACCACATTATTAAATGCGATTGATGTAAATGGTTGATGTCATTTTCATAAATTAATTGACTACAAAAAGATGAAAAATGACATAGATAGACATGTATCAAAGACATTTAGTTAAATTAAAAATATAAAAAAATGAAAATAAGATTTAAAAAAAAAATAGAAAACAAAACAAAACCAAACCTGTAAACTAAATAAAAATAAAAAACAAAAATATGACTAATTAGTATGGTTTTCACTAAAAAAAAATATATAGTTTCATATCATTAAAGTATCAAAAACATTTTGGTTGAGCAAATGACTAATTTATGATAAAATACAAAACACTTATCATATGATAAGTCTTACTTACCAAAATTAAAAAAAATTAAAAATTTTGAATAAATTATAATTTTATTTTAAGTTAACTCATTTCTAACCCACATTTTAATATATATATATATATTTTTATTTTATAATATTTTTTTTAGTTAAATTTAGGAGGAGGGGATTGTGTTGCTTTGAAAATCAAGAAGAGAAAAGGTACGGTTGCGGTTTAGTTCAAACTTCCAACATCGTTGCTAGAACTTGTGCCTTATATCATGGTTTGATATAAATTATGAATTTAGGAATACAATCTTGGGTTAAAATTTCAAGAGGATTTATTAGTTGTATTAGTCTATCCCCAAGAAGAAATGATTTCATTTTCTTGAATCAAACAACTCCAATGTTGATCACATGGTTGATTTGAGGTCAAAGCTAGTTCAAGGTAAACTTTGGTGGAAGAGCCAAAAAAAGAATGTCCCCCTTCCTTAATAGGGCAAACGGATGGTTAGCAAATTTTTGTTTCTGTTAATTCAATATTAGTGAATGTATAAGTAAAATATTGTAGATATTTGTTCAAAAACTTCAAGATTAAAATTATGTAAATAATCATTGACCATATTCACTATTTTCAACCTAATTACGTAAATCATATATCTAAATTAAATTTTAATTGACTGTCTTTTTCATACCAGAGTTATTCTTGATTTTTGTTTAATAATTTCCCATTGGTAAGACTACAACAAAGAGTTACACCATTGGTAAAGAGTGCAGCACGAATAAGCGGCAATACGGACTCGTGGGTGTGACCATGCAAAATATCCCACAAACCCCGAAGTTGCAGAGCAGCGAGAACTTAGCTAGAAGGATGCAAAGCTAAATGGCTGAAGGCTAATTCCACAAGTGAGAACCTAAACCTTCAGTGTATATATATATGAATGCAGAAAGGTGTGAAACCATAGAAAATTAGAATTACATCACTACATATTACTGTAACGAGAATTAGAGGAAAAAAAATTAATTTGTAATCTCAACTATTGCTTCTTGCGAGTGTCGGTTTGTTATTTATTTTTATTTGAATGTAGATTTGCCTTTGTGAAAGCTTATCCAGGAGCGATTGAAGAGTCACACACATTTAGTTTGTGTGGAATTAGTTTGTGTGGACAAAGAAAAAAATCAATGTATATATCTATCTATATGTAAATTTATAAAGCGTTTTTTTCAAAGTTGGAAAAAAAACTATATAAAAATGGAATTTTAAAAACCTAAACACTGTATACAATGAAATTTGTAGATATATGGATTTTTAAAAACAGAAACACAGTATTACATGGTACATAGGTCATATACATTCCTGAACAATATATACTTATCATATATGCTTATTCAAATCGTTTCATTGACAAATATCTCTCTATTTTTGTAGTTACAAATATATGAATACTTGTCTGTCCATGAAAAAATCTGAACACCACGACAGATCCGGTATTTCAAAACAAGTCATCCTCATACAAATAACTTACATAGCTCTTTCCAGGTACCCATTATATCGACGATCTGACAGCGTCCTCTGCAATTCCCAACCCTGATGGGTTTTGTTGATGAAAACATCTGCGGCCTTGTTAACATCTTGTTCACAAGTATCCTTTTCTTCTTTTTTATCAGATGTTATTGCTGCCGAATCCAAGTAATGGGAATCAGAAACGGCTGGAAGCGACCTATGCTCCACCGGCTTCGATGTGCCCGTGGATTGTTTCTGGCGTCCATTCTGCTTTTCCGATCTGCCTCCACACATGCATAACCAGTTTCCAGACATCTTAACAACACTATAAAACCTCTAAAATCCCTACACTAATTCCCGGTTATAACGAACTAGTGCAGAAGCAAAACTCAGAGAAAGAGCAGAGACAAATGAAGAAGATCACCCGCACAAATGCAGAAGATACAGAAAAAGGAGACAGAGGAAGAAAAATGGAGGATTCAGCGCAACGAGCAATTGTGCCCTGCTTAACCTTATATATTCAACTATGGTGACACCCGTTCTTTCCGAGAAGAACACCCGAGATATTAGAATCGTGAAGCCGCTGACGACAGTTGCCTGTCGTCAGAAATATTACTTTTGTTTTAAAGATAATTCCCCTCCCCGCGTTTTTGATTTATTGAGCACCAGTGACTAACCATTTTGATTTGCTTTGAATGTAAGTAACAAAGCGTAGCAGACATGAGTGGTCGTCCGCTTGCCGTCCAAATAACTTTATCTAGAAATATTTTCGTACTCTACATTACTTTGCTAAAGAAGGCTGGTAGATGCGATTTTTGTCTGAAAGCCATTATTACCGCATAAACTCAAGTTGTTATTCAACAACTTGAAAATACGATATCTTTATGGACTTGGTAAAATAAAATTTATTATTATTATCGATTTGGGCCTATATTATTATTATTATTTTTAATTTTTTAAAAAATTAGTTTTGATATACTTGGAATAAATTTGAAATTCGAATCACAAGTTGAATTGATATATTATCATTGATGTAACTTAATGTAACTAATATATTGAAGATGAGACTAACATCCGTATGTAACTTAATGTAACTAATATATTGAAGATGAGACTAACATCCGTGTTGCGAGAGTTTAGTTGGTTAAAGTTGTATCGTGTGGTGATTGACAAGGGAGTCTCCACGCCATTAAAATGGAGTTAATAGGCTTGAGATTTAAGATTTGTGTTGAAAATGAATTATATTATTTGGCTAGAAATACTTATCGAATTTTAATGATGTGATTAATTTTAAAGACATTTTTTTTAAAGAATTTGATAAATAAAAAAATTGGGCTGTAACTTAGTATTTAATAAATAACTTTGAATTTAAATAATAGATAACTTTGAATTTAAAATTATTTAAATATATTTAAATGGTTTGAGAATATTTGTAAATATATTAGTTTAATTAGGCAACAATTTTGTGTGAAAATTTTGGGTGCTGGAGTTTTTGATGGTGTTAAATTTGTTCCCACCATAAAAAAAAAAAAAAAAAAATGATTCAAAATTTTGAGTAGTCAGTTTTTTTAAAATTTTGTACTTAGGATTGAGAGAAAAAAATTATTCCAGGTAAATTTTAAGCATTTATTTATTAGATGGTGTTTTCTTTTTTTACAAAAAACTTTGTAATAGTAAACAAAGGCTATACCAACCCTTATCTATACCCACTTTTCTTTGGGAAAACATGTCCATGGACTTTGTGGGAGTTTTATCAATAACCAAGAAAGGACATGATTACATGTTTGTGGCAGTTAACAAGCTTAGTAAGATGTGTTTTCTCGTGTTGTGTAAAAATACGACATAGGGTAGCAAGCATCAAACTTTTTCTTTGAACATTTTTGGGTGTGCTTTGGGATGTGAGAGAACATTGTCTCAAATAAGGACACTAAATTTCTTAGTGCATTTTGGACTACAACATGGGATAAGATGGACATGAAGTTGAAGAGGCCTAAAAAATTCCAACCATAGATAGATGGGAAAACAAAAGTGGTGAATAAGGCTTTGGTGCAACTTTGGAGCGATTACATTCAAAATCATCTAAATACTTTGGATGGAAGTTTGACATATGTACAACACTCTTTTAATATAGGAATCCAGACTTCTATTAGTAATTCCCCATTTGAAACTTGTATTCGATATTTTCCACCCTCACCTTTGGATGTTGTATAATGAAATCAAGAAATATTGAGTGAGAATCTCTTACAAATTTATTTAAGAATAAAATAATTTGTTGAGAAAGTTATAAAAATCCATTTGTAAATATAGGTACATTAAAGAATTCACAAAACTACAATGCCAACCATGATGAAAATAGAAAAAATAATCCATTTAGAGTGGGAGGATATAATATAGTTATAGTTGAAGAACAAGGACATGCTACAGTTTCCTAGTAAAAAAGTCAAAGATTTGTGATATGGTTCTTTTGAGATACTAAAATGGTGCGAGATAATTCCAATAGGCGTAATCTATCTCCATACATGTGAATTTTCTCACTGGAAAATGTCGTAAGTCTCAATCTTCATGAGGCTTCCATGTTGGATCAGAAAGAGGAGTAGGTCCTACTTTCCATAGAGGACTTAGTTGTAGATGCCCAAGTAGAGATGACAATGGATACAATGTTGAAAAATAGGTCTAAAACTATAATACAATAGTAAAATTACCTTTCATATATTGCGCTAAAATGACAACGTTTTGGAAAAAAAAATGGTATTTGAGGGAGTAAGTAGAGAAGAGATTTCCTCTCCTCATTTAGTGAACCTTTTGTGGAAAAAAAATCCTCCCAAATGGGGGAGGTATGATGTGGATTATCATTGTATAATTTTTCATTGATCTCAATGCTTTTAGAGTAGAAAAATTAGAGGAATCAACTTACAATATCATTTTATCGATGGGGCCCAAATTGGAGAATTGATGTTATAATCCTTTTGTGGCCACTTTGAGGTCTTAAATGGTGCTCTTTGGGGGCTAAAACATTCCTTATTAAATGAAAATCCCCATGAGAGTATTACACACCCAAGTATCATTCCAATGGTGCAAGAAATATGTCAATCAAAGTTCATATCAAAAATTTATGCCTCCTCGAATTTTATCTATTGTGATTGAACACCATAATTCGAAAGTATGTCACATAAAATTCCATTACTTATGTAAAATGGGGTAACCACATGAACACCATAAATAAGACTCTTGAAAAATAAATGTTGTAACTCCAGTTCGGAGTTGAAGAAGTCAAAATTTAGCCTAGTGAGCTATTAGGCTATGTTATAACTAGGCCACTAGAAAGAAACGAGCTTGCATTTATTTCAATTTTATCATTTTTCAAGAAGAGAAAAACAACTTTGGAGTTCAAGCGAGAATGCATAATAGAGGAAGTTTAGTGTCTATAGTAGCCGATTAGGTTACATGTATAAATTAGGTCCACAAAGTTTCTTCTCCTTTGTACTTGCATTAATTCCATTGTAAAGAAAGAGAGGGTATCTTTACCTCACCTTATAGATAGGCTTTCTATAGTAAAAATTTCCCAAAGCATTTGAATTATTGTGGTTGGTGTGTAACTATATTTCATTGTTGTTGTCCTTTTTTTAGCATTTTATTTATCACATGCATAAGAGTAAAACAATTATTAATAAAACTATAATATAAAAAAATGAACCCTCTCATAGTATAGATTTTAGTCTATTTTTATTAAATATGTTTTGATGAACTATTCAATGAAATATCCGCAAACTTTTATGAATCATTCATGATTAAGTGTTTGTGCCATGAATTAAGTTATTTTGACTTTTATTGTTGATAAACTTATATGCCACATTATTTTCTATTAAAAATGTGTATATATGGTCTGTAAAGGGTTTTGTATAATCCCAGTAATAAACGCTTATTCGTATATATGATTCGTGCATTCATCATTGGAGTTATCTCCAACCTAATCTCTACCCAATTAAAGAAAGTAAAAAATAATAAATAAAAATATAAAATGTGAATAGATCCCATCTTTCCTTTCCAGACAACGAATGAAATGTATCTTAAAAATACCCAATTTCTCTGATTGGTATTTTGGAGTTATTTAGGGGAAGGAAATCTATGATGATAATCTCCTTACCTTTAAGACTAAGAATGAAATGTATCTTAGAAAGACCCTATTTCTCTCACTATTATTTTACATTTATTTATGGAAAGGAAATCTATGATGATCATCTCCTCGATTTGGTGTGACCAAAAAACTATTCCATTGAAAAGATAATGTTGTTTTATCTTAACATAGCCCTGGTTTTCTTCTAGATTTTGATAAACAAATTATTTTCAAACAGACCAATTTGTGTGAATATAATGTGCGATTCAAGAAGTTTTAAATTGCTCCTGTAATGAGCCAAATGTGTAAAGAAATGTAGGGTTCACAAGAAGGAAATGACCTTAGAGGGAGAGCTCTCCAACCGTTTACTCAATTGCAATGTATGATTGATAGCAGAGCCGCAAGGGAAAATCTTATGTCTACTGCGATAAGAGAAGGCATGGATGGTTAAGGCACATATGTGTCATGCCCGAAATGGATAAGAGCATCAAACGGATATAAGACCCATTATTTAGTGGACGAAATTCGGTGAACGACTTAAAAGGTGCGGGAGCACCAAATGGATGTTACCTAGATTTGGTGTACCAGTTGGTTTGATTTGATCGAGGGCAATAAAAACATAAAAAATAAAATAAAAAATTAAGCAAATAAATAAATACATAAATTATTTATTTATTTATTTATTTTTATTTTTTTATATAAGAAGTTTTGGTAATAATTACATAACACATATTTTTTTAAGATATTTAAAATCAACTATTGTGATTTATCTTTAGAGTAAGAAAATCATAATAATTCAAATTTTAAATATTCACGTAAATCAAATTTTAAATATTTTGTTTATAATTACGGTTCAACTAGACTTTACATTTCTCTCCATAAAAAATATCTATGGAATTGGAAATCTGTGTAAGTGGAGAGGCACTCCCATGCCCTAAATCCAAGCCAGTCTCTAAGGTGTATTGTCATGGTGGGAGCTGATATGCTAGATTATGACTGATATAACAAACATTAATCAATGAGGCCAGGAAAGGGCCCAACCAAACACTGATTCGGTAATTAATGGAGTTGTTGTAAACATGAGGTTGATTAATGAGGGGTTCATTGACAAGGGAAGCACCAATAAGGGACCTTTTAATCACAGAGTTCTTGATAAAGGAATCAGATAGCCGATGCTGAAGTTGCTGTCAATTGCATTCTCGACGGAGAGGTGGTCGACAAGGGGGGTAACTGTCAAAGGCATCGATGATAAAGATGTGGTCGACAAGGGAGTTGTGAAGGTAGGTGTCATTAACAGAAAGGTGGTCCACAAAGGAGCTTTTGACAAGAGGGCCATCGACAAACTTCTTGTTAAAAGGAAGTCTCGACAGGAGGGGTATCGAAAAAGGTTACAGTAGGCAAGAAAGTCATTAACAATAGTCTTGTCAATTACTAAACTAAAGATTTTTTGGACTTTGTCAATTTGGATGGATTTTGGACATTAACAGTATTCTTCTCAATTAGTAAAGTAACGATTTTATGGAGTTTGTCATTGTTGATAGATTTTGGAATATTTTTAGATAAAGGTGAAGTGAATTGTTTGATTTTTTAACTTCCAGATCACTCCCTAGTTGACTGATCAACCAAAGTAATGAAGAAAATGTAATAAGATCAAAGGGATTAATCCGTATGATTAATCCAGGTGATTCAAACCAATGAGCAGTATTTACAACACACATTTCTCAATTAGTGTGTTTGTTGGAAATTGAGAAGAAAGAAGGAAGAAACGGGAAGCCAATCAATATGCATGAGCCTCTGTCATGATACTAATAGGTGAACATTATGTAAAGTTTATACTGCAACGAGGAAAACACATGGTTCTTGGCAGGTAAAATATGCAGTGTGAATGCTTTAGATATAGATGGAGATTGAATATCTGACCTGCAATGTATGGTCTAAATTTTAAGTTCAAAAGTTGAATATCAAAACCGTGAAGCAATGGTTAAGAAAATTCTCGACCAATAGAATCAAAATATAACTTCTTGATTTATCTTTATAGAGAAAAAAAAACGTGTAACCCTTTTTCATCTTTACGACAGGATGTTATGAAAGATAAATTTGTATTAAATATTAATTGAATATTAGAGTAATTTAATTACGTTATATTTTGATAAAATATAATAGAAATTTTGGGATAAATATAATAACTATTAGAGTAATTAAATTAGGTTATATTTTGATAAAATTGAACAAATGTTTTGGAAAATCTAGATTACAGTTATCCAAGTTTCAAAATTATGAGTGCATTAGAAATCTTTCAAATCTTTCTTATTGTTAAATATATTGCCCTATTAAAAAATTCACATAAACCCTTGTATAATAAGATTTTTTTATAAAAAAATATCACTTTCCTGACAAAATTATGGCTATGGCTAGGTCGACAACGCAGTATATTTTCCGATGTCATACTTTACTTAATGCACCTTAATTGCATTACTACCAGAACGGACTACGCCATGGTAGGATGGGCCTCTCATATATGGGATGATGCGCAGGAGCAAGATATCGGATGATGCACATGACCCATGAACCATTAACGGCATATCAAGTCTGGTGACATTAATATTATTCAGACTTCGAATTTAAATTTGAAATTAATCGTTATTTTCAGTGTTAATTGGGCAGTCATTGTACAACTGAGTATGACCCCGATGTAATATAAATAAATTAAGGGTATGGTAAATAAATACAACGTTTTTTCATACTTACTCATGAGGTATGGTAAATAAAACTTATTTAGGTAAAATCTATCGGAAAAATACCATGGGACAAATTATTATTAATACCATGTGGCAAGTACCATAAGCCAAATACCATATTCATAAAAGAGATATGATAAATAAATTTAAATATAAAAGAGGTATAAAGAGGTAAGGTAAATAAATAAAAATATATCAAATAGAATTAGAAATCAACATCTAATTATATACAAAGCCTATGGCACAAATACTATAGACCAAATTATTATTAATACCATGCCAAAAAAATATTGTTAACCCTAACATTAATATTAATAATATTATTATTGTTAAATCTAATATTCATATTAATATTTTTAAATTTAAAAACTTTATATTAATACAATATTAGATTTCTTATATTATAATATATCATCATATATATATCTATATTAACTCTAGATATATATGATAGGGAAGAACAAAGACATATGATAGAGCTAGAGAAATAGGGGGAGTGGCAAGGGAGAGATGGAGATAAAATGAAGGACAGGGGAGACAAGGAATGAAGAGAGAGAGGGAGAGGGAGAGGAGTGCAAGAGGTAGAGAAGGGTGACAAAGGGAGAGGGAGACATAAATATGGAGGTGGGAGAGAGAGAAAGAGAGAGGGAGGGAGAAGGAGAGAGGATTGGAGGGTAGACACAGAGAGAGACAGAAGGGGGGAGGGAGGTAGGAGAGAAAGGGAGAGAGAGGAAGGATGAGAGAAAGAGGAGAAAGGGAGGGATCGAGAGATGGAGTTGGAGGGGGGGAGAGGGAGGAAAGAAGAAAGGCATAGAGTGTGAGAAGTGGAGAGAGAGGGAGTGACAAGGGAGAGATAGAGAGAGAGTTTGTATGTTCAAGAGTGATATAAAGAGACATAGAAGGAATGATGGAGACATGGGGGAGAGAAAGAGAAAGGGGGGGGTATAGTAACATTGTTGGAGAGAGATATAGAGTGATGGGGGAACACAGAGGATTGGAGGGAAGAGAGAGAGAGAGAGATAGAGTGAGACGATTGAATGGAAAAGAGAGAGAGAGAGAGAGTGGGGGGGGGATAGAGGTAGGTGGAAGGTAAAGGGAGAGAAAGGACTTGAGAGAGAGGAAGAGAATGATGGGGGAGGAGAGAGGATTGTAGGGGGGGGGGGAGAGAGAGAGAGAGAGAGAGATGGGGGAAGAGAGAGTGTGGTAAAAGAGAAAGGGAGAGAGAGGGAGGAAAAGAGAGGGGACTTGAAGGAGAGGAGGAGAGGAGGAGAGAGGGGGGGATAGAGATATGGAGTTTTGAGGGGGAGAGACGGAGGGATATAGAGATGGAGCTAGATGGGGAGGGAGCGAGAGAGGGAGGGAAGAAGAAATACATAAAGAGTAAGTAGTTAAGAGAGAGAGGGAGTGACAAGGGAGAGATGGAGAGAGAGTGTGTATGTTTGGGGGTGAGATAAAGATACAAATAAGGAGATATTGAGAGAAGGGGGGAGAGGGAGAGAGATAGTGATGGGGGAAGAGAGAGGGTGGTAAAATAGAAAGGGAGAGAGAGGGAGGAAAAGAGAGGGGACTTGAAAGAGAGTAGGACAGAGGGAGGGAGATAGGAGGAGACGGGGAGGGATAGAGAGATGGAGTTGGAGGGGGAGAGAGGGAGGGATATAGACATGGACTTCTATGGGGAGAGAGGGAGGGAAGAAGAAATACATAAAGAGTAAGTAGTTAAGAGAGAGAGGGAGTGACAAGGGAGAGATGGAGAGAGAGTGTGTATGTTTAGAGGTGAGATAAAGATACAAACAAGGAGAGATGGAGAGAAGGGGGGAGAGAAGGAGAGATAGAGGAATATAGTAAAAAAGTTTGAAGGTGAAGGTATAGAGAGAGAGAGGTGGGAGAGAAAGGAAGAGAGAGAGTGGAGAGAGTTAGGGAAAGAGAGATGGATATGGAGGGTGAGAGATAGGGAGGTAAGAATAAAGAAATAGAGAGTTAAAGGTGGAGAGAGGGAGAGAGGGAGTGATACGGAATATGGAGAGAGAGGGAGAGAGGATATTAGGAAGGAGAGGGAGAGGAGGATGGACTAATAAATAGATATATTGAAGAAAGAGAGTGTTTTTTTGGTGTTGATATATAGATACAGAGGGAGATAGAAATATAGATGGAAGGTGAATATAAATAAGAGACGAATGGAGAAAATGAGGGAGGGACAAAGAGATTGATAGATATTGAGTGAGAGAGCGTCTGTGTTTCGTGGGGTATGATAAAGAGACAAAGAAGGAGAGATGGATGGAAATAAATATATATATATATATATAGATGGAGGGGGAGAAGAGGGAAGAATATTTCTTGCACTAGATGCATTGACTTCAGTGAAGATGATGATTTCTAATCCTATTTGGTTTTTTGCACTAGATGAATTTATTTTAGTGTAGATGCTGATTTATAATGATATTTGATTACTTACACTAGATGCATTGATTTCAATGTAAATGATTTCAAATCCTATTTGATTTCTTGCATAAAATCATTGATTTCAATGCAGATGATGATTCTTAATCCTATTTGATTTATTGCACTAGATACAATAATTTCAATGTAGATGTTGATTTATAATTATATTTCATTTCCTGCATAAATGCATTTATTTCAATGTACATGATTTATAATCCTATTTGATTGCTTGAACTAAATACATTGATTTGAGAGTAGATGGCAATTTCTAATCCTATTTGATTGCTTGCACCAGATGCATTGATTTCAGTTAGATGTTGGTTTATAATCCTATTTTCCTACTTGCACTAGATACATTGATTTGAGTGTAGATGTTGATTTCTAATCCTATTTGATTACTTTCATTAGATGCATTGATTTCAGTGTATATGTTGTTTTCTAATCTTATTTGATTTCTTGTATTAGGTGCATTGATTTCAGTATAAATGTAGATTTATTATTTTATGTAATTGGATGTATGGTGGTACATTAATCTTAAAGTCATTGGATTAATAGTGTGCATTGATTTCAGTGTAAGAAAAAAAAATTATTGACAATGTACATTGTTTTTTGTGTTATAGTAATTAAACCTATTAATATTGGAGAGAAAGAGAAACAAAGTATGATGTTTACTAATACATCTCGAGCGAAATATTTAAATGGTTTATAATTTCAACTTTCCTTTGCATATAATCGATATGAAAAATATGAAAAAAATAACAAGGCTAACAATAAGAATAGTAGAATAAAGTAGTTTGAGATTGACCACAATGAAGACTATTAGTAATTGAATACATTCTTATTATTCACATTTTCTATCATTCAATATTATTACATTGTCACTTTTCCTTCAAAATTTGTATTTCATCATTTTCCATCATTAAATTTATTTTACAATATTTATCGTCTCAAAAAAATTGAGGTAACTAAGCAAATTTAAAATTAAAATGCCTTTGAGGTCTGTTGTTTTTTTTATAAGTTTCGTAGTACCTTTCATTTTTCTCTTTTTTCTCTCTCTCCTTTTTTTTTTTTTACTCCATCTTCATCAAGATGTCTAAATACATCACCCCAATCAAGGAAAGGAATTGAACCCATGATGAGTGCTATAACAACCCACCTCATCACCGTTTAACCAAGACCCTACAGACTCCTTCAGGTCTATTGTTGATATGGAAGAACAACAAAATGGTACTGGTAGTGAGAAAATTTACAAATTTTGCAGAGAAATAATACTGGCAGTGAGAAAAGCTAACAAATTTACAGGGAAAGTGATTAATTTATGTAGTACTAACAACAACGCGAATATGATGTTGAAGCCGATTTGAGTGGTCATCAATACAAATTCCATTGTTCAAAGAGAAAATAAGAAATAATCTCAACTGCAATTCATTGTATTGTATTCCAGTTGTGTTTAACTTGTTGGTGATCGTGGCAATGGGGAAAGAACATTAGCAGCTTCTGTTTATGTTACAGCAACACAGAGTTACTATTTAATTTTTATTTTAAACGTAAGGTGGTAATCCGTCGAATGTATTTTATGCATGCAAACGAATGATTAGTCTCTTTTAACATATCAAAAAGAAATATTTCTTTGCTTTGGTAAGTACAAAAGCTACGACAATGACGTTTGTGATCTAGAAATGCAGCGGGAAAGCAAGTTGAAACTATTAAGATGTGA
The DNA here is from genome assembly GCA_034641835.2 of Pinus albicaulis. Classification (NCBI taxonomy): domain Eukaryota; kingdom Viridiplantae; phylum Streptophyta; class Pinopsida; order Pinales; family Pinaceae; genus Pinus; species Pinus albicaulis. Next base: position 183,899,671 of record CM076581.1, on the reverse strand, counting down.
ACTGCAATTCAGAGATAAAAAATCTCTTATCCCATACTTGCACAATGTACAGGGATTAACGGTGCCTTTACTTTTGAGAGATTTGAAGTATTGTTGGTTGAATAGGTTAGTAAGAAATTTCACATTCACTGTTATCCTTGAATGAATATTGGCAATAGATTTTAGAGAGCTCATGTATTAGAAATGATGTTATTTTTGGATGAGTTTAGACTTGCCCAACTGAAAAATTGGTTAATTGTTAAAAATTTCAAGAAATTTATGGCATTCAAGAATATTCCAGAATACAATTCTAAAGAGATTGAAATTCATTTTTTTTAGTTGAGCTGTGTATGGTTACTAATAATTAAATATTTAAAATCTTTCATGTATTCCAGAGTACTAGTTGGAAACTATGATTGCCATCCTTTTTCTTTCCATTTCATTTTGTCATTTAGATATTTATCATAATCATATTTTTTATATTTATCATGATCTTAGATTATATTTTGATTCTTGCCATTATTTTAGCTTTTGATATTGGTAATTTATATATTCAATTTTTATCATAATTTAGTTTTATGTCCAACTTTTATCATGATACACACCTTAGTGAAAAACAAACAAACTCATCTCCCTCATTTCTATGAGACTTATTCATGAGGATGAGGATGAGAAAGCACAACATAGTCTTTATTCTAAGATAAGTTAGAAAAATTAAATTTTATATCACAAAATATAGAAAAAAATGTCTTAAAATTTCAAAATGATTATGGCTTCCTTTTTTCTGGTATGTTCCGATTTAAACCATTATGGCTTCCTTTTATGTTTTGCCTCTACGATTCAAGCCATTGTCTTCTGTAATTTTATCAGTCCATGTAGATCAGTCAGAATTTTCAGGTTCTTTCCTTGGTTTTTTAGGCCTGTATGTGATGATAGAGGGGATTCATTTTAATTTCCTCCCCTGTTCTCGCAGCCTCAATTCTCAACTGAATTTTTGTATGGGGTTTCAATTTTACCCTTTTTCGTGTGCATGCAGCTTTAATTATCATTCTAGGTTAGATCTAAAGACATATTCTATACCTCATTCTGCTTACAGTAATCTTGCTTACACTCTGACTATAAATTTATGTATGGTTAGTAATATTGAGTTTGTTTGCTGTGGGCTCGTTCTCTGTATGGGTTGTAACACAAATTTTTGTTATTCTCTCTGTTTCATTTTTAAAATCTTGCTAGTAATGACCTCTGTTAATTCACCTCTTTACGATAGTAATCATGATTGGGGTTTTTCGTCAATTTCCAGCTTTCGTTTTTGCCTTTGCAACATTGCAAAACCAAATCAGTCATGGGTCGGTATAATAGTTGTTCAGAATTTTGTTATGTATTGTCATTTACACATTCATTTCCCTAACGATAATAATTCCAACTCTGTCTTATTCCATTGCAAAATTAACTATCTGAGCAATTCTGTTCTATCTCAACTTGCCAAGCGTTTGTCTGTGAATGGGTCTAGTCGTCGCGTTACTACTCTATCTCACAAATGACGAAGGCTTCAAGAAGCGATGGTTTTCCTAGTTGCTAACAGGAAAAATGAGAACTATAATCCATACACCAGTATTTTGGTTTACCACTTGAAATTGCATAAGGATTCTAAGTTTTACCTATTGGCTAATGTTTGTTATACAGGGTTTTTTTCAGTCCAAAGGAGATACAGGGATATTCAGGTCACAATGACAAAAGGAAAGGGAAGGAAAATACATGCAAACCAGGTTTCTAGGACAAGCAAAAAATGAAGGAAAACAAATTAATAAACCCTTGAAAGTCTAACAAAAATCTATGAAACTGGAATTATGATAGATATTCGAAAAACAATACAGGGATGGGAAATGTATACTGATGATGAAGAGGATGAAATTCAGAATAAGAAGGAAGGAAAATATTTTCTTTTTGACCCAGGAAATACAAGAGGGAGAGTTTCTCTATTTCAACAATCTGTAAAAACTTATTGGAAAATCAAATGTGTGCTTGCAAAAGCACTGTTAAGTATGCAGGAAAAACAACTCAATTCTTCCGTGCTGTTTGAGCTCCAGAAGATGAAACAAGACATGAGGGAAATGACAAAGGTGCAGTTACAAGTTAATGTGAGATTAGCAAGGATGGAGTAGCAACTACTGAACCTGCAGCAAGCTGAGATGCCAGGGTCAACTACAAAAGACCCTACACCTGTTGATTCATTATATGGTTAATTTCTTTTCAAGTTATTTTTTGTATGTATTTTGAGGATATTAAGTTTACTCTATGTTTTATATGTAGTTTTTATGGACATAGTAAAGAATTATTAGCTGTTAACAGAAAGAAAAAAACAATACCAATTTTGGTTGGCTTATAACCGTTTGAGGTGGCCAACAGACCTGGTTTCCTTCGGGCAAGTTGAGGCTATCAAACATTGCATAATTTAAATAGCGACTTGCTCTTTACAAAATAGAAAATAAACAGGTCTTAGGAGATTTAGAAAAAAAAAAGATTACACGAGTTTCAGAATAAAGATTCTGATGTAAAAAGCAAATTACATTTCCCTGACATTACCACAGAATAATTTAGTTTCCATGCTAAAGATGGGAATCCGGCACTGTCCAAAACAATAACAAGAAAATTTGACCCGTCTGTTACTTGCGAGAGCACATACCAAAAACAATAAAATGGAAATCACTGAGCCCTGATTGAGAGGTGCAGCAACGACCTAAAACAACATAAAACAAAGGCAAAACATGGACATGAAAGGGATCTCTCACAGTTCATCTTTTCTGTGTGGCTTTGGATGTTGGATAATCTGGCGAGCCTTTATCTTCCAAATTTGAGTCATTTCAGATAAATTTTAACTTATTTATTTGTGGTTTTGGATGCTTGATAATATTGTTTTCTTTTGATCTTTCAGATCCTTCCGTACTCTTTCACAAAGAGTTGTTACTTTCATTAATCATGTTGAGGATAACTAGTAAATTTATCTGCTCCATTGAAGAGTCTAGTATGCCATATGAGTTTCTTATTTTATTTAGTATATATAATTTTAGTGTAACTTTGATATTAAATCCTATAAAATTGAAAATTAATTAAAAAAAAGATCGCAATTGTTACATCTAGCAATTGCACCTAATGTTGCAAAGGGTTTGTTTCTTTTTTTTTTGTAAATATGGTAGGCCCACTCTATTGACTATTTATCTTTAAAAATCAGGTTACAAAATTAGATATTTCAGTTCTAGCCTCAACCTGCCCGAAGAAGACCAGGTCTGTTGGCCATCTGAATGCATGAAAAGCGTTCCAAAACTGAAAGAGTTTCATTGTTCTGTAGCCTTCATGAGCTAACTGCTCCAAAATATTTCTATCTAACTGCTGACTTTGGTTCTTAAGTACATACAATAATACTAAAAACATTCAACGAAACAGTAAATAAAGTATTTAACCATCTGAACTTGAAACAGGAGCAGGGTCTTTAACAGCAGACCCGGGCATATCCACTTGTTGCAGCTATTGTAATTGTTTTTCCATGCGGGCTACTCTGTCATCCAATCTGTTCATTCTGTCAGCTGCCTGGTACTGGGTTATTTTGATATGAGAGATTTGGTCTTGCATATCCTCCAGCTTTTCCATAATTCTGGCTTCCATCTTTGATGCATCAATGCTTTGCTTTCCCGAGGGGAATCTTTGCATGGCTTTTGCTAACAGACATTTAATTGTCCAATATGTATGAATAGTTTGCTGAAACTGAGAGAGGCGACCTCGGGTATTGGCAGGATCATTGATGAAATCTACAATTTCTTCTTCTGCTTCATTGTCTTCTGGTTCAACTTGAATCTCCCTTTCCCATCCCCGGATTTCCTGTCGGGTCTTGGAGGGGTTCCCTTTAACATAGCTGTCTGTCAGTGTTTCCACCCGCTCCTGGGTAGATTTTCGGCCTCTTTTCTTTGGCATTGGTTCTTTCTGCATTAACTTCTTCCCTTTCCTGGACTGAGAGGCTAAACGACGTTTCCCCATCCTTTCCTGATTCTAAAACTGTAACATAAATATATAGTAGACTTTAGTTAAAGCCCGATTCCATTCATTTTGCCACATTACAATACCTTCTATGGTGGTCGAGGTATGGCAATGCATACTGCCACTGCCTGTGGCCAAAATACTAACAACATAAACATACATATACAGCCTACCAGTACTGGTTTTATGGATAGGCTCAGTGTTAATCTCCCTATTCTGTTCTATGAGGGCGGAAGTCCTGTAAGTCATTTTTAAAACAAAACAGAGGGTCCTAAGCATAATAAACAATGGAAGCAAGGATGAGGCACGATTCACGACCCAAGCCGGGATGTGAAAATCATTCCTGAGCCTATAATTGGCTTTCCTGAAAGGAGGATGCATCCTTAATTGAGCACTGCAATACTTGACACCCTCACTACGACTTACAGCCATATCTATCAACCTTAACATTAAGAAATTTAAAACCACAACCAAATTCATGACCAAACTGGCTCTAGAAACAGGAATTATGAAAACACTATTCGGACCACTAGCATTTTGGTTTAAAGGTGAGCCTACCCTAACCTTTACCCTACAATTAACACTACAGACTTTACCCCAGCAATTCCCCTTCGTATCGAAGGTGACAAGCTTGTTAACAGCCTGGTGGATGCGAGTAATGCCATGCCAGGTGACCGCCTGGTTGCATGGATCTCGAAAACAGGGTTTCACTATCTTTTGTATGGGTAAACCATAATCATAACTTGCATTACCATTACAGTCAATCCAATTATAAAACTGACGATTCTGGTCAAGAGCAATGATATCCATATTCATAAGAAGGAAGAGGTTATGAACATACTGCCACCCAGTCGATTTACCGAACAGAGCCTCGCTTCGCGTTCTCTCCTTCTGCCTTACTCCAGCGTTTGCATGCAATAAGCAGAGCAAAGCCGCATGGAGGGGGTTAAAGAAGAAACTTACCATGCAAGAGTGAGGCTATCCTCCGACTGACAACACAGCCTAGCTGATATGCGCTCTCACTAAAATTTGCTCGCTCATGTCCTGGCTTGGGCTATGATCCCAATGGCCCATTATTAAGTTGACATGCTTCGTACTAGATCCCACCGCCATCCCGTTGCTATGGTCGATGCTAGTTCGCCAGGTGTTCACCCCGATTGGGGGTCTGAAGATCCTTATTTACAATCACTTGGAGGGGGTGTAATTCCACCTCCTAGATTGCATCTATGGGTTGAGCATCAATTGATCTATCTGTATGCTTGCATCCCCAATTTGCTAGATAATCTGCAACTGCATTTCCTTTCCTCTTAATATGTTTTGGCACCATGTATTGAATCCTCTTCATCAATTGACTTATTTCTTGAATGAGACCTGTTGTCCTCCAACTTTGGGTTATTTTCTCCCAAGGTGTTCCTTGTTGCAATTTCCGGAGAATATTTGTTACAAGGGTGGAGTCTCATTCGATTATTATTTTATGGTAATTTTCACGGATTGCAATGATAATACCTTGTTGAACTGCAGTTAGTTCAGCTTCATTATTCGTTGCATGGCCCAGGTCTAAAGCATAAAACTAGCATACAGTCCCCTGCGAATTGCGAAAGATACCTCCTGGTCCTGCCTGCCCCGGATTGCCTTTAGAAGCTCCGTCATAATTTAACTTAATGAACCCAGATTGAGGGGGTGTCCAATTATCATCAATAGTTTCTCTCTGCGGTTTGAACTTCCATAAATGCTTATATAACATCTGGGGTTTTAGATTTAAATACTCAAGAATTTGGATTTCAAAACCCACCACTTTCCAATCTTCGTCTGTCCAGCTTTCACTGAGGATGGTTTCTCGAATATTCTCAATGGTTCTTTGCCAGATGTACTGTATTGGTAGCTTTATGTCTTTAAAGATTCTGTTGTTCCTTTCTTTCCATGTGTTCCATATGAGGAATCCAAATGAGAGGTTCCATGCTCTGTTGACCACTTGGCATTGGAATTTTCCTTTTTGCCATTTCCTGATTGTCTCTATTATGCTGGTATTATCTTTGTCTGTTTGTCTGAACAAGTTTTCCAATTTTCGCCACTGTTGTTGCACAAATGGACAGAAAATGAGGAGATGGTATGTTGTTTCCTACTCTTCTTGACATAGGGAGCATCGAGAGGGACCTATCATTCCTCATTTTTGAAGGTTCTCCCAAGTCAAAATCCTGTTGTGGCTGACCAACCATATGAAGTACTCCACTTTTGGCCAGTGTTTTTAATGCCAAGATTTTTTTTCCACAAAGGTCTGCCTGCCTGAAGGCCTTGTTGAGATTGAATCGTATAGCCTTCTTTTATTGTGAAGAGTCCTTTTGTCATATATCCCCATCTAAGTATGTATGGTCTTGCCGCTTTCCTAATTTTCCGAGTTTTAAGTTCATTAGCTAAGTTGCCCCATTGCTGGGTTTCTGGAGCTGTCGACCAGGCGGTTTTGTCTTTCCATTTCCTCCACTGATCTGGATTGTTGTGGTGCCAATAATGCTGTAAAATTCGTTGATTGGGATTGCTTGTAAACAAGAAAATTTCGCCCAAATCCAGTCTGTTGAATAGTTTTTCCCGCTGTTGCCAGGAGTCTTCCCAGAAAAGCGCTATGCCACCATCCTTGACCTCCCAAAAGCTGTGTGACCTGACTAAATATCTGTTGAGTGCTGCTAGATTCCAGATTGGGGATCCTTTGGGTATTATGTCTGTCTTTAAGCGGCCTGATATGGTTTGAGGCATGTCGTATTTGATTGTCCAAATAGTCTTCCAGAGATCTGTGCCTCCCTGCACCCATCTCCACCATAGTTTTGCTCCCATCACATTATTTAAGATAGATGGATCCCTTAGGCCCAATCCGCCTGCCGCTTTTGATTTTAGTAATTTGTCCAAAGAGAGGAGAGCCCATTTCCTGTTAGCTTGAGCACTCTGCCATAAGAATTTTTTGAACTGCCCTACCAATTGTGAACAAATCCCTTTTGGGCATGCTCTTGCAGACAGCTGATAAATCGGTAGAGCTTGCAGCACTGTCTTTAAGAGGATGAGTCGCCCTGGCGCATTTAATGATCTGAATGCCCAGTTCTGAATCCTATTAGTTATTTTGAGTAGGGTGTCCTTCCAATCAGCTATTCGGCTTGGTCCAGGATGCAGATTCATTCCTAGATATTTCATTAGAAATGATCCACGTTGGAATCCCAACGTTCTAGCAAGAATGGTCGAACTCTCTATTAGACAGTTGAAGAAATAGACATTCGATTTACCATTATTCACTTCTGTCCCTGAAGCTGCGATGAAAATATTTAAAAAATTTTGTATTGCTTTACATTCTTTCAAGGTTGCCTGACCAAACAATAAAACATCGTCTACAAATTTCTGGTGAGTCAATGAGAGGTTCGGTCCCCACAATTTCAATCCTTGTAATTTTCCTTCTGCTAAATGCACTTTGAGGAGTTTGCCAAGGCCTTCAGCTGCTATTATAAATAAGAATGGGGAAATAGGATCCCCTTGTCGTAGACCTCGGGAGCTTTGAAAAGGAGTTGTCAGACTGCCATTTACTAGAATTGAATAGTGGGCGGAAGTCATGAATGATCTCAGCCATTGAAGCCATCGTTCTTCAAAACCAAAAGCCCTTAATACCTGCATCAGATATTTCCAACTTATGCGATCATATGCTTTATATAGATCTAACTTAATAAGCAGACCTCTTCCTTTATCAATTTTAAGTGAGTGCATGGCTTCCTGAGCTGTGATTATTCCATCAAGGATTTGTCGTCCTTTAACAAAACCTGTCTGTTCCGGGGAAATGAGAGTAGGCAACAGAGGTTTTAGTCGATTTACCATGATAGTTGAGAGAATTTTATAAATAACATTGCATAGCACTATTGGCCGAAACCCTTCTGCTATATCTACTTCTTTGTGCTTAGGGATGAGAGTGAAAAAGTTGCATTCATTGCTAGGTATACTGTTTTTAGTCTGCGTGATTCCTCTACCACTTCCAGAATGTCTGGGCCCATGAATGGCCAAGCTGCTTTGAATAATTTACTTGTGAATCCGTCTGGTCCCGGGGCTTTGTTCTTGGCCAAATTCAAGACAATCTCCTCCACCTCCTTTAGCGTTATTTCTCTTAGCAAAGCCAAGTTTTGCTCTCTAGTGATAAGTTTTGGGATATGAGCTATAATTTTTTCAATGGCTATTTTCCGATTAGGTTGGGGTTCTATGAGTCAATCTCTAAAGTGATTCACTAGCTCCTCCTCTATATCTTCATGTTTTATTTTCCTTTCCCCATTGGTCATTTTCAAAGAGAAAATTCTGTTATGTTGGCGGCGTTGCAACATGGCATTATGGAAGAAATTGGTGTTGTGGTCTCCTTCCTTAAGCCATTGTATCCTCGACTTTTGTTTCCACAAGATCTCTTCTTGTTTGCGTCTCTCTTCCTATTGACTGAGTGTGGTACCTTCTTCGAGCACTAGTTCCGGCGTTCGGCCTTGTAGAATTATCTGTTGCTATATTTCCTTCATTTTTGCTGTTAGTTGGATTTGTTCCTGATGTATATTACCAAATTCGGCTCTGTTCCATTTCTTTATTTCCTCCTTTAATTGTTTTAGACGAAGTTGAAAGGAATGCATTTTATTTCGCCCTCTTATTTGTATAGTGCTCCACCAGTTTTTTACTTTATCCATGAAGCCCGAGTCTCTTAGCTAGAACTGTTCAAAATGGAAAGGTCGATTATGAGGGCTTGCCTTGACATCCACTTCTAGTCGGATTGGCTAATGATCCAATCCCAAAGTTGGAAGGATTGCTGCTTCAAAGTACTTGTCATGACTTATAAAAGCTTCTGAGGCGAGAAAATGATCCAACCGAGATGCTACCTGGAATCTTTTCCCTCTTCTGTTATTCCATGTAAACTTCCCATTGACCGTTGGGATATCAACTAACCTTAGGTCTATTATTAGATCTCTGAAGAGTATCATATCAGGGTCTTCCCTTCTTATACCTCCTTTTTTCTCTGATAAATCCAAGATCATATTAAAGTCTCCACCTATCAACCAGTACTGTGCATCATGTAATGTTTTTAGTGTGCATATACTCTGTACAAAAGCCGCTCGCTCTCTTGGAATTGGGGGCCCGTATACTGCTGATATGAGAATTCTTTCTTCTGCTCCTATTTGTCTGAAGGTTGCTGTTAGGATCCTAGGTAGACTGATCCACCCATCTGCAATAATTTCAGCTATATTCCATAAGATTGCTAGGCCGCCTGAAGTTCCTACTGAATCTATGGCCATCACTTGGTATTGCAATTTGAAAGACTGGATTATTTCTTCTAGTTGGTTTGTTTCTTATCTCTCTGAAATTTGAGTAATTTCCTCGTCTACATTTTAACTTATTTATTTGTGGCTTTGGATGCTTGATAATATTGTTTTCTTCTCCTCTCTCTTAGAGTCCTTTCCGTACTCCTGGGTCAAAGAACTGTTACTTTCATTAATCATGTTGATGGGATAACTAGTAAATTTATCATCCGTCTGAAGAGTCTAGTATGCCATATGAGCTTCTTATTTTATTTATTATATATATTTCCAGTGTAATCTTGATATTAAATCCTATAAAATTGACAAATTAATTTAAAAAAAAAGATCGCAATTGTTACATTTACACTGTAAAGGACACGATGCACATCAGCAAAGTTGTTTTCAAATAAGAACGCCTTACGGCGTAATTGCAACGTAAAGCGATCCTACCTAGTTAAACTAAAAAACTTTATATCACAATAAAATTATAATAATCGAATAATAATGAGAATCTTACTCTATGTGAAGTCTTTGCAGGAATATGTGTATATTTTTAGTTATAAGTTGGGAAAGAAAATTATAAAATAAAAAATTTATTTCAATTGAAAATTAAATTAAATTAATGGATGTGTGAAAGGTGTATTATTAAAAATTTATTTTTAACTGAATAATTAATTAAATTACGGTTTATGTGAGAGATGCATTTTACAATTTAGGATGAGAGAAATGTGTAATGGGAAAAGAGATGTAATCCCTCTTAATATTACGTAGACCGGGAATTAAAATTGATGTATGCTAATTTAATTTAATCCCTTTTAAATAAGTTATATTCTACATAAATACAATGGGTCAATACCATGGGTTCTCATACCATAAAGTTATTTTTATTCTAAAATTATTTTTTATTAATTTTATTTAATGTTGAGTCCCTAAAAATATTTTGAGGTAAAGTTATTTTTATTTTTATGTTATTTTCGCTAAATTAAAAAATGAATAGATTTATTAAAAAACACAAAAATTATTTTACTAAAGAATAATTACATTTTTAAATATTATGTTTTAAATCTCGAGTCTAAAAGTGTTCGACGGTAAAATGACTATTTTACTTTAATCGTATTTTAATTTATAATTTTTTTAATGTAATTATGTGAACCATAAATACATATATTTGGTTTGTTTTAATTAATTCCTTTGATTATTTTATAAAAAAATTAATAATTTAAATATTTATATTTTAGAATTAAATATATATTTATTTAAATAATCAACATAATGATAAATTTTTGTGTAAATGAAGTATTACATGTGACAAGATTGAGTGCACATTGTAGTATATGGAATTATCTTGTGTCACTCTTGGAGCCATCTAGTGTGACACTAGTACGAGAGGCTGCCAATTCCCCTCACACACACACATATTTGTGTGTCATCATATTATTAGTTAGAAAAAATAGTTAACATGCATTAACATTTAGGGAAAAAACTACATACATTCCTTCGTATCAGATTTACAAACCCTACTTTCATCACTAAGCGGCTGAAACTAGACTGTTAGATTGCTTCGATTGATTGGTATGCACCTAATCATTCATATTTCTGTTCTTTTTCTTATTTTCTAAAACTCTCTGCCCGCTCATAATCAATAGTGCCAAAAAATGCATGGCCAACTTGAAATCTTCTCAGGAGCCTGCATTCTGTCAGTTTCTCTACACACCAACAGAAGCATTGGGAAACAGGTTAAGGTTCTTGGCTCTCGCTAAAATCTCGAGGATGTATCATTCTACTGCGAATTTTCTACCCCACAGAAATGTTTTAGTAGCAAGGAGCAACTCAAACTATGGATATCGCTTCTCCAGTGTGTTGTTTCCGATAGAGCTGAGAGTGGAAGCATACATTCCTTACTATTTGCATCCCCATTACGGTACCAAGAGGGCAAATGTCACTACCATTTCTACAAGGGAAACCAAATATGGGTCGCAATTCATCGTTCATTTCTCTATTTCAAGGAGGTCAAGCGAGAACATGAAATTTCTTGCATATGCCCCACCCTTCACAATGCATAGTTGGTCCATGAACGAGAGAATGCTCTCATCTAGAGTGATGCCCATTTTCAAGGGGAATGGTAGATATTTAGTTGGTTTGATGGCTCCACCAAGTGCAGTGGTGGCTCCTTCGGGGTACTACCTTCTCATAGTTATGAATGAAGGTGTGCCCAATGAGGTGAAATGGATTCAATTTATCAGTTAGAATGGTGATTTAGGAATTAACTCTTTATAATTTAAGTTGTTACTTTTCTGTATAGTATATAGTGTGACCATCAATAATAGAAATCATTTCTTTCACCATCACTAGTATAGGTGTTGAAACTTGATATAAAATGGAACATTTATTAGTGAAAGAGCGAGTAAATATTGACATATTCCATTAGTTAAATAAATATTTCTACAACTTCACAACTACATAATAATGTATGTGTCTTAGAGTACCATTACCATCATTCATATATATAATCCCAATAAATGAATAATATTTGTGTCAAAGGTAGAAAAATATTTGTGTTAAATGTAGAAAAATATTTGTGTCAAAGATAAACATATATATGGAAAAATATGTGCCAATTTTTTTTATTTTATTTAAATGCTTAAGATATTTGATGAAAGCGATTGTTTTCCTAAAACTACTTCATATAATTGCTTCTTTTCTTGTCACTGGCCTCCCTCCTAAAACGGCTTGTTTTCTTCTCACTAACTTCTCAATTTTTTAACGTTCTACTCTCACATTTCTGTCAGTTGTTCACTTTAATATGTATTTCCTTTCAAGACGTTTCTTCTGCTCTCAAGTCGATTTCTCAATCGTGTTGGGTGGTTTAGGTGGATTTTGGACCCAAGGTGGTTTAGATGGTTTTTGGACTTGAGGAGTTTAATATGTATTTCCTTTCAAGACGTTTCTTCTGCTCTCAAGTCGATTTCTCAATCGTGTTGGGTGGTTTAGGTGGATTTTGGACCCAAGGTGGTTTAGATGGTTTTTGGACTTGAGGAGTTTTACAAAATTCATTGTATTTGTTCATGGTATTATTTTATGGTATTCATCTCTTTTAAAGGGAAAAAAATTCAGTAGTTATCAAAATTACACTTCTCTCAATATTCCATGATGCTAAACTTGCATTATCTTTTAGCACAACATCTGTCCTTAGAATCAAATGAAATGGATCATTGTCCATTTGGATTCGACCTCTCGTGATTTTGGCCTTAGTGGCTTCGTTAACTAGGTCAACCGGAGGCACATCAGGCCAAGGGCAGTATGGGGGATCGAACAGTGGTCAATAAGATGAGTCTCTCGTGGTGAAAAACGACGATGCTGGCACATTCATTAGCTCCCTTTCGTCATTCCAGAGAAGTCGTGAGCATAGTTTTGATTTTATTTTTAAAGTATGATGACCCACGGATTTAAAAATTTGCAATGCATCATCCTCAATGATGAAACGCGGGTTTAATGGCACCATTTTTCCGTATCTGCATCAAATGGGTGGCTTGAACAAATGCTTAAGGAAAAAAGCACTTTTCCGTCCCTCACAATCATCATTTTGTTTTGACGTCTCTTGGTTTTGAAATAAATGTACCAAGTGGATCCCATTAGGGGTCTCGTGTGCAGCCGTGGACACAATCATTGAAAATGGTCATTGATATGATTATTACTCATTTAATTAAAATACAAACAAACACCTAGGGAGACCATTTCATCTTCATTGTCATTATAAAGATGGAAATTTTTGTATGATTTTGAAAAATTCTGTATAAATTAACAGAAAAGTAAAGTTATGGTTATCAACCTTGCTCTATAATTTATAATGATATTGAATCATTTTCATCATTAAAAAAATAATTCAAACTCCCTTCAAAAATACATGATAGTAAATATGAGATGAGGTATGAGTCATTTTAATTTCATATCTTTATCGTTACCATTAATAAAATACACAAAAAAATTAGGGCGTGCCCCACAACAGATAGCTTTACCGTTTAAAGAAAAAATTAACACCCTTTAAAAAAACATGAATACTATAGTTGAGATTAGGGGTGCATTGTTTTAATTTGATATCTCTATTGTTACCATTAATCAAAGACACAAAAAAATTTAGGGTGTGTCCCACCACGGATAGCTTTACCGTTTGAAGAAAAAATTAATGAAGGAAAAGATTATGAGTGGCCTATTCATGTCAGAGTCGTGGTCGGCTAGCTTGGCTGTATTTAGCTCTCCATATCGAGCATGTTCTCTAAGATTACAAGAAATTGACTTTGACGACAATAGTCATTGGCCTGCATAGTTACGGTGGGATGTCAAGGACATTGGATTGGAGAGACCACTATAGAACATGCGGGACAAACATGTGCAGTAAGATTATTATATTATCAATGTATTGGAAATAATATTATTTTTGAGACATGAAATTATAATTGAAAATATATATTTTACCATAGAGTTTTTAGAATTTCACTTCAATAATTAATAATTATTTAATGTTACTAGCTCGTTGATATTGTGTGTTAGACCATTAAAATATTTTCCCTCGTTGGATCACAATATAGGTAGGTACTGGCTCGTGAATGTTACAGTGAAGATAGTTATAGGTGTAACTAGGATGTTAGCTTGGGGTCATTACAGTCACTCCAAGGAGGTTCGTGGTGAACATTTAGTGGAAACAAATGAAGAAATGTACAGGGACAAACCATGAAAGGGAAGCTTGAGAGTTGTTAACCTTTAAAATCTCGTGGAGGAGCCTTAGCGCTAGTTATGTAATAAGGCATTGTTTCCTGTGCAGGTGCCCATAATCATAGCATTCACACACCAAATTACGAGGTTCCTTGTGAGGAAAAGACTGGTCAAGGATAACACCATGTAGATTTATGGGTTTTATTTGTCATTGATGATGTCTGTGAGTTAAATCCTTTTTCTTTAAGTTTTCTTATGTTGTCAGTAGGGCTTTTTATATGCTCCTGATGGTCTCCACTATTTTAAATCTGTTCTTATTGGATTTATATTTTGTAGGCGTTTAAATATTTGTGAAAAATAACATAATCAAGACCATGTTTCTTTCTTTTGGTTTTATTATGTCGAAAAAGGACTTCAAGAATTTTGTATCTGATTTTTTGTGGGTAGAATCTCAAACGATTATGACAATGAAAAAAATGAATAAGTATAAGCGTATATTCCTTTCTTTAAGTTGTCTTCTGTAGGACAAGGAGTCTGAGACCTCCGGCTCTTCTTTGTCCTTTGTCGAATCTGCCATGATGCTCTCCACTAGGGGTTTAAATTTGTGCTTAGTGGATTCTTATTTTGGATGCATTTAAATCTTTGTGACAAAGAAAAAAATTATAAGTCCAAGTGCTTGTTCCTTTCTTTAATTTCTATTTTGTGAAACAAGGACCTCAGGAGCTCTGGATCGGCTTTGTCCTGTGTAGAATATACCATGATACAAAAGATGAGGTTTGTCTATATTCACTACCATTTCTTTCACATATTTAAGAAATTTTTTTGTCAATCTCTAAGGATGGATCCTAAAAGTTTCATATGAAAATTCTTTCATTGCTTGCGTTCCCCTGTTTTGAAACAAATATCATTTTTGGGAACCTTTGTTGGGCACACCAAGACCTACTTAGGCACTAAAGAATGTGGCTTTAGACATATACAGTACCACACATCTACATGTAGGTAGTAAATTATAAATGGATACAAGTTCCAAACTCAAAAATACTAAGCATATATTTCCCAAGAGACCATTATCTGAGGTTTTATCTTCTTCCCCTATCCATATTTTTTTTTTAAAGTCACATTATATGATGTTTTATCTTCATCCTCTATCCAATAGTTTTTTATAAGTCCTTTTTATTTGCGGTTTTATTTTTTTATCTATCCACTTTCTCATGCTTGCAACATGTGATGTTTCATGCTTGAGTATATTTAGATGAGAAGCATATATCATGGAGAATAGAAGCCATAAAGGTATGTATGGAAGTTTCATTGTGAACCCATTGGCAGATGTTAGAGCATTCTCCAGGAGAGAGTATTTCGTCAATTTCATATGGCACTCAACGACATATATAGATAACTTGGAAATAGATCAAATAATGATATGGGCTCTTGAATGAAAAGGTTTTAAAAGATTCCCTCTATAGGGAGTGTTTGGAGAGCCTCGGAGGATGATGCTACTCTCTTTGTTATGTAGTTTGTAGGGAAGAATGGAAAATCATGGCCCGTTGTGTCTGTGAAAGAAAAAATTAAGATCAAATACATTCGACGCTATCACTGAGATTATTTTCTAGAAGGACAAGGAATGAAAGTGGCATTTTCCAAATCACTTGGACACTTGATGTAGACTTTCTCTGAATGGGAGATATAGACTTTAGATTTATACAAGTTATGTATCTCAGGGAAGAGCTAAAGGTATGCCTCTTCCAGAGCCAATGCTTTGTTAACCTTTGTTTTCTTTTCCATAAATTAATGAGGAAAAAAATATCAAAGATGAATATGCTCATGTGTGACTGTAAAAATCTCCTTAGGTTGGTCATTCTTGTCACATTAATAATATTATTTTCATTCACGAAAAATATTACTATGGATTTTTTTCATGTTGTTTATCTAAAAATTGGTTGAATATTACTAGGGTGGGGAGAGCGGGTTGATTTTATTTCCATCCCTTTCCATGAATTCACTTGGGTTGTGAAAAATCTCTTCACCAATGCTTTGGACTTCTTCTATGTAAATAGGGCCCTTTATCCTCAGATCCTTTTGCATCTATCTATTCGACAATCTCATTGACCTCATATTTTTATGTCTTTATTGTGGATCCTTTAGGTTACTTGTTGGAGGTCGCCTGTATTGCGGGAAAGATACCTGTTATCCTTCTTCGTGATGTCTGACAGATTATTAACAACCACTCTGTTGATGATTCTCTTCTCTTTGTTAGATTCGAGAAGAATTCCATTGATGGTGCCCTTTCTTGTTTGGCTACTTTTTTCTCTTCTTCAAGTTCAGTGGTTAGTGATCATAAAATATATTTTTGGTTAGTTGGGTTAGATGAACCTCCAACATGTATTCCTGCAGTGAATAATGAAGGAATATTGAAGCATAGGGTAGTTGGTTATTTTA
The DNA here is from genome assembly GCA_034641835.2 of Pinus albicaulis. Lineage (NCBI taxonomy): Eukaryota > Viridiplantae > Streptophyta > Pinopsida > Pinales > Pinaceae > Pinus > Pinus albicaulis. The sequence continues at coordinate 183,883,226 of CM076581.1, read as the reverse complement.
TCTTGAATCTTGAAGCGTAGTGTAGCGTAGTTGGAAGTGAGAAGCTGGAAGCTTGGTTGGTGATCTATGCTTGAAGTGAAGCGGTTGAGCATAGTAAAGTGACTATCATAAAATGACTTAACTGATATAGTGAATATAAGGTTTTGATTGCTTTCTTGTTTCAAGATGGGCTGATTTTAGGGTCTCTGGTGACCATCTTGACAACTTTTGTTGTTGTTTCCCCATGCTTTTAACTAATTTGTATATTCATGTTTCCTATCCCATGTTTTCTATAAGGGTTAAGGTTATACACTTAATAAAATATGTTTAGTGTCCTATTCTTCACCTTTTTTCTCCGTAAAAAGTTATAGAAGTAGGACACCAATGAGATTCTCAAAGAATTATATGGAATAGTGATTTTTCTTCTAATTATTTAAATATATTTGGCTAATTTCAAACTTCTTGGTGACTTTGGGTTTGATTTGTTAGGCTTGATGGATCCTGGAGGACCTCGAGGTTTTATATAACGAGGTTGGCTCACCTATGTAAAAATCATGAACACATGATATGCAATTTTGTGTGTGGCTGGATCCATTGCTCTTGAAATCTTAGGCAACATTGGGCTAATCCCATAGGAGACCACACTTCCTTTTTTAGAACCAGTGTCATTCCTCCAGTCGGGGCATAGGATTACTAGGCTAATACTTTCGCTCCATGCTAGATATTTCCTTGATGGGATTTGCATAACACAGGAGATTACTCAATTACAAATTCCTTGGTTCAATGGGAAAAAAAAAATTCTTTCAATTTTAGAAATACTTGGGTGGTTCATGTAATCTCACATACCATGGAGGTCCCTTATTCAATCCTCTAGGATTAGGTAACAACAAGAATTCCATGAAATATTTGAAGCTTAAGGAGGTCAAGAATGGAAGGCTTGCGACCTTGGCTATCTTGAGTTATTTCATTCAGTGCCTTGTTACAAAGTTGGGTGATATCAGAACTTATTGGATGATTTGGCTGATCCAGTAACCAAGAAAATTCTCTAGAAATTGAAGATCGACTCCTACGCCAAAAATATAGTAGAAATTACATTATGAAAATTACATTGGCTTTGACAGGTTCATGTCGATTCGTGTTTTGAATATATTGTATGATGAACCTTCTGTATCTGATCCAGGTGGATATTGATGGCCACCTACCTATTCCACTTGGGGTCATACCATTATTTCTTTCAGTTTTTCAATTTCCTTAATTGTAACTTACAATTTACTATTTTTAGCAGTTTTTCAGGTCCTCAAATTCCAGAGCCGTTTTGAGGCCCTAAACAACCTTTTTTGGAAAACCTGGGAGCAACATAGAAGTTCCTTTAATTATTCTCACATCAAAATTTTTATTCCTCAGATAGATATTTCTGATGAGGTATTGTGCATGTGAAATGAAGGTTGTATCCCAAAGTTACACCTTCGGGAAGATTGATGCACCAATTTACCAAAACGGGGCCCATAGTTTTGGCACTTCATCTCCTAGGGTTAGGTTTTTGGATGTTTAGGGTTTTCCATTATTTCTCAATAACAGATATTCCCTCGAGCCTCATTGTAACTTAGTTCAGAGGCCTGTAACCGCCATATCTCTTCTTAGAGATAAGCTACCAATTCCCTAGCTAGTTTATTTCCATTATGTTTGTAAGCATATTTCAGTTATATTTTATTAATGAAATGAAGTCTTATTTATGTTGCATCTATGATTTTATGTGTAATTCTGTATTTCATTGTGTTCCTACATAAATCCGGATCAATATCTGTAAAATTTCAATGTAAAAATAGATGGATCACGTTCATGTTGAACAATATTACTATTAAAATGTACAGGAATTGAATAATACTCTATAGACAACATGCTTACATATTCTTTGCATGAACTATTCAAATAATATTTGAGTCAAATATTGGAAATAATTTTGGGCTTAATCCATATGATTAACAATGTTATTTAAAAAATGTTCAATCCCAGAACCCAACATAAAATTTGATCTACATGACATTGAACCAAAATAGCACAACAATAATGACATTGAATAAGGAATTGAACATGCATTCCTTCCTATCACCCCACCCTCATTTTCTTCCTTATTCTCCTTCTTCTCTTGGCCCTTTCCTTCTAACATAGACCACCATTTGTTGTTCAAAACATCCTCAACATTTCTGAAACCATTGATTTAACCAACATAGAGTATACATCTCAAAGTGAAACAAGCCAATGCAGTAGACTCAAAGAAAAATAAACAAACACTGGATGTGCCATTTATTTATGACTGTTCAAAATATCCTAAATAAATTAAGGTATCTATCCAATAAGTGCTTCCAAAGTTTTATATGACCATAAAAGAGTATAGAGTGAGGTCATGATTTATATCGAGGTTATTTCGCATCACTCATTAAACTCATAGATCAAGATGACACATAATTTCAAGAGGTACAATTTTCATTTGAGGCATGCTAGATGGTCGGAGCTCATGAAAAAACATTGGTTCTTTAAAACTTGTCTGCACCCAAAAGACTGTAATGTACATGGGTTTTTTAATGCCATATTTGCAATGTTAGGCTAAGATACCCAATGCATTCTCTTTACTCAAAATACAATACTAACTTATTTGAATCTTATAAAGTTTGAATGGTTGTATTTCCTCATTTGGCATAATCTCGGATAATTCTTTACCCTCCAAAAAAATCACATAAGATTGATTTATTCATGTACTAGATACTTTACATATTATTTTCTACAACTCATTTAATTTATGAAGTTGAGCTTAATCCTATAGATCCTACTTAAAATTGATGCAAATATTTGATTGACTTGTTAATATTAATGATACGTTCAAAAGTGACTATTTATTAGGGTTTGAAAATATCTATTTTGTTAGAGATTTTTGATTTTTCATTTATGTTATTGTATCTACTATGTCAAAGTCACCCAGAACATGCACAAGGCCCTGCCTATTTTTGCAAGCATAAGCATACATTACCATGTCATTGAAAGAATTGAAACCTTGTGGTGGTTAACAAATATCTTCTTTCACCAACTCAGTTAAGCACCAACTAACATTTTAAATTTTTTTTATCCAATATCACTTTAAATTCTCTAGTGTACTTTATGTTAGAATTATCAATAATATAAATGAGAAGTCTCCTAGAAATGCCTCTAAAAATGGTATGAGTATCACATAAAAATACATATATTCCATATCAGTATCCTCCTCTTCTACTTTTTAGTTTGTAAAATCACTGAGGTATGTTTTAAATATCTAATGAACTTGAGAAGTAAATAGAGAGGTTTTGAAGTATACTCTTCAGGTATTCTTAGCTTATGGGGATTTACATAGCATGGCATAGTGTTTTTTCCCACTTTTAAATCTAAATCAAAGCTGTGGTTGGGTTCCCATGTTGACTCGAAGCTTCAACAAAAGGAAATAATGAGTAAGGTATTTGTTCTAAAATATATCAAGTCAATTATGGGATTATTGAAGAAATAATTGTAGCCGCTTTGATAAAGGAACTTAAATCACAATAAACAATAACTTTTTTGCAACTTGCAAGTTTGCATAACTTGTAGTGCATGCAAGCTCATATATAGGAGAAAAGAGTAGAGATTTGAAAGGCCTTAAAAAAAATTCTATATAGATAATAAGAGACGAGATTCCCAAGAGACACAACCTCATTTTTAACTTAAACCATAAATTTGTGGTCAAAATGAAGAGCGAAATTGAAACTTATTGAATTGATTTTTTCATATAGAATAAATTGATTATCAAATTAAGGTGTTTTAATATCATTTATTTATAATGCATTTTATTCTCAAGCGAATAAAGATGTCTATGGTCTGTAGATTTTGTTTTCCAACGATGTTGAATTATAATTACAACTAATGCCACTTCATATTTTAAAAGTGTGTGTTATTATTCTTAAATTGTATACTTGCATCAATAAGCAATGATTGGTATAGTAATAACTATATAAATTTCAAGACTAGCATAGTGGAGGGAGGATGAGTGTTTTTCATTGGGATTTTCTTTCTATCACCAACGAGGATTTCTAAACTTATTCCACCATGTTTTTCTCAACTTCTTCCACCATCATTTTCTTAGAAGGATAATCCATATGATTAACACTTTTATTTCCAAAACATTCAATCATAGAAATCAACATCAACTTTTATCTACATGACATTGGACCAAAATAGCACAATAACACTGAATAATAAATCAAACACGATAAATTTAATTTTAAGAATATTTTTCTTCACTCATTGTGCACACCCATCACACTGCAAATGAACCTTGAGAATAGTTGTTACCATGACTATCAGCAAAAATAGAGTGGGTTTATTTTCGAAAAATTGCCCATTGGCATAGCTTCAAGGAAAAAAATCATGTAAACTAAAAAATATTCAACGTGAATTTAAATCGGGCATGTCTTTAACACACTTATTAAAGTTAATAACACAACCTTCAAAATGCATGACCACCTTTATCTCAACTTTGAGAGGCCTATTTTCCTTCTATCACCCTGCCCTTCTTTTCTTCCTTATTCTCCTTATTCTCTTTTCCATTTCATTCCTACAAATACCACCATTTTTTGTTCAAACTATCCCCAACATTTCTGAAACCATTGAGTTAACCAACATAGAATGCTGATCTCAATGCAAAACAAACCAAATTCATAAGACTCAAATAAAAACACATAGACATTAGATGTGCCATTTAGTTATGATTTTTCAAAATTGAGGTATATATCCAATATGTGGTTCCAAAGTTTTATATGACCATCAAAGAGTGCAGAGTGAGGTCATAATTTATATCGAGGGTATTTCATGTCACTCATGAAAGTCATATATCTAGATGACACATATAATTTCAAGATGTAAAATTGTCATTTGAAGCATGATAGATGTTAGAAGCTCATGAAAAACCATTGCTTCTTTAGAAATTCTCCACACCAAAAACACTAGACTCTACACGAATTCTTTAATGTAATATTTGCAACGTTACACTAAGATACCCATTGTGTTCTCTTTACTCAAAGTACAATCATAACTTCTTTTGCATCTAATAAAATTGAATGGTTTTATTTCCTATTTGGGATAATCTCGGATAATTCTTTTGACCTCGATAAAAATCACATAAGATGGATGTAATCACGTACCAGATACTTTAATTATTATTATCTACAACTTATTTAATGTATGAAGCTAAGATTATTCCTATAAATCCTACGAAATATATGTTCTAAACTGACTAGTTCTTAGGGTTTGTGAGTATCATTTTTCTTATAGAGTTTGGATTTTCCATTTTTCTTGTTGTATCTTTTTTTCCCAAAGTCACTATCTTGCACATGGCCTTGCTTGTTTTTCCAAGAACAACTATACTCCTCTTATGATTTTAAGTTTCTCAAATTATTGAATTATTTTTTAAAGCTCCAATGACCCTAAGAACTAAAGGGAGAGGTTTTGAATTATAATCTGCATGGCTTCTTAGCTCATGGAGACTTGCATAGCATGGCATACTTTTTTTTTCCCATTATTAAATATAAATAAAAGCAATGGTTGGGTTCTGATGTAGACTCAAAGCTCAACTAACCCTTCATAGTATGAAGGATTTTTATGTCTATGGTGGTTAGGAGAGTGGAATGGATAAAAACTATTGAGATAAAAAAATTGCATAAAGTGTTTACTCATTTCTTCTATGCTAATATTTCCTTTACTACTACCTTAAGGCTTTTCCTTTGTAACATGTTATGCAAATGCTAGTTTAATCTATAAAAATAAAAACTAGTTAAAACTAATTTAAGCTTGAAGAAAACATAATTGTTTTTAAAAATTTTATACTAGGTAATTTAAATACATAATTTGCATAGTTATTTATTTACAATTAAATTTTCTTTTATCTTTTACTAAAAAATTTATTAACTTATATTGAATTTGTATAATGATAGAGCTATCATATTATATTGTGCTATAAATATATGTGTGTTTTTACTACTACGTATGGTAAATTTAGAAAATTATTTTTAGTTGAACTTTGCACTAAACTTGGTTGATTTTGGAAAATTATTATTCTTATTTTATTATTTTCAAAGGTGATGCAAGGGCATTAGGCACAATTAGATACTTGTATCTCAATAGACATAGGGGGTCTCATGCTCTTAAATTTTCATGTAAATATTAGTATTTTTTGTGTAAAAAGTGAGAATTGTAAATGTTCTCTAATTGCAGAGAACATGAGAGACATGAGTAGTTAGGAATGTTACGAGGCTAGGATCAGTTTAGCTATTTAGGGATTAAGTCTAAAATTAGGAATTTGAAGAGTCTGGTGAGCTGTCAGGGAACCTGAAATCGATTTAGGTTACAATTTTGCATAAATGAAAGAAGAATAGGGTTCAGAGGTCAGAGCGAGAGCGAGAGAGCTGTTCGAGAGAGGACAGAGTAGGGGTGAGAAAGGGCCGTCGAAATGAAAATCAGCCCAGAAACAAAGATTCTGTAAGTGATTCCAATTGTATTTATGAAATTATATGTTTCAGAATTATAGGCATAGTCATTGATTGAGAAATTGTATGTTAACCTCTATTATGGGAATTGAGATGAGACTCGGCATGTGATTGTGATTATTCTATTCATATAAGGAAGAAGTTGGTATTAATTATTTGAATGAATTTGGTGTACATGTTTCTGAGAGAAATTAAGAGAATATTTGTCGTCATCGTTCTCTGCAAGGATCGATGACACAAGGCGGGGAATTGAATAACATTCAATTTGAACCTTCCGAGTGTTGAATAGATGAATGATATCCATTATGAAAGGGAAGAACCCTTATTAAGTGATAACCACTTTGTTGAGTATAAGCAGTGAAATGAGAGGTCTAGAGACTATTTGAAATATTGAATTAACCATATAGTGAAATGAACCTCATCACTTTTGAAGAGGGCCGATTTCATAGGTGGCTTGCGTTGTGCACGATTTAATTCTGCAGTTATACCATGGGTTTTATATAAAATTGTTGACAAGTTGTATTTTCCATGTGAAGCAATGTGTAGCACAGAGTTGCCAACGTAGAGCAGTGTTGAATAGAAATGACGCAAGGTTCATGTTAAGAACTAGCGATGAAGAGTTAGGATGGAGTAACAATTAGATGAATGGCGGAATGCCATGTTTGAAGGGAGCACAACTCGTAGATAGTTAGAGTGTTTCCAAATCGCAGAGGTGTTAAACGTGAGAGCAGTGGATTGATAGAATGGAAACAACGCCATTAAAATAAGATCTGCTGAGATGCACTGAAGGTAGAGTCAAATATAAAGACGCCATGAAAGAAACTATAAAGAACGAAATGATGTGGAACCGTGAAGGGGGCGGAATTGTGAAGGTGTGGTTTTGGCGATTAAACCAGCAGTATTGCGCAACTTAAGAGTTGTAAGCGGTAATATCTTGGAGGAACATGATATCTGTTTCTAAATGACGCATGGCAATAAGCGGTATGTGGAAACTACTTACGTCGTGTAAATATGAAGTGTCAAGCCACTGAGTGAAAACTTGCGCGATTTCCATTCGATGGTAGAGGTAAAATATCTAACGATGTTTGTTGCACGCGATGTCCGAAGTTTAATGAGGTATGAAAGACTAAGCCGAGTGCATTATAAAATTAATGTGATGGTTAGGTTTATGTTGGAAGCTGGAAGTTTTTAACAAGCTATGGGGCCCGTAATAATCTTTTAAATAGTTGGGATTATGAAATTGTGAGCATAACATGTATGGGTTTGATCCATAGAATCGAGTGTTAAGGAGTATGAAATTTATATGGTTTAATAAGGTTAAACCATAGGAGCGTAGACCTTGAGGACATGTGAGGACCTTGAGGGTTAGAGATATATATAGATATATGTTGGAATTAATTAATATAAGGTATGTTAAGGGCCTGTTGATTATGCCATAGTCCAATATAAAAAATTTTGATGCGACGACAAGGTTTCCTCTGTCTGCGAGTAAATGTAAGGAGAGAACCCTTCGATGAAAGGATTTGCTTATGGTTTAAATCACATTTCATAAGGGAGACAAATCCCATGCATACGTTTATTCGATGAAATTGAAAAGTAAGAAATTGAAATTGAAATTGAAAAGTAAGAAACCTTCCATGAATATTCGATATAGAAGCTTCTACATATGTTATTTAAGATTCCCGAGATTTCGAAATTGTGGACCATTTGGGTTATTGAACATAAATGAATTTTTATATGCATAGCATAGTAGAGACCGTGGGAAAGGCAGGGTGCCCGCCATTAAAGTGATATCAGAGCATCAGGTGTAGCTATGTTTGAAGCTCAAGTTTTGAATTAATTGCATGTAGGGAAAGAAATCAGGTTTTTGAAGACTGATAGAGATTGCAGCCTACAGGGATAGAGTGAAGGTGATTGCAGAACTATAGAGTCCAATTGGAGGACAAGTGTTTTTAAGACTGCAGATTTGAAAAAGGAAGATCAAATTCTAAGATCTGATAAAATTACAGTGAACAAGATTGGCAGAGTGAGTGGAAGAAAAGATCATGCAGAGATATTGCAGGTAAATAATTTTAAATCTGATTTGAAATTGTGATTGTAGAATTGTGGTTGCAGAAAGATAAAGACATAATTTGATAGTGAAGGCAGTGAGCCTAATATTCAGCTAGAGGCTGGATAAAGAGGACAATTACAGTGTCTTCAAGAGAAGGTGAGCAGTGTTTAACTTTGGTTGAAGGATTGTTTTCAGAAGTCAGAGTGCAGACAATTGAAGACATCTCAGCAGAAGATCTCATCTTTGAGAGCAGTGATAGAAGAGTCAAGCAAGGGACTCTGAGTGAAGAAGAAGTGTGGCAGAACCTAGAAGAATTCCCAACATAGTTTGGATCAGCAGAGAACAGAGGTGTTCTTGAGGAAATTTGTAGAGTGAATCCTAGGAAGAGTAGAAGAGAGTGCTCAAAAGGTTCCAGTAGACAGGGGATCAGTACATGCCAAAAGCCAGATCTGGAGGAAGGGATTGGTAAGGTGAGTTGTGGCAAGAGAGCTTGTTGCAGATCCTTAGTGTAGCTTGTAGGATAAAATGGCTAGTAATAGCCACAATAGAGATTGCAGAGGTTCTGAGGGAGGCCACAACAGAAGAAAGAAAGAAGATGCCAAAGAAAATTGCATGAATAAGAGATCCACTAATGAATAATGGTGGGAAGAGATAGCTTAGATTATAGAACAGTTTTATAAACTGGAGAGGATGATAGAAGAAAGCCAGAGAGTTGGTTGGCTCACGAGGAAGAATGTGAAATGGCAAACATTACAGTTGAGGTTGAGGAAAAAGAAGATTTCCCTATTGAGAGAAGAACTCAGAGCAGTTGAGTTGAAAGAAGAAATTTCTACTTGTGAAGAAGAATAGAGCACAGATGAAGAGTGGAGATCTACAAGAGATCTTGTGATACATGGTGAAGACTTGAGGCAGCAAGAAGCTTGTCTTGCTGAAGAGGAAGTCATTGAGGATTTCCTGAGTTGTTCAACAAGTCTAGATGATGTAAGGGCTTGTGTTTTCAAGTCTGAAAAATGTGAAGTTATGACAGAATCCATAGAGGAGGAAGAACCTAGATTTCTTGAGTCAAGGATGGAATTTGAAGACTCCATGTGAAGATCTGTTCAAAGAGGAGTGCTGGAGGAAGCAGCCAAGAGTGAAAAGTCTTGTGATTTGAAAACTAAAAAGTTGTGTATGTTTGCAAGTACACCACCGGAAGATGAGAAAGATTTAAGGTTTGCTAAGGAGGAGACATTGAATCTGAAATCTGTTCAGATCAATGTTGAGATAGTGAGATCTCAGGGAGAGATGAAGAAAGAAGAGTCAAATGAAGATATTCAGCAGAATATTGTGGCTGAGAGAGAAGGACCAGTAGAGGATGGGTCAAGAACAAGCAGAGGCATAAAGGGTTGTGTAAGGTTCCAAAAATCTACTCCAATTGAATTTTTAGAGTTGTATAGGAGGTTGGATCTTCAAAGAAGGAAATTGGAGGAGCAGAGGACCTATGCAAAAGATGAGCTGCTGAAGAAGCAAGGTAGAGAAATTGTCATGAATGACAATCAAGGACCAGAGGATGAGAAAATGATTTAGAAAAATGAAGGATTTCATTTTGGTGAACCACAACAGAAGAGCATTCATGAAGCAAATGATGGAAGGAAAGAGAGACTAGTTGACAGTCCCATAAAGGAGGTAGATGAGTATGCTGGGGTGCTGACAAAAGATTTATAAGGAAGTTCAGAGAAACACACTGTTGTGTTGTCAAAGGAGTAAAATTGTATTAAGACCTTGGAATTTTACTGTTGATGATTCATTTGTTAACCATGCGGGAAAAGAGGAAGAACAGTAGTTGGGAACTGTCAGGTAATTGAAGGGAAGAGAAACTACGTTGGCTGAAAACATAGGGAAGAATCGTCATTTTAACATGGTGATTGGAGTAGTGGAGATGACTCTGGTAGGTAAGGAGAAAGATGATAAAGATGTTCTGAGTCTTCAAGGAGGCTTACAAATGCTGAAGGAAGTTTTGGTGACTGGGGCATCAAATGAAACCAGTGGGTCTTATAGTTGTGAGGCTGAAAATTTGTTTATGTGCACAGGTGATGTAGAGGACAATTCATCCTTTGGAATTGTCTTGGGAAAAGAAAAATTGTTTCTGAAAGAAGATGAGACAGCCATGTGTAGAAATTTGCTGAATAATGATATTTATCCACCGAGATTATCTTGATCACATATCAATTCGAATTCATATGCAACACATAATCTCTTCCACTTAGATCATCACACATGCGGAAATAAAACAAGCGGTATGCGATCAAAAGATCATCAAAACATCACACACATTACACAGTATGTATGGGGAAAGATTATAGCTGAAACCCCTGCAGCTATTGTGTATATTATAATGGATAAAACATGTAACAAACTTAGTAAAATACTCCTCACAAGTACTCAGTACTATCTCATAAAGTTACACACAAACTAGCTTGGTTTTGAACAAGTCAGAGGTTCAAAACACATCCACTAATTTCCTGCCTCTATTGCGCAATCAAGGCTGGTCTAATGAGAGATCCAAGGTTCGAATCTCCTTTTCTTGATAGCGCAATCATCATGGGAAATTCCTCCAAGTGTGGTGCAAATATCATGCACAACTGATGTCACAACTGATAGTTATCTCAACCCTTTCATCTACCTCTTTCACTGGTCTCCACTGAACTGTCCATGCACTGTAGTGAACTGATGTGTTCTTGAGTTGAATAATGAGTTACTAATTAGTGAATTAAATAATATTTAATTCACTCCACTCATTACTAGTTGATTAGCTAGTTAAACTAATCTCAACTAGTTCAACTAAGTTAAACCGAACACAACTCCACCAACCGTCTCATCAACTCCACCAAAGTTTTGCCACTGAAGTCCCAATCGAAGTCAACCATGCATGAGCTCACCAAACCCCTAGGAATAGCATAATTCCTTTTTCGTATGCATGACCCACTTTTGTAACGATTTGACTTCATCCAAGAGAGTAACCTGAAGCTTAGAGTCCAAATATTATTAAGGGTAAATAATATTTATTCTTCATTTTTAGGATAAAGGTGAGAAAAATAGACTTCGACCTGTATGTCTAAAAATAGAGGTCCATCTATTTTTACCAACTCAGCCAATCATCCAAGAATAACATACTGCAACCCGTGGACCATGCTCCATATGTCTAAAAATAGACATAGTCTAAAAATAGACTTTGCGCCAAAAATAGCCTACGGGCCCACTTAGTGAAGGCGACTTCATTTCAATAAGCTCCTTCATCTTGTTGCATTTTCAACACTCCCTCTCAACAAGATATGGATTATCTGCAACCCCTATCCTGCCTCTGTGGAATTCGAACTTGCTCTTGGTGAGCACCTTCGTCAAGATGTCAGCATCCTGATCCTCCGTGGGAACATATGAAAGTAACATGATTCTCCGCTGAACACAATCTCTGATATGATGGTACCTGATGTTGATGTGTTTGGATCTATCATGAAATACTGGATTAGCCGAGAGTTTAATGCAACTCTGGTTATCACAGTAAATCACTGTAGGCTCCAAATGCAACTCGAACAATCCAATGAGGATCTTCCTCATCCAAATAGCCTCGCATGCAGCCAAGCTGGCTGCCATGTACTCGGCCTTTGTTGAACTGAGTGCCACGGATCTCTGCTTCCTGCTGTACCAGGAAACTGCTGTCGACCCAATGCTGAAAACTCCTCCATATGTGCTCTTCCGGTCCATTGGGCTCCCTACCCAATCTGCATCAGTGAAGCCAGAAAGCTTCGCTCCATCCTCCTGTCTGTACCATAGACCATATCCCGATGTGCCACTAAGACAACGCAATACATGCTTTCCTGCCATCCAAAAGATCTTGGTAGGCTTAACCATAGCTTGCGAAAGCTGGTTAACAGCATAACATATATCGGGTCGTGTATTGACCAGATACATAAGCGACCCCACCAACTGTCGATAGACAGTGGCATCCACTACCTCCGCTGAAGTAGCATCCTCCTTCTCCAACCACCAGGAATAGAGTGTCAAAAGGGGCTTGCAGCCATGCATGTTGAACCTCTCCTTAATCTCTCGGCGCGCCTGCCCCGAGAAACAAAGCGTCAGCCCACCCGCGCTGCCATTTTCAATCCCGTGAAATAGTGAAGGAGTCACATGTCCTTCATTTCAAACTCCCTTGCAAGATCCTCCTTGCATGAAAGCATCGATTCGTTCATCACTCGTCGTAAAATCAGATCATTCACACACAAACACGGCGCATCAACAGCTTCCCCTCCACCACAATCTGGTACAGGTTAGGATCCGCCTCACTCTTGGAGAATCCAAGCCTGGTGAAGTAGCTGTCTATGCGAGTGTACCAAGCACGAGGTGCTTGCTTAAGCCCGTACACTGCTCTCTTGAGTCGGCACACATGCGATTCACTGCTGAAGATCTCGAAACCTTCAGGCTGCTCTATGTACACCTCCTCCTGAATCACTCCATTGAGGAACGCAGTCTTCACATCCATCTGATGGATGTGCCATCCCATCTGCGCTGAGAGAGCAAGGATCGTCCATATGGAAGAGTACCTTGCGATAGGTGCAAAAGTATCCTCATAATCGATCCCCTCGATCTGTGAGAAGCCACGGGCGACAAATCTCGCCTTATACTTCTCCACACTCCCGTCAGCCGCCTGCTTCACTTTGTAGATCCATCGCGAACCCACCACTGATTTCACCTCCGGTCTTGGGACAATCTCCCATGCACTGTTTCTGACGATCGAATCATATTCTTTGATCATGTCATCTACCGATGCGGGTTCCTCCACAGCTTCCTCAAAAGAGGATGGCTCCGTCACGACACATTGACTCACAAGAGCCATGTATCTAGTGTACCGATCCGGTGACTGCCTCTGTCTGCGCTGTGTTGTAGGTGGTCCTACAAACTTCTCTGCATCTCGAGCCAGTCGCTCAGCTTCTGTAGTGCGCTTGCGCCCTCTGATGGTTGGTGCTGCATGGGTGGTTTCTTCCACCTCCTGAACTTCCTCTTGTGGCTGATCCACATCCAGAAGCTCCTCGTAAGGAACTAACAACTCCTCATCTGCATGCAAGTGTAGCTCCCTCTCAGGCGAACACTGCATGGCTTTCTCCTCCTAAAACTTGATATCCCATTGCACAACAGTCTTGTGACTGTCTGAAAAATACACCCGATAGTTGTGAGGTGTATCAGTGTACCCCACAAATATTGCAACCTCTGCGGTCGGATCCAGCTTCTTTCTGGCATCCTTCGTCACATGCATGTAGACAGGTGAGCCAAAAATTCTCAGATGAGAAATATCAGGCCTCTTGCCAGAAAACGCCTCCTCCGGTGTACTCATGCTAAGAAACTTGTGAGGACAACGGGTCTACACATACACTGCTATATTGCATGCCTCAGCCCACAAGTGAAGGGGTAGGCCCTGATCATGCAACATCACCCGTGCAACACCCACGATCGTTCTATTCTTCCGCTCAGCCACCCCGTTCTGTTGTGGGTTATGGGGAGCGATGAGCTCTCTCCGAATCTCTTCTGCGCTACAAAAGTCTTTGAATTCAGCCGAGATGAATTCACCACCATTGTCGCTCCTTAGAGCAATCACCTTCTTCCCCGACTCCTTCTCGACCGGTGCTTTAAACTCACAGAACTTCGCGAATGTATCGCTCTTCTTCTGCATGAAGAAGATCCAGCACTTTCGAGAGAAATCATCAACAAAGATCACATAATACCTGTGCTTTGCTGTCGAAGCAACTGAGAAAGGACCACACACGTTTGTGTGAACTCTCTCAAGGATCGTCGTGGCGCGACTATCCTTCTCGTGAAAGGTGGATTTCACATACTTCCCTAAAGTACACCCCTTGCACTGATCTGACTGCGCAAGAGTGCCCTTAGGAAGTCCAGTAGAAATCTGCTGCAGAATCTTCAAAGCTCCATGGTGAAGGTGGCCCAATCTCCTGTGCCACAGTTCGCTCTCATCATCCCGGCTCACCACTTCTCCCGCCTTGCATGCCATAGCTGCGCAGCCATCTACCTGCAACTGATAAAGGTTCTTGGTTCAAACCCCTATCTTCCGGGTCTCTCCAGTAGTCTTACTGCGCAGGAAGGCTTTTCCTTCGCTGAAGACCACATCATACCCTTTATCCTCCAACATCGCCACAGAGATCAAGTTCTTCTTCAATCCAGGTACATGCATGACATCCTTCAATACAAAGGGTTTACCAGACTCCCTCTGAAAGGATATGGTACCGATACTAGTCGCACTGTATCTACCATCATCGCCCATCTCGATGTGCACACCCAAATCTTTGTCCTCCAGATCTGAGAACAAATCCCGATCTCTCGTCATATGAAATGACGCACTGCTGTCCAAGAACCACACCGATCCCATCACACTTGAAACCAAGCATGCGATCAGTGAAAATTCAAGCTCGAACTGTGAAGCCAAAGCCTCTCCATCTGTAGATCTTCCCGCTTGCTTGTTTTTCTTCTTCTTCGGACAATTGGTAGCATAATGTCCGTGATCATGGCAGTGAAAACACTTCACTTTCGCCATATCCTGCTTCTTGCCCTTTGCACCGGAATGAGAAGTTTTCTTACCCTTCCCCTTCTTTGCTTTGGCAACCAAAGCGCAATTTTCTTCATCAGCTCCCTTTGATGAAGATCCATCCCGAGTAGTCCTCCTTATCTCCTCCTGCATGAGATCTGCCCAAAGGCGCTTCCATCCCGGCAGCTTCTCCCGACCATTGAAACTATCTTGATATGAGTGCCAAGCCTTCGGAAGACCAAGGAGAGCCAGGTCGACCATGTCCTCATCTTCGACAGTCACCCCCACACTTCCCAGCTCATCTCTGCATTGAGTGAACTTCGTGAGGTATTTGGTGATACTGTCGCCTTTCTCCATCTTGATGTTCCTGAGCTTATCTTTGAGCGCCAGCTTCCTTTGGTCGCTCTTACTCTGGAATAGATCCGTCAAAGCTTTCCACATTAAATATGGAGAAGCCTTTCCATGCAGGCTGGATACAATATGATCCTTGACGCCCTCCAACAGGATCCTTCGACATTTCGCCATTTTCTTTTGCCAAGCTTCGACTTCAGCAGGATCAGTGGGCTTTTGGACATCCGTATCTATGAAATCCTTCAGTCCATTATCTTCTAATACCGCCTCCATCTGATCCTTCCATGCAACATAATTTGAACTTCCTTCAAGAGCATATTCGAGTCGCAAACCGTTGAAAGATATTTTCAACTCCGGCACCAAGAAAACAAAACTGCTGCAAAATTTGAATTCCAAGCTCAAATCTCAACCACTCTTAATCTGTGAGAAAAAATTATTTCTAGCACAGACATCGACTGCAGGGGCATTTACTGGATATATCACCTTTCAAAGGAAATGATGGATCCAGAGGCTACCTGGCCCGCATGCAGACTCTGTCTACCGAAATAAGTTTGTAATCATTGTGATGATCAATCTTTGCTTCAATAGCTCTGATACCATGTAGAAATTTGCTGAATAATGATATTTATCCACCAAGATTATCCTGATCACATATCAATTTGAATTCATATGCAACACATAATCTCTTCAACTCAGATCATCACACATGCGGAAATAAAACAAGTGGTATGCGATCAAAAGATCATCAAAACATCACACACATTACACAGTATGTATGGGAAAAGCTTATAGTTGAAAACCCTAGAGATATTTTGTATATTATAATGGAGAAAACATGTAACAAACTCAAAACAATACTCCTCACAAGTACTCAGTACTATCTCATAAAGTTACACACAAACTAGCTTAGTTTTGAACAAGTCACAGGTTCAAAACACATCCACTAATTGCCTGCCTCTATTGCGCAATCAAGGCTGGTATAATGAGAGATCCAAGGTTCGAATCTTGTTTTATTGACAGCGCAATCATCATGGTGAGTTCCTCCAAGTGTGGTGCAAATCTCATGCACAACTGATGTCACAATTGATAGCTATCTCAACCCTTTCATCTACCTCTTTCACTGGTTTCCACTGAACTGTCCATGCACTGTAGTGAAATGATGTGTTCTTGAGTTGAATAATGAGTTACTAATTAGTGAATTAAATAATATTTAATTCACTCCACTCATTACTAGTTGATTAGCTAGTTAAACTAATCTCAACTAGTTCAACTAAGTTAAACCGAACACAACTCCACCAACTGTCTCATCAACTCCACCAAACTTCGGCCACTGAAGTCCTAACTGAATTCAACCATGCATGAGCTCACCAAACCCTTAGGAATAGCGTAATTCCTCTTTCAGATGCATAAGCCACTTCTGTAGCTCGAACTGAAGTGCTCAAAGAGAGTAAACTGCTGTTTAGAGTCCAAATATTATTAAGGGTAAATAATATTTGAGTTCCCTATTTTTAGGATAGGCAGTCTAAAAATAGACTTCGACCTATAGGTTTAAAAATAGAGGTCCATCTATTTTTACCAACATGACCAATACTCCAAGAATAACATACTGCAACCCCTGACTTAGTGCTCCCGATGGCGAAGTTCAAAATAACATAGTCCAAAAATAGACTTTGCGCTAAAATTTGTCACGGGCCCTCTTAGTGAACGCGACTTCATTTCACTAAGCTCCATCATCTTGCTGCATTTTCAACACCATGTCCCATATGCAGGAATTTGTCACTGCTGATGATTAAGAAGAATTGGCTAGTATGATGGGCCAAGAGTAGACTGGAGGGAATATTTTAAAAGCTGCTAAAGTGAAGAAGAATCAACATTCTATGTTGATAGAAGATGAAGATATAGTGACCAAGGGACCTGATTTGATTGTTGGAATCAAGCAAGGGGATGAGAGGAAATTGCTGAAGATTTCCCATGAAGAAGAAGAAAATGCTGAGTTTAATTTAAAGCATGTTGAAGATGTAAAACAAACAGAGAAGAGAGGGATGAAATGTTTGTTGGAAGCAGTTGAAGAAGAGAATGAAATTGCAGAACCTAGAGAAAAGATGCCTGGAGCTGTGGAGGAAAGAGGAGCAAATACTAGTTAATTTGCTTACTAGTATGCGAGGAACATTAAATGAGTATGTTACTATGAGAAGACAACTAATTGATGATTTATTTTCCAACAGTGGAATTGCAGATGATGAACAAGGTAAAAATGCTATAGAGGGGCAGGAAGTTAGCGAGGAAGCAACACCCATGGTGGCAGCTGAAGCAGCATGGCGAATGACATCTGTAGGAGTAGTAAACATCTTAGTAGCATGTGGGACCGCAAGAGCAATAATGTTGACAGCAGTAGAAGGTGAAGGCAGAAACAGTAGGTAGAGGAGTTTCCAGCTAGAAGATAGGTTAGACAAGGAAATTGAAAACATTAGAAGACTGATGTAGCAGACATCAGCCAGGAAGCAGAAGGATTTTTGTACAGGAAGGACAAAAGCAGCTTGTGAAAGTATAGCTGGAGATAGTTTGCAAAACAGGATATGGAGACCTGGAAAATTGCAATTGACGGACGATGAAGCTGTTGGACAATAGAAAAACAAAGTTTGGGATCCAGGAGGTAGAGATAAAGACACATGATCAGGAGATCATGAACAATTTGAAGCTTGGGAGTCTGATGCAGGGGCATTAGGCACAATTAAATAGTTGTATCTCAGTAGACATAGGGGGTCTCATGCTCTTAAATTTTCATGTATATATTAGTATTTTTTGTGTAAAAAGTGAGAATTGTAAATGTTCTCTAACTGTAGAGAACATGAGAGACATGAGTAGTTAGGAAAGTTATGATACTAGGATCAGTTCAGTTATTTAGGGATTAAGTCTAAAATTAGGAATTTGAAGAGTCTCGTGAGATATCAGGGAACCTGAATCGATTCAGGTTACCCTTTTATATAAATGAAAGCATAATAGGGTTTAGAGGTTCAGAGCAAGAGCGAGAGAGTTGTTCGAGAGAGGACAGAGTAGGGGTGAGAAAGGGCCGTCGAAATGAAAATCAGGCCAGAAACAGAGATTTCATAAGTGATTCCAATTGTATTTATGAAAGTATATGTTTCAGAATTATAGGAATAGTCATTGATTGAGAAATTGTATATTAACCTCTATCATTGGAATTGAGATGAGACTTGGCATGTGATTGTGATTATGCTCTTCATATAACGAATAAGTCGATATTAATTATTTGAATGCATTTGGTGTGCATGTTTTTGAGAGACATTAAGAGAAGATTTGTAGTCATCGATCTCTGCAAGGATCGATGACGCAAAGGGGGGAATTGAATAAAATTCAATTTGAACCTTCTGAGTGTTGAATAGATGAATGAGATCCATTGTGAAAGGGAAGAACACTTATTAAGTGATAACCACTCTGTCGAGTATAAGCGGTGAAACGAGAGGGCTATAGACTATTTGAAATATTCAATTAACCATATAGTGAAATGAACCTCATCACTTTTGAAGAGGTTCGATTTCACGGGTGGCTTGCGTTGTGCACGATTTAATTCTGCAGTTATACCATGGGTTTTATATAAAATTGTTGATGAGTTGTATTATACATGTGAAGCAATGCATAGCACAGAGTTGCCAACGCAGAGAAGTGTTGAATAGAAATGAAGCAAGGTTCATGTTAAGAACCAGCGTTGAAGAGTCAAAATGGAGTCACAAGTAGATGAATGGCGGAAGGTTGAGTTTGAAGGGACCATAACTCGTTGACAGTTAGAGTGTTTCCAAATCACAGAGGTGTTAAACGTGAGAGAAGTGGATTGATATAATGGCAACAGCGCCATTAAAATAAGATCTGTCGAGATGCACCTAAGGTAGAGTCGAAGATAAAGACGCCGTGAAAGAAACTAGAAGGAATGAAATGGTGTGGAAATGTGAAGGGGATGGAATTATGAAGGTGTGGTTTTGGAAATTAAATGGGAAGTATTGCGCAACTTAAAAATTGTAAGCGGTAATCTCTTGGAGGGACACAATATCAGTTTCTAAATGACACGTGGCAATAAGCAGTATGTGGAAACTTCTTACGTTGCGTAAATCTGAAGTGTCAAGCCACGGAGTGAAAACTTGCCTGATTTCTGTTCGATGGTAGAGGCAAAAGATCTAACGGTGTTTGTTACATGCGATGTGAGAAGTTTGAGGAGGTATGAAATGCTGAGCCAAGTGCATTATAAAATTAATGCGATGGTTAGGTTTATGTTGGAAGATGGAAGTTGTTAACAAGTTGTGGGACCCATAATAATCTTTTAAATAGTCGGGATTATGAAATCGTGAGCGTAACAGGTATGGCTTTGATCCATAGAATCGAGTGATAAGGAGTATGAAATTTATATGGTTTAATAAGGTTAAACCATAGGAGCGTAGAACTTGAGGACATGTGGGGACGTTGCAGGTTAGAGATATATATACATATCTTTTGGACTTAATTAATATAAGGTATGTTAAGGGTTGTTGATTATGCCATAGTCCAATATAAAATGTTTTGATGCAAGGACAAGGTTTCCTTTGACTGGGAGTAAATGTAAGGAGAGAACCCTTCGAAAAAAGGAGTTTCTTATGGTTTAAATCACATTTCATAACGGATACAACTCCCATGCATACGTTTATATAGGTGGGTTTTATAACAGAAATTAAAAGTAAGAAACCTTCCATGAAGATTCGATATAGAAGCTTCTGCATATGTTATTTAAGATTCCCCAGATTTTGAAATTGAGGACCATTTGGGTTATTGAACATAAATGCATTTTTATATGAATAGTATAGTACAGACTGGGGGAAAGGCAGGATGTTCACCATTAAAGTGGTATCAGAGCATCAGGTCTAACTATTTTTGAAGCTCAAGTTTTTAATTAATTGCATGTAGGAAAAGAGATTAGGCTTTTGAAGACTGAGAGAGATTGTAGCCTATAGGGATATAGTGAAGGTGATTGCAGAACTACAGAGTCCAATTGGAGGACAAGTGTTTTGAAGATTGAAAATTTGAAGAAGGAAGATCAGACTCTAAGATTTGATAGGCAGCAAGGATACACAGAATTACAGTGAAGAGGATTTGCAGAGTGAGTGGAAGAAAATATCATGCAGAGATATTTCAGGTAAATAATTTTAAATCCGATTTGAAATTGTAATTGAAAAATTGTGGTTGTAGGAAGATAAAGACAGAATTGGATAGTGAAGGCAGTGAGCCTGATATTCAACTAGAGGCTAGATAAAGAGAACAATTACAGTGTTCTCAAGAGAAGGTGAGCAGTGTTTAACTCTAGTTGAAGGATTGTTTGCAGAAGTCAGAGTGCAGAAAATTGAAGACATCTCAGCAGAAGCAGATCACAGCATTGAGAGCAATGATAGAAGAGTCAAGCAAGGGACTCTGAGTGGAGAAGAAGTGTGGCAGAACCTAGAAGAATTCCCAACAGAGGTTGGATGAGTAGAGAACAAAGGTGTTTTTGAGGAAAGTTGCAAAGTGAAGCCTAGGAAGAGCAGAAGAGAGTGCTCAAAAGGTT
Organism: Pinus albicaulis; assembly: GCA_034641835.2. Classification (NCBI taxonomy): domain Eukaryota; kingdom Viridiplantae; phylum Streptophyta; class Pinopsida; order Pinales; family Pinaceae; genus Pinus; species Pinus albicaulis. Next base: position 183,862,149 of record CM076581.1, on the reverse strand, counting down.
CCAGTAGACAAGGGGCTAGTACTTTCCAAAAGCCAGATCCGGAGGAAGGGATTGGTGAGGTGAGTTGTAGCAAGAGAGCTTGTTGCAGAGGCTTAGTGCAGCTTGTAGGAGAAAAAGGCTACTGATAGCCATAGCAGAGATTGCAGAGGTTCTGAGGGAGGCCACAACAAAAGAAAGAAAGAAGATGCCAAAGAAAATTGCATGAAGAAGAGATCCACTGATGAAGAATGGTGGGAAGAGATAGCAAAGATTACATAACAATTTTATAAACTGGAGAGGATGATAGAAGAAAGCCAGAGAGTTGGTTGGCTCTTGAGGAAGAATGTGAAATGGCAGCCATTACAGTTGAGGTTGAGGGAAAATAAGATTGCCTTATTAAGAGAAGAACTCAGAGAAGCTTAGTTGAAAGAAGAAATTTCTACTTGTGAAGTAGAACAGAGCATAGATGAAGAGTGGAGATCTGCAAGAGATCTTGTGAGACATGGTGAAGACTTGAGGCAGCAAGAAGCTTGTCTTGCTAAAGAGGAAGTCATTGAGGATTTCTTGAGTTGGTGGACAAGTCCACATGATGTAAGGGCTTGTGTTTTCGAGTCTAACAAATTTGAAGTGATGGCAGACTCCACAGAGGAGGAAGAACCCAGAGTTCTTGAGTCAAGGATGGAATTTTAAGACTCCATGTGCAGATCTATTCAAAGAGGAGTGCTGGAGGAAGCAGCCAAGAGTGAAAAGTCTTGTGATTTGGAAACTAAAAAGTTGTGTATGTTTTCAGGTACACCACCAAAATATGAGCAAGATTTAAGGTTTGATGAGGAGGAGACATTGAATCTAAAATATGTTCAGACCAATGCTGAGATAGTGAGATCTCAGGGAGAGATGAAGAAAGAAGAGTCAAATGAAGATATTCATCAGAATGTTGCGGCTGAGAGAGAAGGACCAATAGAGGATGGGTCAAGAACAAGCAGAGGCATAAAGGGTTGTGTAAGGTTCCCAAAATCTACTCCAATTGAAGTTGTTGAGTTGTATAAGAGGTTGGATCTTCAAAGAAGGAAATTGGAGGAGTAGAGGACCTATGCATAAGATGCGTTGCTGAAGAATAAAGGAAGAGAAATTGTCATGAATAACAATCAAGTACCAGAGGATGAGAAAATGATTCAGCAAAATGAAGGAGTTCATTTTGGTGAACCACAGCAAAAGAGCATTCATGAAGCAAATGATGGAAGGAAAGAGAGACTAGTTGACAGTCCCATAAAGGAGGTAGATCAGCATGCCGGGGTGCTGGCAAAAGATTTAGAAGGAAGTTCAGAGCAACACACAGATGTGTTTTCAAGGGAGGAAAATGTATTAAGACCTTGGAATTTTACTGTTGATGATTCATGTGTTAACCATGTGGGCAAAAAGGAAGAACAACAGTTGGGAACTGTCAGGGAATTAAAGGAAAGAGAAACTATGTCAGCTGAAAACATAGGGAAGATTTGTCATTTTAACATGGTGATTGGAGCAGTGGAGATGACTCTAGCAGCTGAGGAGAAATATGATAAAGAGGTTCTGAGTCTTGAAAGGGGCTTAGAACTGCTGAAGGAAGGCTTGGTGACTGGGGCATCAAATGAAACCAATGAGTCTTATAGTTGTGAAGCTGACAATTTGTTTATGTGTATAGGTGATGCAGAGGACAATTCATCATTTGGAATTGTCCTGGGAAATGAAAAATTGTTGCTGAAAGAAGATGAGACAGCCATGTCTCATAGGAGGAAACTTGTCACTGAGGACAAGAAGGAGCTGAGTTGGTTGAACGACCAAGAGGAGATTGGGAAACATACTGTGGAGCAGATTTGTAAGACTGACACTGTGAGGAAGAATCAACATTCTATGTTGACAGAAGATGAAGATACAGTGGCTAAAGAACTTGATTTGATTGCTGGAATCAATAGGGGGAATGAAAGGAAATTGCTGAAGATTGCCCATGAAGAAGAAGAAGATGCTGGAATTAATTTATAGCATATGAAGGATGAGAAACAAGTGCAGAAGAGATGGCTGCAATGTTTGTTGGAAACATTTGAAGAAGAGAAGGAAATTGCAGACACTAGAGAAAATATGCCTGAAGTTGTGGAGGAAAGAGGAGTAGATACTAGTTTGCTAAGATTAATTTTGCTTACTAGTATGCAAGGAAAATTAAATGAGTATGTTACTGTGGGTGGAAATCTAATTGATGATTTTTTTTAATTACACCAACCGCGGATGATGAACAAGGTAAAAATGCTACGGAGGGCAAGAAGTTAGGGAGGAAGCAACACCACTCCCATGGTGGCAAATTTGAAGCGACATGGCAAATGACATGCAAGGGTAGTAAACATCTTAGTAGCATGTGGGACCAAAAGCAATGTTGACGGCGGTAGAAGGTGAAGGTAGATACGGTAGGCGGAAGGATTTTCTAGCTAGAAGATAGGTTGGACAAGGAAATTGAAAACATCGAGAAGACTAATGCGATAGACATCATCCGAGAGCGAAGGATTTTTATGGAAGGACAAAAGCATCTTGTGAAAGTATGTTTGAGTGGTTCGCGAACGGGATATGGAGGCTTGGAAAATTTCAATTGAAGGACGATGAAGGCTGTGGTAAACGGAAAAACAAGTTTGGGATCAAATGGTAGAGATAAAGACACATGATCAAGGAGATCATGAACAATTTGAACCTTGGGGGTTTGATGCAGGGGCATTAGGCACAATGAAGCACTTTGTATGTTAATGAGACATAGGGGTCTCATATTTCTAAATTATCTTGTAATTATTAGTGTTTATGAATAAAAAGTGAGAATTGTAAATGTTCTCTAACTGCAGAGAACATGAGAGACATGAGTAGTTAGGAATGTTACGAGACTAGGATCAGTTTAGTTATTTAGAAATTAAGTCTAAAATTAGGAATTTGAAGAGTCTAGTGAGCTGTGAGGGAACCTGAATCAATTCAGGTTACCCTTTTGTATAAATGAAAGCAGAATAGGGTTCAGAGGTTTAGAGCGAGAGCGAGAGAGCTGTTCGAGAGAGGACAGAGTAGGGGTGAGAAAGGGTCGTCGAAATGAAAATCAGGCTAGAAACAAAGATTCCGTAGTGATTCCAATTGTATTTATGAATGTATATGTTTCAGATTTATAGGCACAGTGATTGATTGAGCAATTTTATGTTAACCTATGTCATGGGAATTGAGATGAGACTTGGCATGTTATTGTGATTATGCTCTTCATATAAGGAAGAAGTCGGTATTAATTATTTGAATGAATTTAGTGTGCATGTTTCTAAGAGACATTAAGTGAAGATTTGTGTAAGGGGGGGAATTGAATAACATTCAATTTGAACCTTTCGAGTGTTGAATAGATGAATGAGATCCATTGTGAAAGGGAATAACCCTTATTAAGTGATAACCACTCTGTCGAGTATAAGCAGTGAAACGAGAGGGCTAGAGACTCTTTCAAATATCGAATTAACCATACAGTGAAATGAACCACATCACTTTTGAAGAGGGTTGATTTCACGGGTGGCTTGCGTTGTACACGATTTAATTCTGCAGTTATACCATCGGTTTTATATAAAATATTTGACGAGCTGTATTGTCCATGTGAAGTAATGTGTAGCACAGAGTTGCCAACGCAGAGCAGCGTTGAATATAAATGAATCAAGGTTCATGTTAAGAACCACCGATGAAGAGTTAGGATGGAGTCAGAAGTAGATGAATGGCGGAAGGCCGAGTTTGAAGGGAGCATAACTCGTGGACAGTTAAAGTGTTTCCAAATCATAGAGGTGTTAAACGTGAGAGCAGTGGATTGATAGAATGGCAACAACGCCATTAAAATACCAGCCTAAATCCATCTTAACTCCGGATCTATCAAGCGTCGAGAGGGATCAAATCTCTTGAGGTGAAAACCTCTTTTTTGAGTGCAAAACTTGAGGAAAGGTTTTCACCTCGAGAGATTTGATCCCTCTTGGCGCTTGATAGATATGGAGTTAAGATGGATCTAGGCTGGTTTCATTCGTGTGCGACCAAGGAAAATCTATCAATAATATTAGGAACATGTGCTTAATTTTATCAATAATATGTAAATACATCTAATATTAACATAACCATTTTAAATATGTTAAATATGTCTGAGATTTATTGAGTCATTTTAATTTTAAATTTGATTAGTTACCTCAGTTTGTTGAGATGATAAATAATGTAAAATAACTTTAATGATGAAATAAAATTTTGAATGCAAAGTGACAATGTAATAATATTGAATAATAGAAACTGTGAATAATAAGAATGTAGTCAATTACAAATAGTCTTCATTGTGATAGATTTCAAAGTATTTTCTTCTACTATTCTTATTTTCACCCATGTTAGTTTTGTCATATTTTTATATTGGTTATTTAAAAAGGACAGCTGGAATCGTAAACCATTTAAATATTTAGCTCGAACTGTTTTAGTAAACATCATACCTTGTCTCTCTTGCTCTCCAATATTAATATGTTGAATTACTATAACACAAAAATCAATGTACATTGTCAATAATTTTTTGTGCTTACACTAAAATCATTGCACACACACTATTAATCCAGTCACTATAAAATTAATGTACCATCATACATCCAATTACATCAAATTAGAAATCAACATATACACTGAAATCAATGCAACTAATGCAAGAAATCAAATAATAATAGAAAACAAAATCTACACTAAATTCAATGCATCTAATGCAAGTAATCAAATATGATTAGAAATCAACATCTACACTCAAATAAATGAGTCTAGTGCAAGTAGGAAAATAGGATTTAAAACCAACATCTATGCTGAAAAAAATGCATCTAGTGAAAGAAATCAAATAGGATTAAAAATCACCATCTACACTGAAATAAATGCATTTAGTGCAAGAAATCAAATAGGATAATAAATCATCTATGTTTAAATCAATGCATTTAGTTAAATAATCTACATTTAAATGAATGCATTTAGTGCAAGCAATCAAATATAATTAGAAATCAACATCTACATTGAAATTAATGCATCTAGTGCAAGCAATCAAATAAGATTAGAAATCACCATCTACACTGAAATCAAAGCATTTAGTGAAAGAAATCAAATAGGATTAGAAATCACCATCTACACTGAAATCAATGCATTCAACGCAAGCAATCAAATAGGATTAAAAATAATCTACATTGAAATCAATTCATCTAGTGCAAGAAATCAAATATAACCAAAAATCAAAATCTACATTAAAATTAATGCATCTAGTGAAATCAATCAAATAGGATTAGAAATCATCATCTACACTGAAATTAATTCATTTAGTGAAAGAAATCAAATAGGATTAGAAACCATGTACATTAAAATCAATCCATCTAGTGTAAGTAATCAAATATCATTAGAAATCAACATCTACACCAAAATCAATTCATCTAGTGCAAGAAATCAAATAGGATTAGAAATCACCATCTACACTGAAATCAATGCATCTATGGCAATAAATCTTTTTCACTCTCTCCCCCATATATATCTATATATCCCTCCATCTCTCCTTTTTCTCTTTATCTCACCCCACTAAACACACACTCCCTCTCACTCCATATCTATCAATTTCCTTGTCCCTACCTCCTTCTCTCCATCTATCTGTTTTTCTCTTCACCTTACATTTATATCTATATCTCACTCTATCTCTCTATATCAACTCCAAAACATAAACTCTCTTTCTCCAATCTATCTATCTATTTATCACTCCCTCCTCCTCCTCTCCCCCCCCCCCTTCTCTCTCTCTCTCTCTCTTCCCCTTCCCTCCCTCTCTCTCGCTTCTATCTCTCCTCCTTCTTGCTACCCTTTCTCCCTCTCTCTCCATCTTCTTTCTCACTCACTCTCTCTCTCTCTCTCCATCTTTCACCCTCTATGTCTTTATTCTTACCTCCCCTTCTCTCCCTCTCCATCTTCATATCTCTTTCCCTACATCTCTTCACTCTCTCTCTTCCTTTCTCTCCCCCCCCCTTCTCTCTCTATCTTCACATTCCAACTTTGTTACCATATGCCTCTCTCTCTCCCTTCTCTCCATATCCCCTTATTTTTCTCTTTATCTCACCCCAAACCATACACACTCCCTATTCATCTCTCCCTTGTCACTCCCCCTCTCTCTTCACTACTCACTCTCTATGTATTTCTTCTTCCATTCCTCTCTCCTCATCTAGATCCATCTCTCAATCCCTCCCTCTCTTCCCCTCCAAACCCATATTTCTATCCCTCCCTCTCTCCTCCCCTCTTTTTTCCTCTCTTTAAAGTCCTCTCTCTTTTCCTTCCTCTCTCTCCCTTTCTCCCCTACCTCCCTTTCTCTTCCCCCATCTCTCTCTCTCTCTCCATATCTCAATCCATCCTTCTCTCCCCCTCCAAATCCATATTTCTATCCCTCCCTCTCTCCTCCCCTCTCTCCTCCTCTCTTTCAAGCCCCCTCTCTTTTCCTTCCTCTCTCTCCCTTTATCTCCTACCTCCCTTTATCTTCCCCCATCTCTCTCTCTCTCTCTCTCTCTCTCTCTCCCATACAATCCTCTCTTCCCCCATCACTCTCTTCCTCTCTCTCATCATTCCTCACTTTCCTCCTTCTATTTGACCCTGCAGATCTCTTTCTTTCTCTCTATCTCTGTCCTCCTATCCTCCCTCTTTCCCCATCACTCTATCTCACTCTCCAACTATCTTACTATTTCTCTCCCTTTATCCTTCTCTCCCCCCTTGTCTCCATCACTCCCCCTCTCTCCTTCTCTCCCCCCCTTGTATCCATCACTCCTATGTATCTTTATCTCACCCATAAGCATAGACACTTTCTCTCCATATCTCCCTTGTCACTCCCTCTCTATGTATTTCTTCTTCCTTTCCTCTCTCTGCCTCCAACTCCATCTCTCTATCCCTCCTCCTCTCATCCTTTCTCTCCTCCCTCCCTCTCCCTTCCCCCTTCTTTCTCTCTCTCTCACTCCCTACCCTCCAATCCTCTCTCCTTCTCCCTCCCTCTCTCCTTATCTCTCTCCCACCTCCATCTTTATGTCTCCCTCTCCCTCTCTTACCCTTCTCTAACTCTCTCACTCTTCTCCCTCTCTGTCTCTTCATTCCTCTTCTCCCCTCTCCTTCAATTTATCTCCATATCTCCCTTGTCACCACCCCCTATTTCTCCACCTCTATCATATATCATGATATATTAATATATATTACAATATACTAAATTTAATATTGTATTAATATAAACATATTAAATTTAATAATATTAATATTTTAATATTAATTTTAGGGTTAATAATGTTTTTTTTGGCATGGTATTAATAATAATTTGGTCCATGGTATTTGACCCTTATACTTCATATATAATTAGATGTTGATTTCTAATCGTATTTGATATATTTTTATTTATTTACCTTACCTCTTTATATCTCTTTTATATTTATTTATTTACCATACATCTTTTATAAATATGTTATTTGGCCCATGGTATTTGCCTATGGTATTATCAATAATTTGTCCCATAGGCTTCACCTAAATAAAACTTTTTTTTTAGTTTTTGTAAATATAAAGTGGCTTATTGAGTAAATATAAAAATCAGTTTTATTTATTTACCATACCTCTAGTTTATTTATATTTTTATTTATTTACCATACCCCTGAGTAATATAAAAAGAGGTTTTATTTATTTACCATACTTATGGTTTATTTATATTTTTACTTATTTAGCATATCACTTTTTTGAGTGTTAGTAAACCTCTTCAAATTTTAAGTTTATATAGTTTAAATTTATTTTTAATGAATTTTTAATTGTTTATTTATATGTTTATGTAAGTTATTATTCAAGAAGACATTTTTTTTTGGCTTCCGACATACTTACACATCGGGTCATACTGGGCCGTAGCAAAGATCAGCTGAGATGCACCGAAGGTAGAGTCGAAGATAAAGACGTCGTGAAAGAAACTAGAAGGAACGAAATGGTGTGGAACCGTGAAGGGGACGAAATTGTGAAGGTGTGGTTTTGGCAATTAAACTGGGAGTATCGTGCAACTTAAAAGTTGTAAGCGGTAATCTCTTGGAGGAACGCGATATCAGTTTCTGAATGACGCGTGGCAATAAGCGGTATGTGGAAACCGCTTACGTCGCGTAAATCTGAAGTGTAAAGCCACCGAGTGAAAACTTGCGCGATTTCCGTTCGATTGTAGAGGCAAAAGATCTAACGGTGTTTGTTGCACGCGATGTGCGAAGTTTAATGAGGTATGAAACGCTGAGCCAAGTGCATTATAAAATTAATGCGATGGTTAGGGTTATGCTGGAAGCTGGAAGTTGTTAACAAATTGTGGGACCCGTAATAATCTTTTAAATAGTTGGGATTATGAAATCGTGAGCGTAACATGTATGGGTTTGATCCATAGAATCGAGTGATAAGGAGTATGAAATTTATATGGTTTAACAAGGTTAAACCATAGGAGCGTAGACCTTGAGGACATGTGAGGACCTTGCGGGTTAGAGATATATATACAGATCTGTTGGACTTATTAATATAAGGTATGTTAAGGGCCTGTTGATTATGCCATAGTCCAATATAAAATGTTTTGATGCGAAGACAAGCTTTCCTCCGACTGGGAGTAAATGTAAGGAGAGAACCCTTCGATAAAAGGAGTTGCTTATGGTTTAAATCACATTTGATAAGGGAGACAATTCCCATGCATACGTTTATATAGGTGGGTTTTATAACAGAAATTAAAAAGTAAGAAACCTTCCATGAAGATTCGATGTAGAAGCTTCCGCATATGTTATCTAAGATTCCCCAAATTTCGAAACTGAGGATCATTTGGGTTAATTGAACATAAATGCATTTCTATATGCATAGTATAGTAGAGACCATTGGAAAGGCAGGGTGCCCGCCATTAAAAGGTTTCACTATAGTATTGTTTTTTAATTTTAATTTATTTTACCTCAATTTTTAGGATTTTTCTTAATTTTTAGAATTTACTTTATTTTAGGCCTATTTCAAATATATTTCTTTATTTTTCCAGTAAATGAAAATAATAAATAAATAAATCTATCTTATTAATTTATTTTTAGTTCATTATATCTTTTAGTATTTCTCTTTTTAAATTTTCCTTATTACTCTACAGTTTTTGTAATTTTATAGCTTTAGATATTTATTATTATGAGTTATTAATTTTCACACATATATAATTAATATTAATGTTTGATTATTATATGTTTTTAAAATATTTGGAAATAGATATGTTTAGTTTTTTAATTATAATAATATAATAATAATCATAATCATAATCATAATCATAATAAGGTCAAGGCCAAGCCACACACCAAATTGGTGTATGAGACTCCCTTGTTTGTGGGACAAGGGACTCGCCTCCACGGACCAAATTGGTGTATGAGACCCCCTTGTTTGTGGAACAAGGGACCCACTTCCACTTAGTGATTTGACTGCTAAGTCTATAAAGACATACTTACTCTATCCCTCTCGTTTTCAAAATTAATTTTGAACTTTATAATTGTATAATTTTATAATTATTTATTTAAATATCTATGTTTTTATTATTATCATTTGATTTTTATTATCTATTTTTGTCATTGATATTCTATATAAATAGACATTTTAATTCTACTTTTAATATTATTGAATTTTATTTTTATTTTATATTTTTATTTTTTTTACAAATTTGTATTCTTTGTTCATATTGTTTTCGTTTTTATTATTTATTTCTTCTTTGCTTATGAATTTTTTATTATTGATTCTTTCAATGTTACTTCAAACCTTGACTATTATTATTATTATTATTATTATTATTTAATTGAAAATTTCTAACAATTATGAACAACTTTCTCTCTCTACATTATTTATTTTCATGTTGAGACTTTCATCTTAATTTTGATGATGAACCACACTAGGACATTAGGGGGTTTGAATTCTACCGAACATCCTGAATGTCATTTTTTATTAATTCTATTGTATGTTGACCAAGTAAAAAAAAAATCACATAGGGTATTCAGAATCTATTCCCAATCTAGAGGCCAAAAGTATTCGATAGTAAACTCACTATTTTACTTTATTCTTATTTTCATTTATAATTTATTTTCTTAATTTTTTTATTTGTATTTATATGTAATTTGACTAAGTCACTGTGTTAAAAAAGACATGACATTACAACATCTCTACCATACTTAGTTTCAAAATTTAAAAATATTGTGAAAAAATATATATATATTTTGTTAGCTTTAATTAATTAGTTTAATTTTTTAATAAAAAAAAATAAAAATTTTGAATTTTTAAAATTGAAAATTATATATATATATATATATATATATATATATATATATATATATATATATATATATATATATATATATATATATATATATATATATATATATATATATAATCGTATAATGATAAATGTTTGTGTAAATGAAGTATTATGTGATAATTAGTTTAATTTTTTAATAAAAAAAATTAAAAATTTTGAATTTTAAAATTAAAATTATATATATATATATATATATATATATATATATATATATATATATATATATATATATATAATCAGTATAATGATAAATGTTTGTGTAAATGAAGTATTATGTGTGAGGAGGTCCACTGCTCAAATTCCTCCACATTTACATTATGTGTACATAATAGGGCCTATGTACACACCTAGAGTTTATAGTGGCAAATATTGGAAATATCAAGTGAATATGACATTGCCTTAGATTTGGTAATGTATATACACAACTATGTACAAATCTAGATTTTATAGTTCCATATATTGGAAATGTCACGTGAATATGACACCGCCTTGGATTTGGTAATGTTGCACATCTAACCAATGTTAAAAGCTGGATCTACTAAGGGTTGAGAGGTATCAAACCTCTTGATATTATCTAAAGCACCCTTTAAAAGTAAATTTAATTGATTTCCACAACAACCAAATTTTGTTATTAGTAAAGAGTTAACCTTTACTAAAGGATGACTTTGTTTCCAACATGTGGTAATCTTTAATTAATATCTATTTTATGTGATATTGGAGTGAAAATTAATTCTATTTCTATAAACATATTTAGAGTGTAGGAATTTAAAGGTTAAGTTCCTTGGATCAAACATCAAAGGTAATCACTCACAAACAGATCACAAATGAGTACACCTATCTTTGACGTGGTTAAAACCCTCAAAGAGGGAAACATTCCATGGCCTAAGCCAACGCGGCCACTTCAGGTAATTTATTAATATAAAAAAAGAAAATTTACATAAGCTTCTCTCATAAACGATTATCACACAAATTACCCCCGATGCTCTTTAAATAGATATCATGGACTATTCAGGTGTTAAGCCATGGATCAAGTGTCGATAATACTGAGGAGAGATTGAACCGTTAGATCACTACATATCATGACCGTCAGATTATTAGTTACAAATGTACATAGTAAATAAACACACTTTAACTAACTCTACGCTAGACCAAGTTATACTTAACTATTTCCTATGCGTCTGAATATCCTAACATCCCCCCTTAAGAAAAAATTTAGATAGGATTGAAGGATTTACAAAGGAGACACAAAAGGAGACTATTCCCTATGTGTCAAAACATCCTAACATCCTCCCTTAAGAACAACATGGGATAGGATATAGAGATTTACAAATGTGACACAATAGGAGAAGGAAGGAGGCATTAGAGCCTATCCCCCCTTAATGATAACTTTCCTGAACTCTAAGAATAGATCGAAGTTTGGAAAAATTCACTTCTGTAAGAGCCTTTGTAAAGATATCGGCAACTTGATCAATTGTTGAGTAATATTGCACTTCAAGAACATGATCATCAATGAGCCTTATTATGAATTGTATATGAAGCTCAATGTGTTCCATATGCTGATGATAAACTAGATCTTTTCATAGCTGAATGGAACTCTGATTATCACACCAAAGTGTAGTTGGATGCTGCTAATGAAGAATAAATTTAGACAGGATCTAACAAAGCCACATGGCTTCCTTTTTGGCTTCAACTGCACCATGATACTTTGCTTATGTCGAAGAAAGAGAGACGAAACTTTTTTTCTTTCAAGACCATGTAATACATCTTGAACCAAGAGTGAATACATATCCTGTAGTAGACTTTCAATCATCATGGTCACCAGCCCAATCAAAATCAGTGAAACCAATCAACGATGGAGAAGCTCCTGCACTGTCACGAATGCCAAACTGAATTGTACCTTGAATATATTGAAGTATTCTTTTAGCTTCTTTCCAGATACTTTCATAAGGTTGGTGCATAAACTGAGCAACAAGACCAACGACAAAGGAAAGGTCAGGATGAGCATGGGTTAGATACAAAATTTTACCAACAAGTTGATGTTATAAGGAAGTGTCAACTTCAGGGGTAGTATAAGTGACTCAAAGCTTGACTCCAAATTGAAAGGGAGAAGGGGTTGGCTTACAACCTTCCATGTGAAAGTGGCATAGAATATAACATGCATACTTGGACTAAGAATGGGTAATACCTTCTTTGGATTGCAAGACTTGAAGACTAAGGAAATAATGCAGGTGTCTTATGTATGTCATTTGAAACTTATTTTTGAGGCTATAATTCACATGGTTTATATGGATAGGATCACTACCAGTAAGGATAATATCATCAACATAAATAGTAAGGATGATGAAGGACATACCCACTTTCTTTTTGTAAACATTGTTGTCAGGATCACACCTATAAAAGCCATTATCTAAGAGAAATATATCTATTTTGGCATACCAAGCCCGAGGAGCTTGTTTGAGACCATAGAGAGACTTCATAAGGAAAAAAACAAGGCTAAATTCATTTGGGATAAATCCAAGGGGTTGTTCCATGTAGATTTCTTCATGAAAATCTCCATGTAAGAAGATGGATTTAACATCCATCTGTTGGACTTCCCATTTAAGGGAGGCAACAAGGGAAAGAAAAAGGTGGGTGTAATTCATTTTGGTAATAGGGGAGAAGGTTTTATTATATTCAATGCCTTCAACTTGTGAAAATCCTTTAGCACCGAGACGAGCTTTATGTTTATCCACTTTTCCATCTGGTCCAAATTTTTTTTTGTAAACAAATTTGCATCTAAGAAGTTTTATTCCCTTTGGAATAGGAACAAGATCCCAAGTATCGTTTTCTAAAAAGGAAGGATATTCGTCACTCATAGCTTCATCCCAATCTGGATGACCTGAAGCTTCTTCAAAGGTGTCTGGATCAGGATTTTCTGGAACTTGAGCCAATAAGGAAGAGGCTCTTTCGAATTGAGAATGTGTATGGTGTTGATTTGTAGGGTCACTTGCCATAGAACTTGCTACATCCTGAGTAGAGAAGACCCATCTTGGAAGCTATGGAGCTGAAGGAATATCTTCAAGAGGTGGAGGAGGATTGTCGTCCTCGCTACCATCATCTGAACTAGAGGGAATGTTGTAAAAAATATAAGAGATAGAGAGAGGTGGAACATATGCCGAATCGTGCTTACAGGCCAAAGGTGGCACACCTGCTGAACTAGGCTCGTAGGCCGATATATTTTCATCAAATTTTACGTCTCTTATAATGATTAAATTTTTGGATTTTGGTTGAAAAATTCTATATCCTTTGACATCTTTAGAATATCCAAAAAGAATTCATTTTTCACTCTTAGGTTCTAAGACTTTATGTTTCGCATCTAGAATATGGGCCCAAGCTTCACTTACAGAAATGCGAAAGTGACTTACATCTATTTTGATGGACCTCCAAGCTTCTTCTAGAGTTATATTCCTTAAAAACTTAGTAGGACCGCAATTCACGATGTAATTTGTACAGATAATTGCTTCTGCCAAAAAATTAAGACTAAGTCCTTTAGATTCAAGCATACAATTAGCCATTTCTTTTAAGGTGCAATTCTTCCTTTCAGTTACACCATTTTTTTGTTGATTATATGGAGAAATATGCTGCAACTGAATGCCATGCCCAGTGAAAATGTTGATAAATTTGTTATTAACATATTCTCCTCCATCGTATGATCTTAACTTAAGAATTTGATGTCCAGATTATTTCTCAACAAAGGCCTTAAAGGCCAAGAGCATGTTAAAAACTCCACTCTTGAGTTTTAAGAAGTATACCCAAGTATGTTTGGAAAAATCACCAATGAATGTGAAGAAGTATCTGTAGCCAAATAAAGAAAGACCTACAAGTGGACCACATAAATCACTATGCACAAGCCGTAAAGGGGCTAAAGTGTGGCAAAAGGCATGTTTGTCAAAACTGTACCGATGACGTTTTCCGAGTACACAACTAGAAAAAACACCATCTGAGGAAGATACCATAGGAAGACCTCTTACAATATTTTATTTACATAGAGTTTGAAGAGAGCGATAGTTTAGGTGACTAAATTTATCATGCAAAATTTTGTTCACTTCATCATTATGAGAAACTAAAATGGAGGGAAGAGATGATGACCCAAATTTGTTAAAATTATACAACCTTGTGGAATCATCAGCAATTCTGGTAGCTAAAATATGTTTAGGGTCTTTGAGGTCCTTAATTACCACATCATAAGGTGACAATTCTATTATTTTCCCTTCAACTAAATGAGTTATCTGATAAATAGATAGAATTTGTAGGAAAAGTTAGGAGCACATAATACATCATTAAACTAACTATGATCTGAATGTGGAATTGAAAATATATTTTCTAACTCTTGAAAAAATGTGGATGATAAGAAATAACTACTGAAACAGTTACTTTTATGTGATTCTAACTATTTAGCATAAAGTGTTTTTAGGTATAATCATGTTAATGTTAAGGGTTAAGAATTATGCATCATGCATAACAATAAAACCATAAGACAACAAAGATTAGTGATGGAGCTCGTCCCTCCTGGACTACATCTCTGGGTCCACTTTCGAAGTGTGCATCTGTTGTATTGATAAAACCAAGAGAAAAAGGACTACAATAATCTATCAGTTGACAAGTGCCAAATAGCACTACTGAGGTTGTAGAATGAAATTTTCCTGATGAGGCTTTATAGATACAAACTCTTTTCTTTGATGGGTCCTCAATCGACCAAGAGAATATGATGGTGAAGTGCGCACTCTATCTGAAGGAATGAAGCATATGTACCTTTTCCTTAATGTAGCTAAACTGAGTTTTTGAAGATTGAAGTGGATCTCATTGTTCTACAATGAACTTCAGTTATGTATCTAGGTAGGAAAATGAGCTCTCATACTCCACAATATACCTGTAAAACCAAAACTCTCTCTACAAAGTATTCTAGTGCTTCTTCAAAAAGCACCTCTTCTTGTCTTCTCAAGAAACTCTCTCTTTCCTCCCCTCATGATCCTTACAAAAAAAAAAAGTCTCTCTACAAAGTATTCTAGTGCTTCTTCAAAAATCACCTCTTCTTGCCTTCTTGATAAACTCTCTCTTTCCTCCCCTCTTGATCCTTACAAACATTCCCTTTTCTTTTTATAAGATGAGAGAAATTAAAAATGACATTAAAAACCACTATCTCTATTTTCATATCTCAAAGATTTGTTGGTTTAAATGTATACTCCATTTTTAACAAATATTAAATGAATCCTTACCCTTTTCCAAGTGTGGATCCTTTCAGAATCATCCATAACAATAATCAGATATAGGTGTTCTCGGCCTTATTAACACCTATGGTCTTAGGATAAGCTATTAATTTAAAATAATTCTATTTCATATGAAATAAAACCCAAAATAGATTTTGGATTATCGAAATCCGTTGGCAGTCTGGCAAGCGGTGTGGAAGAAAGGATTTCCCGACATGTGATCAGCGCCTTGCCCAGCAGTCATGAATTAATTCAGGGGTTTCGGCTTAACCCAAGCGGTTCCGACTTAACCCTGGTGGTCACGGCTACTCCTGCTCACATGTCACACATGGCTTTTACAATTTCAAACCTTTGACACCACCGTTGTCTAAACAAAACTCATTCACATGTCACAGCTCTGACACGCACAGTTTCTGATAGAGTTAAGTTGTTGAGTGTTGCAGTTAACCTTTCTGCATTCACATGGTTTCTTCCTCTGATAGATAGAATTTTTTTTTGAAATGATGGCCTACACAATCCACTTAAATAAAGGCAAACGACTCATTTTCTTGATCACATGGAACTTCAACACAATCGTTCCGCTGCAGTTTAGACTGTGCGGTCAACTGTCTAAACATTAAATTTCATTTGTAATGTTTTTACACCTAAACCTAAAATCTATACATTTGATTAAGGTTGTAATCCTAAGTCCGAAAGGTTTATTGCAAAGTGGGTTTTATTGCATAGTTTTTTATACCATGTTCCTAGACTTAGGTTAGAACTAGGATTTTAGTGCTATGTTTAGAATTAGTCCTTTTACCTTAGGATTTGACCTTAGGTTTAAAAATAGGACTTAAACATAACCTTTTAAATCATCTTCTTTACATGGAATCAAGACTATAGTCACTTAGTAATTTTTAGGATTTTAGTCAAATGTTTTTAAGACTAAAATTTTTGACTAAATTTAGCTAACTTAGATTTATAATGTTATTCATTTAGACTTAGGATTGTGTTTCCTCAAGTCTTTACATGAACTTAACACTTACAATCATGACTAATGCTCTTTACTGTTCAAATTTCATAGGTTGAAATAATGTGGACTTTTTCTTATGACGACAGTTTGAATTAGAAAAAAATTGATCATTATCGTTGAAGTCACTGATGTTGATGTCGAAGTTGATGACTAACATTTGAACTTGAATTTCCTGCTCTTAGAAAGAATGTTGAATGTGACCATCTTGGCCGCTTTCTAATTTCGACAAGATTTTGCTAGATGAATTGAGTCGATGGATCCTTGTTCATAAGACCATCTTGGTTGAAAAAATTTCAACTCAACCTGTTTATAACAAAATCAATGATTAATTACTTGAAAATGACCATCTTGGTCATTTTGTAATTTCGATACAATATTCAGAATCAAAATTGGATCACACCTTCCCACAAAAAGAAATTTTGGTTCTCCAAAAATCTTATTACAATTCTTTGAAGAAAAAAATAACTCTAGATCCTAGTTACAGACTTATCTAGATCTATAAAAAATTTACAGACTCAATTTAGGCATATGGCATAAAGTCTTCATAGTTCCATTTGGAATTCTAATGTTCTCCAGCAGGTGAATTGGATGTCTCCTGTGTTGTTGGTGTCAATGTTGTTTCTTGTGGCAGGATTGGACAGTTTCTTTTAGCATGCCCCAATAATTTTCAATGTCGATAAATTATCTCCTTAGAATTTATACTTATTGAGTTTTCTAAATGTTGTTTCTCTTTAGCAAATTCATTGATAGATTGAAGTGAGATTTTACCTAATCGCTTCTTCACCTGAAGTCTCTCATCATCTTATGGTGGTTGGATTTTAGTAGCTCCCACTTTCTTGTTGTAGGCTCTATGCTTCCAGCAATGTTCTACATAATGCCAAGAACTACCACAAAATGTACATGGATATATTCTTTTAACATTTTCTACCACCAAATTCTGATAGAAGAAATCACTTCCAAAATCCTTTCTAGAGGATTTTTTTGGCTTACACTTTTTGTCTTGGAGCTTCTTTGGCATAAGCTCAGGTTGCAATGAAAAACATTGACTCGAATTGTGGCCCATTGTTTCACAATAGTCGCACTTCATTATAACATAGCCTAGACCTTGAGACTTAGGTCTTTCTTTTACATCTACTGGAAGAGGTATCCCATGACCATTATTTCCAAGGACTTCTCCTTCCTGGTATCCCATGGCCTTCATCATTGATAGAAATTTTCTTTCAGAAATTGCACTTGGCTTCTAACCAGAAACTTCATTGGAGTCTGAATCACTATTTTGTGATATCAATATATTGGGAGTTTCCTCAGCAGGTGAGGAAAAAGATCTAATGGCCTCTCTTGATGAATTTGGTGATGATGAAACAAAAGAGCTATCTTCATCCTCTTGAAGAAGAGATAATGTTAGCTTCTTTCCATTGGAAGTTGTATCTTATATTAGAGGGTTGTTCCTCTTTTATTCTTTCTCAAGAATTTGAGTTCATACTACAATATTTTCTTGTTACTCTCCAATGCTTGCACCATCCTTTGTAATGCAGTATTCTCCTTCTAACATTGTTGATTGAACTCCTCGAGTTTTTTCAACCTTAGCCATCGTCTCGAGTTCTTGCCAATTTTGTACTTGAAAAGAGCTAGTATGCTCTGATACCAAAATATGATCTTAATGCGGAATTGACAAGATATTTTATAACTCTTGACAAAATGTGAATGCCAAGAAATAATTACTGAAACAATTACTTTTATGTGATTCTAATTGCTTAGCATACATTGTTTTTAGCTATAATATTGTTAATGTTAAGTTTTAACAATTACGCATCATTCATAAGAGTAAAACCATAAGACAACAAAGATTAGTGACGGAGTTCGTCCCTCCTGGACTACATCTCTGGGTCTGCTTCAGAAGTGTGTGTCCATTGTATTGATAAAACCAAGAGAAAAAAGACTATAATGATATATTAGTTGAAAAGTGCCAAATAGCACTACTGATGTTCCAGAATGGAATTTTCTTGATGAGGCTTTGTAGATACAGAACCTTTTCTTTGATGGATCTTCAATTGACCAAGAGAATCTGATGGTGAAGTGCACACTCTATCTGAAGGGCTGAAGCATATGGACCTTTGACTCAATGTAGCTGAACTGAGTTTTTGAAGACTCAAGTGGATCTCATTGTTCTACAATGAACTTCAGTTCTGTATCTAGGAAGGAAAATGGGCTCTAATACTCCATAATATACCTGCAAAACCCAAAAAATCTCTCTACAAATTATTCTAGTGCTTCTTCAAAAAGCACGTCTTCTTGTCTTCTCGAGAACCTCTCCCTTTCCTCCCCTCATGATCCTTACCAACATTCATTTTTCTTTTTATAAGATTAGATAAATTTAAAATGGCATTAAAAGCCACTATCTCTATCTTCATATCTCGAAGATTTATTTGTTTAAATGCATACTCCATTTTTAACAAATATTAAATAAATCCTTACCCTTTTCCAACCTTGGATCCTTTCGAAATCATCCATAACAATAATTATATATAGGTGTTCTCAGCCTTATTAACACCTGAGGTGTTAGGATAAGGTATTAATTTAAAACATCGCTATTTCATATGAATTAAAACCCAAAATAGACTTTGGATTATCGAAATCCACTAGCAGTCTGGCAGGCGGTGTGGAAGAAAGGATTTCCCGACATGTGATTAGCGCCTTGCCCAGTGGTCACAACTTACTCTGGCGGTTCCGTCTTAACCCCGATGGTTCCGACTTAACCCCATAATTCACGTCTACTCGTGTCCACATGTCACATGCGGCTTTTACAACTGTAAACCTTTGACTCTGTCATAGTCTAAAAAAAACTAATTCACATGTCATAGCTTCGACACACAGTTTCCAATATATTTAACTTGGTGACTGTTGGACTTAACCTTTTTGCATTCACATGGTTTCTTCCTTTGACAGATAGAATTTTTCGTTTGAACTGACGGCTTACAAACTCCACTTACATAAAGCCCAACGGTTTTTTTTCCTGATCACATGGAACTTTGACACAATGGTTCCACTGCAGTTTAGACTGCACGATCAACTGTATAAACATTACATTTGATTTGTAATATTTTTACAATATTTCAACTCCTAAACCTGAAAGCTATACATTTTATTAAGCTTGTAATTCCTAATTCTGAAAGGTTTATTGCAAATTTTGTTTTATTGCATAGTTGTTTATAGCATGCTCCTAGACTTAGGTTAGAACTAAGACTATAGTGTTATGTTTAGAATTACTCATTTTACCTTAGGATTTGACCTTAGGTTTAGAATTAGGACTTAAACATAACCTTTTGTTTCATCTTCTTGCCATGGAATCAAGACTATAATAACTTAGGAATTTTTAGGATTTTAGTCAAATGTTTTTAAGACTAAAATTTTTGCCTAACTTTAGCTGACTTAGATGTATAGTGCTAATGCTTTAGACATAGGATTGTGTTTCCTTAAGTCTTTATATGAACCTAACACTTTACAATCATGACTAATTCTCTTTACTATTTAAAATTCATAGTTCGACATAATGATGACTTTTTATGATGACGACAGTTTGACTTAGAAAAACATTGATGATTGTTGCCGAAGTCACTGATGTTGATGTCCAAGTTGACGACGAACATTTAAACATGAATTTCCTGCTCCTAGAAAGAATTTTGAATGTGACCATCTTGGTCGCTTTCCAATTTTGACAAGATTATGCTTGATGAATTGAGTCGATGAATCCTTGTTCATAAGACCATATTGGTCGAAAAAATTTCAACTGAACTTGTTTATTACAAAATCAATGATTAATTACCTGAAAATGACCATCTTGGTCATTTTTTAATTTAGATACAAACTTCAAAATCAAATTTGGATCAGACCATTATCTATATTAATGGTTCCAGACCCTACAACACTAAGAAATCTATCATCACCAATATAAATGTTTTTGGTGTTACAATCATTTAAAGAAGAAAACATGGCTTTATTTTTGGCCATATGGTAAGAGGCTCCAAAATTGGGTAGCCACTCATGAGAATGAAAAGAAGAAGATACATTTATTGTATAGCTAGATCTTGATGCTTGACAACCACAAGAAGAAAGTGCCATTCCTGAATATGAATTTGAAGAGTTCTCCAAATTGATGTGGTTCTTATTTATTGCTGCTTTCAAGTCTTCCATCTTCTTAAAACATTTGGACTCTACATGGCCTTCATGATTACAAAAGTTGCAATGTCTATCTGTTTTCTTCCCTTTGTTTTTATTTTCCTTATCAGATTGTTGAGTTACTTTTTTAGTTTGTGGATGAAATTTCTTAAGACTATTGTTTGGTTTAGGACTATTATTTTAAGTATATTTCTTCTTCTGATTCTTTTGATATGGTTGTTTTTGGGTTGCTAAGTCTTCTTAAAAGGGTTACCGGTATTAATAAGACTAAGGTGTAAGAGTTTTTCTTGCTGTCTTATCAAATAATTGCAAAAGTTATCAATAGTGGGGGACATGTAGGCTCTTCCTTGAGAAATAAGGGCTTCTCTAGTGGAATGGAAGGTGGAAACAAATACATAGTATACAGGGCCAAGATTAGAAAGAATGGAATAGATAAGGCTACCATCTTCATTTTTGACCTCACAACCTTCTCAAAGAAGTCTAAGGCTCTTGAATTTGGAAAAAAAATCTTCAATAGATGAAAAATTATTGGAGTCCAAAGTAAGAAACTCATTTTCAAGCTGGTGGGCATTGATTTCATTTTGAATGCCAAAATACTTATTTAATTTTTTCATAGCTGCATCGGGGGTGTCAATTTCATGGATACGAGATCAAAGATCCTAAGAAATAGACATTCTTGTTAACCCTCTTGCTTGATCTTGCTTATTTTCCCATTTAGCGGCTTTATCTCCATCAGTAGGTTTAGTTTCTTGTCATGTGGCTATTCTATAAATCCTTTTACTTCTAATTAAGTGTATCATGTAGGATAACCATTGGAAATAATTGGTTCTATTACGAATAATTGGTCATGCTCTTTCCATTTTATTTTTTAATTAAGGTGAAAAGGTTGAAACTAACTGCTCTAATGGAAATATCTCAGAAAAATAGGCTGGTTAAAAAAACATCTTGGAAAACGGCTTCCAGTTGAAGAAGTTATTCATTTTTGAAAAATATGAGTTTTACATGTTGAATAGTTACGTGAAAGGTTGAAAGTTGATGATGAAGTTCTAATTTTAAGAAAAAATTCCCCATTTTTCCAAATTTAATACAATAACCTCACTTAAAAAAAGACTACTTTATGTGACCCACTTTTATAATTAAGTTAGAGTCACTTTTACATGTTCCTTTTAAATAAAAACCTCTTTTTAAAACTGGAAACTCACCAAAGAGCCTTATAAGAAAATGTAACTTAACATAAAACTTTCTACAAAAAGAAGCTTCAGAAAGAGACTTGAACCCAATACCTCTATTGTCATAAACTAACTTTACACCAAGTTAGCTAGTATAAGGAATCTGTAATTGTTTGAAAGGATGAAAGGTTTTTTTTTTTCCTCTTTAATGTGTGTGCTTTTCCCTACAAAAAAACACAAAATCTATGCAAAAAAAAAAAAAACAAATATACAAGAATTACGAAAGAATGTTAGATTTCCAATTAGTCTTATGAGCAACCATCCTTTTTTCGGGTATAAATCCAGCACTAAAAAGAAAATTATAAACTAAAATATACAGAGGGAATTGAAATAAATAGAAGAATTATTAAATATAACCGCAAAAATTATACTTATACCTATAGATCTAAAATGACATAACTTGGGAAACCGGAAACCTTTTCACATGAAACGATACGGTTTCCTCACTGTAATAGAGGCTCTGGACACAACAGAGTAGTCTCTTAGCCCGAAAGTGGTCAGAAATGGTAGATATGGAAAAATAAAGTCGCATGTAGTCAAACTGACTTTAGATTTGGATCAACAACAGATGTGACCCTCAAAATGGATCTGATACCATGTAGTAATTTACAGGGTAAGTTCCTTAGATCAACCACCAAAGTTCACTGCTCACAAATAGATCATAAATTAGTTCTCTAGTATTTGACGTGCTTAAGACCCTCTAAGAGGGAAACAGTCCATGACCTGAGCCAATGCAACCACTTCAGGAAATTTATTAATATAAAAAAAATTACATAAGCTTCTCTCATAAACTGTTACCAGAAAAATGATCCTCTATGCTCTTTAAATAGATATCATGGACCAATTTGGTGATAAGCCAATGACAAAGTTCTGATAATATTGAGGATAGAGTGATCTGTCATATCACAACATATCGTGACAATTAGATTATAAGTTATAAATGTACATAGTAAAGAAACATACTTTACCTAACTCTACACTAGACAAATTTATACTTAACTATTTCCTATGTGTCGGAATATCCTAACATACAGAATCTATTCATAGAATTTTGTAGACAATTTCTTGACATGGATGTATTTGGCTCTACCCAAGGTGTTTGGTTAAACTGATTACCAGACATTGGTAATATTCTATGGTTGAGATAATGAACTTTATATTTGGTATGTTGGGCCTTATCAAACGCTTCTGAATTTCTTTATCCTAGTGATATGACTACCCCGTGGTGGATGTGATAGATCAATAGTGGTGCTATTTTAGGGTTCCATTCGACAGTATAGATGAGGTGTGGTGATTATAGGGAAACTACCTCCCCCACCAACATCAAATTTGCTCATTTTTCCTATCCTCTTGGGCATGGAATTTTCTACAATTGTAGGAGTTTTTACTTATGTTGCAACCAAAACCACTCTGTTATAATGTATTCAATCCTAACAGGTAAGCTGAGTCAACCTTCTGCTTGTGTTTTGTATGAAACAATTCCTACATTTCTTCTTGTATATGTCATGACTTTGGTATAAGTTCACCTGATGGTTTGTATACAATTGAAAAGCCTTGAGCCAAACTAGCACAACAATTGTTTCCACGCATAAGTCCTACGAGAGAAGTTGAATCTTTGGAATGAGGTGAGATAAACCAAGTTGTCCCTACAGGTAAATACATGTCATTTTATTTTCGTGTATATTTTTTTTTTAAGGAAGAGGATCTAAGGAGAACCTTACTGTTATATATTCCTTAAAGGTTTGACAAATTCATTTATACATCTCAGAGGAGTAAGTTCCTAGGTAATTCATTCATATGTATACCCTTTAGTTAATTACACTTATTTTCTTGTTCTAAATACTCTTCTCATTCGTTTTAATTTTCATTGCAAGCTCCTATAGATAAGGGTCGTTAAACGACTTCCAATTACTGATTTTCAATTCCACTCTAGTTTTCATACAATAATGAACTTCCTCCGCTGGATACAAGTGTGGAAATTTTGAACTCCAATTGGTGATTTTAAATTCCACATTTCGCTCTATTTTTCATACAATAATGAATTTCCACCATTGGATACAAGTGTGGAAATCTTGACCTTCCTAGTGTTTGATGTAGTCTCTTCAGTTATCCCTAAATATGGGGTTTTAACTCCACCTCAAGTTAGGGTTTAAGAGACATATGTTCAATGTAAATAATATTTTGTGGTTATACACTCACAATAACTTCTTTTGAACCCTAATTTGGGAGCTACTGATATTTAATTATCCTAAGTATATATTTTTATGTTAACTTCTCTCTGTGACTTGTTCATAATTTGGACTACTAAAAGACCTCCCTGGTCGAAATTATTAATGTGTTATGTTTGTTCTCTATATTTTAGGATGAGAATATTATTTTTCTAGTTTTCATATGTATCTCCTATCCAACAAGTCAATTCATTATATGTGGATATACAGAATTTGTGTATATATGGAATATTTGCGGATATAAGGAAGTTGTGTATATACGAAGGCTACATGTATATGGAGGTTGAAGTTGTGCAAAACTTCTATATATACGCATATATGGAATTTTCGCATATATAGTAGATGCACATGTATGGAAGTTGCGCATATATAGAAGATGTGTGCCTCTTTCGTATATGTGAATATCTTTCATATATGTGAAACTATTGCATATGTGCAATTTTCATATCTGCAAATATAAATAAGTTATGCATATACAAAATTTGTGCACAACTTTTTCAATTTTCATATATGACAGTCTCCATAACTTTCACATATATGCATATTTTCCGTACATACACATATAACGTATATGTGCATCTATTGTATAAGTGTAACTTCCATATATGTGCATATATGAAATATATGAACATATACAAAATAAGTGCATATACGAAAGATATGTGCATGTACAAAATTTTTAAATATACGGAAGACATACACATATACAAAAGATGTGCATATAAACAGGTCAGAAAACTTCCCTATATGCACATCTTATGTATCACATATCTTCCATATATGTGAAACTTCCATATACGCACATATTTCTTATATGCACAATTTTTTTTTATGTGCATATATAGAAGTTGCATATATACAGATATACACATATACGAAAATTACACATATAAGGAGACTACATATATATATGGAGGTTGAAGTTGGACACAACATTTATATATGTGTAGCTTCTGTATATGCACATATATCGAATTTGTGGATATACCACAGATGCACATATACAAAAGCTGTGCATATATGGAAGATGCACACATACGTAATTTATGCATAACTTCAACCACTATATATGTGCAAGTTTCATATATGTGCAACTTTCATATATACACATATATGTTTGCACATACATCAAAGATATGTGGATATATAGAATATGATTATATATGGAAGATATGCCTATACAAAGGTTAGAGTTCTGCACAAATTCCATCTATGGTTATATCTTCTATATATCTACATATCTTTTGTATATGTGCATATATTCCATATATGCACAACTTCTATGTATGCACATATATGGAAGTTGCACATATACAGAAGGAATGTGTAACATCCATAATATGCATTGTGTTAGTGTGTTTGGTGCACATATGTATGAAATCATGCCAACTTACGGGGTGTGGTTTTCCCTCTTAAGTTATTGGTCACAGGCGGAAAATATATGGAGTCAAGCAACTTAGTAGAACATGCTAGAACATAAACATAATAGATAGAGAAATAACATGCATATTCAAGCATAAAACTAAAAAAAATAACACAAAATCTCTAAATAGAGTCAAGAAACTTCAATAATCCAAACGACGACGCTTACGTCCCATCTTATTGAGTGCTGGTAGGAAATGAGGAAGAAATTTTAACCCAGTTTCCAAGGGGCCCCTAGAACTTGGGGTTCTAAGTCTCGATGCAAGGATGTCTTTAATTCTAAGTTGCCTTGGAATAACTGGAATTGTTCGATGGCCAACAACTGAATCCCCTCTATCTCTGCCTTGGCGTAAAGTATCCCTCTCCCTACTATGGTGGATTGGAGTTGTTCGACGGCCAACAACTGAGTCCCCTCTATCTCCACTCCAGATCACATACTACTAGTATTGCTTGGGGGAATTCTGGTCAGCATAACAATGTACTTTCAAGTTGTTCATTTCTTGGTGTGAATTAAAATCCTCCTTCCCTATCTTCGTACATTGTGGATGGTGACCCAAGAGAGGAGGGTGATTCCATTGTGTGCCACATTTATTCCATTGTGTGCTCCCTTGATGTGCTAAGGAGGCTTGGGTGGCTATCCTTAGACAGCTTCAAGTATGGAATAAATGTCATGGAGTGTGATTTTTTGGTCATGAAAAGTGACTTCTGCCACTCCCAGGATTGCACGCTTTTTGGGTCAAAAGGCACGCAAGGGCGTGTTTATCGAAGAATTTTGTGCACAAAAGCATATTTGACTAGTTCAAATTTGATTTTTCCTCAAACCTTAGAGATTTTTTAAATACTTTTAGATTCCCTAATGTCTCTCAGCCCTATAAATCCTTCTGCCTAACATTAAAAAATGTCATCTTTTCTTGTATAAATTTTCAGAGATAATGATTTCCCCTTAATGTGTGAGGTCTAGGAAGAACTGTATAACCAAAATACATTATAGTTTCTTTTTTGTATACTGCGCATATAGAGAGAGAGACCTGCGTGTAGCTTGGAATTAGAGACGCCCTGCACCGGTTTGAAGAACATGTGCTCTGGGACCCCTATAAGAAATTATAATACAATATATACAAATTTTCTACAAGGAGGGCGTG
Source organism: Pinus albicaulis (assembly GCA_034641835.2). Taxonomy (NCBI): domain Eukaryota; kingdom Viridiplantae; phylum Streptophyta; class Pinopsida; order Pinales; family Pinaceae; genus Pinus; species Pinus albicaulis. Next base: position 183,835,358 of record CM076581.1, on the reverse strand, counting down.
TCCCATGCTCAGAATGATTTGGCTAGTTAAACAAATATATTTGACAAATACATGTTCTGTCTGTGTCACTAATATGGTAGTGATCTGTTGGTTGATGACAACGATTGTTGATGCCCTCATGGGAATTTTTTCTCTGACATTAGTTGGAATGTCATACCCATATGTGTAAACTTGGTATGGTGTATAATGGCGCACTGTATGCATAGGTGTTGACTAGGACCTTCCTGTGTAAGAATTGTTGAAGGAGACACTTATGAAGGTAAGGGTCTTCGAAGAATTTGATCAAAGTGTAATGGTTTTAAGGTACGATGCCATATTGACATGAAAGCTTGTGCTGTAGTCAAATGTCAAGAGGATCGATGAGATCTGTGGGAAATGATGTCTCCCACATTGCCACCTGAGGATGTCCCTTTTGTGGAGAGGGGTGATCCAAGGCACCGCTTCCTTTTTGGAAAATAGGTTTTGATTTTGAGAAAAATGAAGCCGCAACCAAAGGAGAGGGTGATTGATTCAGGGGATCAGGATCCTAGATGTGATGGGTTTAACATAGGCATGATGGTGAGGGATGGCTGAAAACTGATGATGGGGATTCAATGGCCCAAGGTTGGAGCATAAAAAACACCTTGGTGGGAGTCATAACTATTTCTAATGCGGAAATCCCTAGAGTCAGTAGGACTTCCAGGGTGGGTATAAACTGGTTATGAATGTCATGGTGGATTTTGTGTGAGGGTGTGATACTCCGACCAAGGGTGACTATGGACTGTTGCGATGGGAGAAAAAATGAATGAGTGGGTGGGGGAAATATTGCACCATTTGCGGTATTTGTATGGTTACCAAATGAGTAAAATAATGGGGTTTGGTTTGTACAAAACACAGAGACAGGTGCCCAAAAACATGAAAGTGTTCACTCACTGATGATGTGAGGAAGGTGTTTTGCTAAGGGTGGTAGCCACATTGGTTGGTCTCATATGTGAGGCTGATGAAGAAGATGGAAAAATTCCACAGATTGGTTATGTTGATGGAGGTATGGTAGGAAAAATGCGAGGTGTGGTAGTGTGCTTTCAATTTGTTTGCACAACCTAGTCGTGTGGGAAAGGGGTTTTATTTTGTATAGTAAAACCTTATGCATGGTCAATGAATGGGCATGAGGTGCTTCCCGAACTATAGAGGTATGGCCATGGCATCACTATTGTTGTGATAAATGGTCTACTTTGGGTGATGAACACCATGGAGGGGAGGTTGTACCAACCAACAAGGATGCTTATTACATGTAGGGTGAGGTGATGATAAACGCGGTCGGATGTGTGGAGCCTATGGTGAATTTCTGATGGATAAATGATGTCAAGATATGTATATTTTTCTGGGACTCTCTCCTGCTCGGGGTAGAATGATACCTGCTATGGAACTTTCAGTGGATGGAGTTGTGGATGGTATGCGTGCTTTCCTGCAAAAACAACTACATCAAATGAAAGCATATCCTTTACCAAATATTATTGAAAGATAGGAGATCTTTAAAAAAAAAAAAGATGATGAGAGAGGGCGTACCTGCCGATGCTGATAATTTATTTTTTTGGGACTGCGAATATGTGGCATCACATCTGTTCGTTATGGAGTGATGATCACACTGCTGCTTTTAGTTCGTAGAATAGACCTTCTAATCTCTCTTTATGTTCCTCCAATTTTTTTGAAAAGGGCGATATATAGGTGAATATGGCCCTAATTCAATTGATTTGTGCTTATTGAGTTTTTTGAGAGGTCAGAGGCTTCTGTGGTGTAGTTCTTGCCATTGTGGTCAGCCTGAGCACCAGGGATTAGTTATATCCTACCCAGGTAACCTCCATGATGTCCTTCACTTGAATTTTTTTAATTTGAGGGAGCTGGGGTCCGTAAAAAACTGGTTTGTACTTGTTCTAAGTCACTTTTAGCCTAGATTGAGCGGGTGATTAGGGTAAGATCATGCCTTCTGAGCACAAATTTAGGTTTTTGTGTGCCTTAGGCACGCTTTTCTCATGTCTGGGCACTCCTTTTGTGTGCCAGTGAGAAATAAAGGTGAGCCTTCAGGTGCTCAAAAGGCCGAGGTGGTTTTTTGTCCAAAATTTTGGATATTTTGCCTATTTTTTGATGTTTTTATGCTATTGATTGGTTCTTGTTTGGATGACAGGATGTTGTGGAGGGAGCGGGATTGGCCCAAGATCCATACTACATTAGCCACCGATGGTTAGGCATGCCAATAGTTGGCATAATGGGGTCTCCTAAAGTTTGTGGAGAACAACCTTCTTCAGTTACAAGACCAAATGCTACGTTACTTGATCGAGAATTGGAACAGGTGGCACAATGTATTTGTGCTATGTGAGACTGACCTTGCTATCCATCCTGAGAAAGATATATACTTTGTGACCAGACTACTACCTCAGGGTGAGGCATTGTGGTATCCACTCCATTATGGGAGGGTGGATTTTGAGAGGTTCTAGGTGCATCACTATGGCGGTGTGCCCCTTACAGAGGGGTGTGCAGCCATTTTCTTGGTGACATACTTGGCCGAGTGGTGCGCTCTGCTAGCTATCATGTGATTTTCAAGGTCGTCGGCTCCACATAGAGCATTCGGCCCATAGGTTGGAGTCTTGCACCAGCTGAGTGTCAGGCACTTTTTTTATTTTTCCCGCTTCTGCTATGACAGGATGTTGGCACAAATTTACAAGATCCAGGATGGATCCAAGCTATTTGTGTATGTCAATATTCTATGCAGCATCATGTATGAGCGGGTGGTGCTATTGAGACTAGTGGTGGAAGTGCCTACTAGGGGGCCACGGGTGCCTCGCATGAGGAGTTGGGCTCCCGTGATGCTGAGAGGAGGTGGGGGTAGGGTGGGGCGTTACTATAATGCCACAATGGAGGCCTGGTTCGAGGCCAACCCCCAGATTTTTTTCCACTCCCATATGCAGGGATGGACTTTCAGGGTGATCCTAAGATGGGTCTCCCTCCTGTCTACATTTTGGGGCTAGAAGGTATTTTTTTATGTTTTCTACATTTATTTGAGTATATATGTTTTTATGTGTTTTTAAGGTGACACTGACATATTTTTGGTTACTCTTGCAGATGTTGGTGAGGTTGGTCACCCCACTTCTCGATTGGTCATCCATGGTCCTCTTAGGAGACCTAGGGGAGCTCGTGGGGGACTGGGAGGAGATCTTTCACATCCTCAGGGTGGTGGAATTGATGGTGGGGACGAACCTTCGAGGGACAACAGTAGCTCGGCTACTGCCCAGGCTGTAGCTGAGCCAACTCGTGCTGATTCAGAGGTGGCATGTATTGATGGGGTGGAGACTTGCATTGTTGAACTGACCATGCGGGTGTCAGTTATCGAGGATACCTGGGATCAAGTGGACCACTTGACCCAGGGGATGCCTTCTCGAGGATTTCTAGATGACCACGAGGAAGTGTGGCTGGAGACATTGATGGCCCGGGAGATGGACTATCAGCATATTTTACATCAGGTGGTAGTCTGAGTTTTGATAGTGGCTCCAGTAGTGGTACCAGGAGCGGAAGTGGGTCCGGGTGCCCCACCTGGGGGGAGCACCACCCTAGAGTCTTTTTGTACATGGGGAAGACACCCATTATGAGGATGCTTCCCCTATTTTTGATGACTTTTTGTGTATCTTTTTGGGTTGACCGATGGGTCAGAGACACTATTTTTGTACTCAAACACATACAATATGATATATATATATATATATATATATATATATATATATATATATATATATATATATATATATATATATATATATATATATATATATATATATATATATATATATATATATATATATATATATATATATATATATATATATATATATGAGAAATATTTTTGGGCCCTGCGAGGTGTCACTTTTATTTCTTCTTATGGGTTATGTTATGCTGATGGATGTCTATTTTTTTGTTTTTTATGTATGATGTTTAATTCAAGATGCATTCCATTTTAGATTATTGTTAGTTATGCGATCAAATATTTGGTTTTGACTCCTTGGTACATGTGTAAATGTAATGTAGTCAAATTTTCTAGTTAATCTTTTTGCATGCAAATATTTTCTAAATAGATTCGAATCTCTTATCTCAAATGTTTGGTTTAGATGCGACACTACTAATTGGGAATAAAGGTAGACATGCATATGGCATATGCCCTGATGGAGGGCAACACACATAAGTCTGATGACAGAGTAATATTCTGCCTGATTGTTTCTTGCTGAGCCGATACAGACACTGCTGGTGTAAATTGGTGATCGTTCAAAGTGATAGATGACCTAGGAAACTACTGCTAAAATTTGATACCATTGTGATGCTCCATTGATGAATATAAAGTAAGGTTTGGGTTGGTAATCCATTGTGACACTCGAGCACATTTTGTAAAAAGTATTTTGGTCAATTTTTTTTTAAATGGCTCGATTTTTGCACATTGACTCTAGGTTAGGGCTTGCTTGGCCCTTATGGATAGAATTTCTTGAGGTAAAGGATGTTGATGGGGTTGTTGATATATGTCCCGTCTGGTTTCATCAAGATGTATCCCCACTTTAGGAGGCAATTTTTTATGATGTAGGGTCCTTTCCACAAGGTTTCGAACTTTCCTGACCCCACGGCTTATTTTGTGACATCATAGCAAAGGACTAGTTCTCCTCAGTGAATCAGCGAGGGTCGATGTGGTAGTTGAACGATGCTTATACCCATTTCTTGTGTTCCTTGTTGTGTTTAAGCGACTGTCATCAGCTTTCGTCGACGAGCTCCATTTGTACTAGACATTTTTCTAGAGGGTGGGTATCATCGAGGAGCTCCATGGAAGCATGTAAATTTGGGATGTCACGTTCTATGGGAATGACTGTTTCGACCCTGTATAGCAAGTGGAAGGGATTGAAACCCTTATGAGTGAAGTGCTGGCATTGCTCGCATCTCTTTACTATTGTAATGCAATTGCGAAACAGGGAGGGCCAAAAATATCCTACCCATAGGAATTTTTTGGTAGTGGCCATTCCAGATAGGTGGTCGCCGCAAGCACCTCCATGGCAGTCATTGAGAGCTTTTTCTGCTTGGTCGTGAGTGAGGCATCGATGTAAAATGGTCCCGATGCCCTATCAGTACAAGATATCTCCCATGAGGAGATATTGGGGGGCCTGCTGGCATATGCCCTGGCGGTTGTCTTGAGTGAGATGAGGTCTAAAATTTTGAGTTTGTAGGAAGAGGAAAATGTCTCCATACGAAGGGTCGTCAGTTTCTATGAAGAAGAGATGTTTATTTGGTAGCGAATCGTTTACTAGTGATCCCCTGATATCCTTTGGGAGGTCCATAATGAACTCTACTAAGATAAGCGCCTTTTTTATTTTAGGGGAGTGAAACTACAAGTCATACTCTTGGAGAATGACTATCCTGCAGGCGTACCTATTGTTCATTAGGTGGCGTGTGAGTAGGTATTTGATGGGATTAATATCTGTGATGACTGTAGTGGTTTTCAAGATGATGTAATGGCAAAGCTTTTGGACTACATGTATTAATGTTAGGGCAATATTTTCTTCAGGCTCACATCTTAGTGTTGGGCCCAATAAGGTTTTTACTGACCTAATAAATTACGTGCTCCTTCCCATCTGAGCCTTCTTGGATCTAAACTCCAGCTAACATGGACTTAGAGGCTGATAGATACAAGATGTAATCCGTGTCATAGTTCGGGGGACTGATGAGTGGTGTTGAAGATAATGTTTCTTTCAGCACATTGAATTCTTGTTGGGCATGATGATCCCATTTGAATGGAATGTCCTAGTGAAGGAGGCATAGGAACCCTTGAGTGCACGTGGCATAATCTGGGACTAAGCGTATTAGAAAATTGGCCTTCCACTGTAGGCTTTGTAGTTTCCTGAGGGTTCGAGGTGGAGGTACCTATTTGATAGCTTTAACCTTGAAGAGGTCCACACAAATTCCTTGTTGGGACAAAAAAAAACCTAAGAGTCTACCTACTATGATCCAAAAAACACACTTGAGGGGGTTCAAGCGTAGGTTGTATTAATGGCATCGTTGGAATGCCAATAAGAGATCCTCGAGATGGTCTGAGTGCTTCTTAAATAGGATGGTTAAGTCGTCCAAGTAGGTGAGGATAAGGTGTTCCAAGTCATGGAATATATAATTCATCACCCTTTGGAAGGTGGCATATGCCCTGATGGAGGGCAACACACATAAGTCTGATGACAAAGTAATATTCTGCCTGATTGTTTCTTGTTGAGCTGATACAGACACTGCTGGTGTAAATTGGTGATCGTTCAGAGTGATAGATGACCTAGGAAACTACTGCTAAAATTTGATACCATTGTGATGCTCCATTGATGAATATAAAGTAAGGTTTGGGTTGGTAATCCATTGTGACACTCGAGCGCATTTTGTAAAAAGTCTTTTGGTCAATTTTTTTTTAAATGGCTCGATTTTTGCACATTGACTCTAGGTTAGGGCTTGCTTGGCCCTTATGGATAGAATTTCTTGAGGTAAAGGATGTTGATGGGGTTGTTGATATATGTCCCGTCTGGTTTCATCAAGATGTATCCCCCCTTTAGGAGGCAATTTTTTATGATGTAGGGTACTTTCCACAAGGTTTCGAACTTTCCTGACCCAAGGGCTTATTTTGTGACATCATAGCGAAGGACTAGTTCTCCTCAGTGAATGAGCGAGGGTCGATGTGGTAGTTGAACGATGCTTATACCCATTTCTTGTGTTCCTTGTTGTGTTTAAGCGACTGTCATCAGCTTTCGTCGACGAGCTCCATTTGTACTAGACATTTTTCTAGAGGGTGGGTATCATCGAGGAGCTCCATGGAAGCATGTAAATTTGGGATGTCACGTTCTATGGGAATGACTGTTTCGACCCTGTATAGCAAGTGGAAGGGAGTGAAACCCTTATGAGTGAAGTGCTGGCATTGCTCGCATCTCTTTACTATTGTAATGCAATTGCGAAACAGGGAGGGCCAAAAATATCCTACCCATAGGAATTTTTTGGTAGTGGCCATTCCAGATAGGTGGTCGCCGCAAGCACCTCCATGGCAGTCATTGAGAGCTTTTTCTGCTTGGTCGTGAGTGAGGCATCGATGTAAAATGGTCCCGATGCCCTATCGGTACAAGATATCTCCCATGAGGAGATATTGGGGGGCCTGCTGGCATATGCCCCGACGGTTGTCTTGAGTGAGATGAGGTCTAAAATTTTGAGTTCGTAGGAAGAGGAAAATGTCTCCATACGAAGGGTCGTCAGTTTCTATGAAGAAGAGATGTTTATTTGGTAGCGAATCGTTTACTAGTGATCCCCTGAAATCCTTTGGGAGGTCCATAATGAACTCTACTAAGATAAGAGCCTTTTTTATTTTAGGGGAGTGAAACTACAAGTCATACTCTTGGAGAATGACTATCCTGCAGGCGTACCTATGGTTCATTAGGTGGCGTGTGAGTAGGTATTTGATGGGATTAATATCTGTGATGACTGTAGTGGTTTTCAAGATGATGTAATGGCAAAGATTTTGGACTACATGTATTAATGTTAGGGCAATATTTTCTTCAGGCTCACATCTTAGTGTTGGGCCCAATAAGGTTTTTACTGACCTAATAAATTACGTGCTCCTTCCCATCTGAGCCTTCTTGGATCTAAACTCCAGCTAACATGGACTTAGAGGCTGATAGATACAAGATGTAATCCGTGTCATAGTTCGGGGGACTGATGAGTGGTGTTGAAGATAATGTTTCTTTCAGCACATTGAATTCTTGTTGGGCATGATGATCCCATTTGAATGAAATGTCCTAGTGAAGGAGGCATAGGAACCCTTGAGTGCACGTGGCATAATCTGGGACTAAGCGTATTAGAAAATTGGCCTTCCCCTATAGGCTTTGTAGTTTCCTGAGGGTTCGAGGTGGAGGTACCTATTTGATATCTTTAACCTTGAAGAGGTCCACACAAATTCCTTGTTGGGACAAAATAAAACCTAAGAGTCTACCTACTATGATCCAAAAAACACACTTGAGGGGGTTCAAGCATAGGTTGTATTAATGGCATCGTTGGAATGCCAATAAGAGATCCTCGAGATGGTCTTACTCCTATTAAATAGGATGGTTAAGTCGTCCAAGTAGGTGAGGATAAGGTGTTCCAAGTCATGAAATATATAATTCATCACCCTTTGGAAGGTGGCTCCAATGTTTCTTAGGCCAAATGGCATTACCTTGTATCCAAATGTGCCTTAGGGGGTGGTGAAAATGGTGTTGCATTGGTTTGTATGGAGGATTTGTATTTGGTTTTACCTAGAGAATCCGTCCATAAAGGAGACAACCATGTGTCCCGCACAAGAATAGATGAATTGGTCGATGAATGGGGTGGGATCATTTTCTTTGTAACAAGCTTTGTTCAAACCCCAAAAATCACTGCAAATGCGTATGGTGCCTTGTTTTTTCATAATGGGAATAGGGTTGGAAACCCAAGATGTGTAAGCGATTTGGTAGATAAACCCAGCTTTGTGAAGCTTATCAATTTCTCATTTTATTGCTTCTACCTTTGATGGGCGTAGTTGATGTTGTTTCTGGCACACTGGAGGTACGTCAGGCCAAGTGTCAATATGGTGCTCTATGATCGTGGGCTTAAGCCTAGGCATTTCTGAGTAGTCCCATGCGAAGATATATCAATACTATTGTAGCAGTTGGATATAAGAGGCTATTTATTATAGAGAGCATGTTGTCCCCAATGAGATTTCCTCGACCTTTATACAATTTTGGGATATGTTCACCTTGACGGTAGGTGAGATGTTAGACATATTTCCTTCCTCGAACGCATTGGTTGCTGGGATGGGATTTTTTAACCAATTGATTTTTCCTGATGGGAGGAAATATTTTGATTCAGTCGCATAGATATATTTTTCCTTTTTCTTGTCAGGACTGAATGTATGCTTGGGGAGAAAAAGAGAACGGTGATGCATTGCATCCCATGGATAGTCTTGCTCCATCATTACCTCTAGGATGTACACATCCGAATGAAATAGGGACCCTAAGGGGGATTGATATTGTGAAAGATTATGTTGAATGGGTTCAATCCTTATGGAGCTGATTAAGAGACGCAAGAAGGATTCCATCATATATGTGGTGGAACCAAGCATGGTTGATAGAGTGTAGATATATTGGGTCTACACCGTCATAGGTACAACTACTCTCTTAGTTGCAGTTGACTCGACACCTATGGAAGATGAGCAGACAATGCGAGTCATACTTCTGATACATGATGATATAATTCGTATCTGTTGTATCATGTCGTTGGCATTTGTTGGGGGAAGAATCTTCGTGGTGGGAGTTTGAGTCAGCGCATTTTTGGGTCCCCCATTAGTATGGTCAATTTTTTGTTGTTGGAAATTGTGCCTAGTGCAGAGGAGCCTCAATGTTCCCATTAGTGGGCAGACCTCTAGTTCATGGTTTTGGCCAGTGCAAATGGTGCATGGTAACACTGTGAAAACTGAGTATATTGTATGGGAAGAAACATTACTCATTGTCCTAGTTGTGGATGCTTGGAAAGGATCTATAGTAGAAGATGAGGTCTTTTGCTTCCATTCTTTGTTGTGGGCTTGGGTGTGTCTAACTCTTTGGGGGAGTGTAGAATTAATGTTGCTCTTGTCTCTCTTAGCTTGGGGAGATGCAAAAATTTAATTGTATGATGAAATTGTGAAAAAATCCAGCAATACGTATGCATGATCTTCTCTTGGTTAGAGAGAAGTCTCTATGGCCGAGAAGATACTCTGCAAAATCTACTTTACAGGGGATTTAGTTCTTTGCATTGATTGACCTGTTTGTCATTCAGGTTGCATAGTCTGCATGCTATCCTAGGTTTGGCCTGGGTCATGCTTGGTTGGTGTGTTGTACCAGTTTTCCCATCATGCCTGTGTGGGTGTGGGGTTATTGGCCTAGGGGTGATGTACTTCTTATATCATTTGAGGAGATCATCCCATTTTTTATATATTTTATGAATCATATCAATGAGAGGAAGAAATCATAGAATATAGGTAAAACACTATCCACAGCGATTTCCCTGATATACTGGGAAAAATAGCCTAGATATGGGGGTCCCTTCATGCTGAGTTTGTGGTCTGGCAGGGTACCAGTGTCATAATGCTGCTAAATTAGGGCAAGTGGCGACTACCTTATTGGGCATTTTACATAACATCCATGTTGGTCTCCTCTATAGAGAGTGGTTGGGGGTAACAAAGGGTTCCTTTATTGGTCGCTTTCTAGCTAACAAGAAGAGGATGGATCTGGTTTTCACATCTTCTTGCTTTGTTAAGATGTTCATGGATTTCAAGTTTGTGCCATCTTCTTGCGAGAGGTGGACTATTGATGAGCGCATACAAGCTAGTGTTGCGTGAAATCTCGGTATGTAGTGACAATAGAGCATTGGCTGATTGTCGGCACATATTTGACATGAATATTGGATGTCCATGTTATTGCGATATACTATATGAATGGGGTACCATCACTGGAACATTTCGAGAGCTAGGTAATCAATTATGAAATGATCGAGATCATCGCAGAGTACACAGCTCTCAATGCAAGGAGGGGGCATGATTGGAAGTATCTCTTGTGCCCGTCGTTCCTCCTATAGGTACAGGATGGTATGAAGCTCTTCTCCAGATGACTAGGTGGAGGGATCTCATGATAGGATCACTGGATGGCTTGTAAGGCATCCCTATATGGCACGATCTCTGGGGAATGATGGGTATAGTGCCCATAATTGCTGTAGATAGCACATGTGTGATTGGTACGCAATGCTTTGACTTTACCTTTGGTGGTAGGTTTCTTTTTTCAGGATTGTGGAGTTGTGATTTCTGCCTCAGAGCTAAGGAGCAGTTTTAGTTTGTCCAGCTCTGGGAGAATATGGGTAGGGTGATCTACTATGTCACATATGGCGCAACCTGGTGATTCCCATTATATGGCAGGATTCTCCACCCTCTTTCCTCTCTCAGTTTTCTTAGCCTTAATCATAGACTTTGCAATGGGAATTTCCTTTGGAGGGATGTTTTCGTCAATTTTCTGTATGGGTGGGGCCTCCTTGGGATTGAGGGGCTTTAACCCTATGGCAGTGATGTGTGTGGTTCCTGTCCCGATAGGGGGAATGATATACCAAACTGGTATTGTGAAAGAGATGTTTGGTAACACCATTTTATCCAAAACCTGTTGGGATATGAAACCAGCTAGGAGTTAGAGGAAAGGGGTTTGGGAAGCAACGTAGGCTACAGAGGTTGTCGTGGCCGAGGACTTGATGTCATTACTTCTTGTGTCAATGTCCTAACTAGCTTTGGTGCTTGATGTGGACATCATGCACAAAAAAACTCCTGTGACATCAGGTGATGACTTAGGTATGATGGGCGGATATCCTAAGAATGATCCTAGGATGGATGGTGACTTTAAGTAGCCGGGGCTAAATTCTTGGTATCGTGGAAGCGCGTCCATATGTATCTACATAAGGTAGAATTATCGGTGTTCGTTCGAGGTAATTGTTCGCTATGCATCAATTGGTCGACAGTAACGATGCAGTCCTCTTGGGGGGAAATCATAGTGCAGAAGACAGAGGAGGCTATGTCTGAAATGGCATACATATAAGTGTAACCAAGGAGTATATTATAGTCTAAGTTAGCATCCAAGATTTAAATATCTATAAGGACAGTCTTTCTGGCTAAGAAAACCGGGATGTTTTGGTAGAGACCGACAGGGGTTGGAGGGCAACCATCGTATTCTCTAAGCATGATGACTGATGATTTTAGTTTGGGAGACCCTAACTTCTACCAAACATTATTTCACATGATGCATGTGGATGCACCCTCGTTAATGACACATCGGTGAATGGTAATATTTTGGATCGATACTAGTATCTGAAAGGCGACCATTGAAGGAAGCCTAGGGATGGCTTTGTCTAAGTCAAAATCCATTAGGCGTGTATCAGTAGGATATATAGTGCCTAATGTAGAAAGCAAGGCTTTATGTTGATTTGGGCATGAATGCAATACTTCCAAAGCTGACATGGCCACGGGAGATTGAGCTAGATCATCCACAATGCTATAGTTGTGGGCTTCTTTCGCATAGTTTCATGCTTGCCTAGTTGGCCCCTTAGCCATAATTGGACAAGGGTTCAATAAGCATCTTTGATATGGTCAAAGGTGTTGTTGGTGCACTGGAACTAGCCCCTGACATGTTTACATCTGGTGGGGTATCGTAATTTCGATTCCATGTTTGAAAAAGCATTTCCTTGCCAGTCATGTATATTTTGTGGCTATTCTTTCCGGAGCCATCGGGATTTTTTTGTTGAGTGCTCTCTCCCATGATGGGCGTAGGGCTCTTGCATGACTGCCTATTGCTGGGCAGATCCCTCTGCCCATGGTTACCCTGTAGCTTCTTCAACTCAGGAAGGTCGGGACAATGATGAGTGTAATGGCTGACTCACTATAGATTGAACAAGAGTGATTTTTTCGAAGAGGTGGCATTTTTTTTCTACTTTTGGGAATTGCTTGGATCCTAGTTTTATTTTATGTTGGAGTTGCTTCCATCCAGATATCGTGGAGGGCATTATTGATTATTTTCCCCATGTCTAGGGTTTCCTTTAGGCCTATTTTTTCCATTTTCATAACCATGTTAGGAGGGTAGTTCTCTTGGCTATATGGTCGGTGAATTTGGTTCTGAGAAGGCCACACAAAGTTCACCTATCCATTATTCTACATAGGAAGGTCTTGTGCCAGGGACTGTGCATAATGCGGTCCTTAGTTTGCAAATAGATGTTGGGGGGGAGCTCTTCCGTCAGTATGTCTATCAACGTACTGGGTTCCCTGAGCTGGTGGATAACATCCTCTGTGCCAATGGTGATATGATGATGCCCTACTCATAAAATTTTGCTGAGGCATGTGATGACGTTGGTAGTCAGGTTGTGGTACATTCCGGGTAGAATCATAAGTGTAACCAGGGTTTTAAATGCTACTTCCTGGGTAAATTTGGGTCAATGATCAAATTAAACCATGTGTAGATCTCGATGTGCTTAATATACCCTGACTGTGTATAGATCAGCTCAAGTTATTGGGCCTTACTGATGGCTTCCTCTTCGGATATGGGATTTTTCTATGCCACATCCTTTGAAATCTCTGCAGCAAGAATTTTCAGGAACAAGTCTAATAGAACTTGATTGTTGAGTTTGGCTTTGCATAAACTACGATTCCCCCACCATTCATGGACATGGTCCAATATGTGGACAGTGGGGGTTTCCCTAAAGTGGGACAGTAATTCCATTCCAGAATCGTGGTGGATGGGTAACTGAAAATAGGTTAGGAACGTAGTGGTGAGGGAGCTGAAGGTTACATGTGTAGAAGAGGGTTGCTACACATAAAATTTCATTGCTACTCTAATTAGAGTGCATTTAAACAATCTTAGTCGAATAGTATCATCAACGATGTTGTTCGATGAACACCACAGGAGGAAAGTCATAACATGATTTTTGAGATCTTTCGCTTGCTTGCCTTTGAACTTTGGAATGTACAAAAGGAGTTTCATGGGCATGGGAGGCCATATGGGGTTGTGTGCAATGGGGTCGTTCTTCAACTGGGTTAAATCTGGTAGATTCAACAAAGCTAGAAAAGGTGACTATGAGGTTCTAGCCATTGCGACTTGTGAAAAAACAATGTTCTAGTTAGGAATAGGGTTTTTCTGTGACGTACCTATTGTGCATTTGATTGGCTTCCCAAACGGGTAGCACTCCTCTACCCTGTAGGGGTTGTGGGAGGAGTGGTGTGTGATGTGGTCTTAGGAGACCAACCAGGGTCCCCAACTAAAGATTCCGTAATAAAGGATGAACCAATAACGATGGTAGTGTTCCGTCTTTGATGCCTGAATGGAGAAAGACCTAGAACCCCTCCTGGTAATGAGGGGAGGTCCGAAAGATCGATGAGGCCCATTGGGTTCGTTCTAGTGTTGAGTAGGTATGGATTTGGAAATATTTGACAAAATATAGAATATAATCAAAGAAAAATTATGTTTGCATACATAAAAAAAAGCAAAAATAAAATAAATTTTCCCTTTAAATTAATCCTTTGTGATCAGTGAATCAAAAAAATATGGTTTTTGTTTTTTTGTGTATGATACTCAAATCCTAGAATACATAATCTTCCTCACACACTAAAATGTAACTGGGCCTTGAGAAGATACTTTTCAAGTGCTGGCATAATGTCCTATAAGAGCTAGCGACACCCCTAGTCAGCCAAAGAAAATCCACTAAGGTAAGGGTAGAGGATCTAGTGCTTTCTTGCACCGTCACCTATAGGGATAGGATGCCCTAATTTTGGACACTAAGTACCATTGTCCCACATGAAAATTTGAGTCTTGGGCTTCTTGGTAGTTCAGCTAATAGTACCAAGTATCAGTTGGGTCAGGTAGCCCCAACTGATACTGCACGCACTATGCATAAGCCTAACCCCTTCTGAATTGGGTCTCTGTCACGCTTGGTTTTTCTTTTCCGTGGGCTGATAGGTGGATTTGAAAGCTCCCTAAACTGTTAAATTATATGTTTCAATATGAAGAATGATCAAGGTAGCTTATTGGATGCCTACCCCCTTGATCCTAACTTAGACCATAAATTATTTTGTGGCCCTTGTGGGGAGAATTTAGTGAGTTTTGTTAGGTTAGTTTTAGGTGTGTTTTCTTTTCTTATTGTGTGGATGTGTGTGAGAAAAAATTGAACAAACACATAGTTTGAACATGTGGATATGTGACGATCCTTTTCAAAATCCCCTATTAAACTATGTTCTATTGTTCCTTTCTCAAAGCAAAAACATTTGCAGATATGGGCCGCTTTCAATTTTTCCTAGTTAATATATGTGATTAACTATAGGGAGATGGTGAGTTGTGAATAAAGAGTGTTAATATGCTTGCCTAGGATCACCGAAGGGTGCAAAGGAAAAAAATATTAATTTCTCTTCTATCGACAATTCAATCATGGTCTTGAAATCCTAGTACAAAATTGAACCAAAATAATGAATTTTACACTAGAAAAGGAACTATATAGGCATGTGTGGACTTGGGTCACTTACCCTAGCTAATTATCTAGGTGTTTTGGTACGTAAATTTGCAAAACAAATTTTTTTTTTGGAATGCAAGTTAATTCACCCCCCCCCCCCCCCCACTTAAAATATGTGCATCCTAAAACTGACCCTGAAGTAAAAATCCAATACCAAAGCTACCAAGGACCAGAGGAGCCTAGCAAGCTGTAGGGCACCTTAACCAGTGCTGGAAAATGTATTCTGGGCTTCCAAGAACTTTTACAAGCATTAAAGGATGAAAATATTAGAGAAATTTTTCATTCTATTTTTTGCACAGAAATGGCTGAAACAGGCGCGATGTTTGTACGTCGGTTAGCTCTAAATGTGTGCCTTGGGTGGGCCTATTTGTGGGAAATCTACTCAGATTCCTAAAATGTAATTTTCTGGAGCTCTTCTGCTTTAGTCTGTCACTTGGGATGAATGAGAGAATGGATGAGAGAAAGGGGGAAATTCTAACCCAACTCCACAGCACAAACGGAGGTCTCTACAAAAAGTTACAACCACATAAAATTGGAAATAAAAGTTAGTGGAGTCGCCAATCCTATGTTAGTGTGTCTGGTGCACTTATGTACGAAATCACACCAACTTAAGGGGTGTGGTTTTCCCTCTTAATTTATTGGTCATGGGTAGAAAATATATGTAGTCAAGAAATTTAGTGGAACATGCTAGAACATAAACATACTAGATAGAGAAATAACATGCATATTCAAACATAAAAATAAAAAAAATAACAAAAAAGCTCTAAATAGAGTTAAAAAACTTCAATAGTCCAAATGATAGTGCTTACATCTCCTCTTATTGAGTGCTAGTATGAAATGAGGATGAAACTTTAACCCACTTGCCAAGAGGCCCTTAGAACTTGGGGTTCTAAGTCTCGATGCAAGGATGTCCTTACTTCCGAGTTGCCTTGGAAAAAAGTCTCCCTCTCTCTATTATGGTGTATTTGAGTTGTTGGATGGCCAACAACTAATTCCCCTCTATCTCTGCTCCAGATCACACACTGCTGGTATATCTTGGGGCAATTCTGGCCACCATAAAAATGTGCTCTCAAGTTTTTCATCTCTTGGTGGCCTTTTATAGGAGAATTAAAATCCTCCTTCTCTCTCTTGGTGCATTGTGGATGGTGACCCAAGAGAGGAGGGTGATTCCAATGTGTGCCACATTTATTCCATTGTGTGATCCCATGATGTCCTAAGGAGGCTTGGGTGACTATCCTTAGGCGGCTTCAAGTGTGGAATCAATGTCTTGGAGTGTGCTTTTGTGGTATGAGAAAGTGACTTTTGCCACTCCCAGGATTGCACACTTTTTGGGTCAAAAGGCACGTAAGGGCATGTTTATCAATGGATTTTGTGCACAAAATCATATCTGACTTGTTCAAATTTGATTTTTCCTCAAACCTTGGAGATTTTTTAAATACTTTTAGATTCTCTAATTTCTCTCATCTCTATATATCCTTCTCCCTGACATTAAATAACGTCATCTTTTCTTGTACGATTTTCCAGTGATAAAATTCATATACGAAAACCTCCATATATGCACAGCTTCCATATATGTGCAACTTCCATATATGCACATATATGAAAGATGTGCATATAAGAAAGTCACACAAGTTTAATATATTCACATCTTCTGTGTCGCATATCTTCCGCACATGTGAACCTTCTGTATATGCACATATATAGAAGCTAAACATATACATAAGTTGTGCACAAATTTCATAATATGCATATACAACAGTCTCCAAATATGCATAAGTTTCACAGTTACACATATCTTTAGAATATGTGTATAAATTTCATATATGCGTAACTTCCGCAAAGGCTCATATATTTTGTATATGCACATATATTTTTTATATCCACAACTTTCATGTATGCATATATACGAAATTTGGGCATATATGAAATATATATTCATATATATAAGTTGCACATATATGAAATATATGCAATACAAAAGATGTGCATATATGGAATTTTTGTGACTTCCGTATATGCATATCTTTTGTATATGTGTAATTGTTCATATATGGATATGTCTTCTATATATGTGCATATATTTATATCTATAAGTTATGCATATACAATATATGTGCATATACAGAATATATGTTCATATACAAATATATGTGTGTACGTGAAAGTTACGCATATATGGAGAATATTGACATATACGAAAGATATGTGCATATAGGAAAGTTGTGCATCTACCAAAGATATGTGATACAGAAGATGTGCACATATTAAATTTGTGTGACTTTCATATATACACATATTTGGTATATGCGCATATCTTCTATATATGTGTAACTTTCTTATATGCACATATCATCCGTATATGAGCATATTTCGTATATACACATATATTGAAGTTTCACATATAGAAAAGTTACACATATATGGAAGATATGCACATATACAAAGGCTGCACATATACGAAATTTGTGCATATATGGAGGTTTTCATACATGCATATTATGGAAGTTACACATTTTATTTGAATATTTTCATACTTTTTATATGTTCATACATAGAAGTTGGGCATATATGGAATATATGCATACATACGGAAGTTTCACATATACATAAGATATGTGCATATATGGAAGTTTTGCAGAAATTTAACCTCCATATAGGCATAGCTTCTAGATATATGCATCTTCTATACATCCACATATCTTTGATTTACGCACAAACATATATGCATATAAATGGAAGTTGCACATATATAGAAATTGCACACATACAGAAATTGCACATATAAAATGGCTAGAGATGCGCATAAATTATGTATGTGTTAATATTCCATATATGTGCAACTTTTGTATATGTGCATCTACTATATATGCAAAAATTCCATATATGTGCATATACGGAAGCTACACATATACAAAAGTTGGGCACAACTTCAACCTACACATATGCATAGCTTTCGTATATGCGCAATTTCTTTATATGTGCATATATTCTGTAAATACACAACTTCTGTATATACACATAAATAGAAGTTGTGTATATACAAAATATATGATCATATATGCAAGTTTCACATATACCGAGGATATGAGATGAAAAATATGTGCATATATGGAAGTTTTCTGACTTCCATATATGCACATATTTCGTATATTTGTATGTCTTCCATATATGCACATTTTTCGTATATGTGTATGTCTTACATATATGCTCATATCTTTCATATATGCATTTCTGTTTTATATTTTCTTCTTCCGTATATGTTTATATCTTCCATATATTCGCATATATGGAAGTTACACTTATATGGTAGATGCGCGTATATGGTATATGTGTATATACAGAAGAAATGCACATATGTGAAATTTATGCACACACAAAAGTTTCACATATACTAAATTTATGTGTATATGTGGAAGCCGTGTATATATGGAGACTATCATATATGCATATTACAAAAGTTGTGCACAACTTTTGTATATGTGTAGCTTCTTATATGTCCATATATGGAAGTTGCATATGTGTAGCTTCAATCCATTACCCTATCTTAGTGACCAGGTGCGGTAATCTCACTATTGTGAGCATTGATTATCATGGTGGGTCAGTTCATGACAAGACATCCTATATTTCAATTAATTTTTTTTATATTTTTGAATTACACTGTAAAAATATTTATATAGGTAATAGATGAGGAGGAAAATACACTCCTTAAGAGATGGGATGACATAAAAGGTTTTTGATGACTAACTCTAGTTGATTAGGTTTTCATCTTAGTGGATCATTAATTTGAAGTTGTCGCTAATAAGTATATTTTTCTTATATGAATGAGGGGTTAAGAACACAACACAACATAATGTCAAGTAAACCATAATGAACGATAATCATGGACTCTATTGTTTAGGAAACTTGAACAAAATAATAGCAATATCATCTAAATGATATTTTCCTTTTAAATATAAAACTTTTTATATAAATAGTAGAGAATTAGAGATAGCCCAAACACAAATCCAAAATAAATAGCACTCAACATGAAAAAAAAAGATTAGGAAATGAATGAAAAAAAAATTATGAAAGGATAAACTAATGTGACACACCAGACTGTACATAAGTTACACTCATTATTTAAAGAGAAACTAATGAACGCTTTTGGAAAAAAAATAATCTAGTATGCAATATAGAAATGTAGAGGAAATAATTAGTAACTGAATTAACTTTCTATCAGGAAGGAAAATTATATATAATCTCTAACAAGGGTTGTGTTGGGTGTATAAAAGAGAGAAGAGACATAAAAATAAAAGAAACCTTGTCAACCATTAAATATAATCGAGAAATAAACAAAACCACGAATCTAGTACAATGTCCATTAGAGAACTCACTCTAACTTCCACAATACAAATTACTGATAGGGCTCGAGGGCTAGTGACTTGCGGTATAGGATATACATATGAAAAGTAGATAAAAAAGATTCTCTAGATAACAAACATAACATATTAATAATTATTAACGTAAAGGTATGTCCACAGTCTAAATTATGAACAAATCACAGAGAGAAATTAACATAAAAATCTAGACCTGGGATAAGTAAACCTCAGTAGTTCCCAACTTAAGGTTCAATTGCGAGAGTATAATCACAAAATATTATTTACATTCCACATATGTCTCTTAAAGCCTAACATTAGGTGGGTTGAAAACTCCATATTTAGAGATAATTGAGGAGCCTACATCAAACCCTAGGAAGGTTAAAATTTTCACACTTTTATCCAACAAAGGAATTCATTATTGTATGAAAAATGGAGTGAATCGTGGAATTGAAAACGACCAATCATAGGTCAAAATTTCCACAATTGTATCCAGCGTAGGAAGCTCATTATTGTATGAAAATGGAGTGGAACATGAAATTGAAAGTCACCAATCAGAAGTTGTTCCCTAACCCTTTCGTGTAGGAGCTTGCAATGAAAAATAAATTGAATCAGAACAGTATTTAGAACAAGAAAATAAGAGTAATTAACTAAAGGGTATACAGAGGAATGAATTACCTAGGAACCTATTCGTCTCATATGGATAAATGAAGTCCTCAAACCTGCAAGGAGTTTCCAATAGTAAGGATATCCTTGGATCCTTTTCCTTAAAAAAATTATACAAGAAAATAAAATGACCTGTATTTACCTTCAAGGACACCTTGGTTCAACTCGTCTCATTGTAGATATTAAAATTCACTTGCAGTCCTTAGGTGTGGGAACAATTGTAGTTTTGGTTCCACTCAAGGGTTTTCGTTTATAGAAAAAAAATACCAGGTGAACTTAGATCAACGTCGTGACTCATAAAATAAGAAACGTAAGAGCTTTTACATAAAAATGCAAGTATAATGTTGAATTATCTTACCGTTTAGGACTGAAGACATTGTAACATAGTGGTTATGGTTCTAGCATAGGTAAAATCTCCTATAGTATAGAGTGATCCATGCCCAAGAGGATGGGAAAAATGAGAGAATGTGATTCTGGGGAGGTGGTTACTCTATAACCACCACACCTCATCTCTACTGTCGAATGGAAACCTAGAACATCACTTCTATTGATCTATCGCATCCCCTGACGTGTAGTCATATCACCAGGTGGCAGTAAGATAAATAAATTTGCGAGGGTTCGATAAGGCCCAACATAGCAAATATTACTAAATATAAAGTTCATTATCTTATCCATAGAATATTACGAGTTTCAAGTCGTCAATTTAACCAAACACCATGAGAAGAGGAAAATACTTCCATGTCAAGAAGTTATATATGAAGTTTTATAAATAGATTCTCTAAATAGATATATAGAAATAAAATAAATTTTCACTCCAAACTCACTTACAATGATTATTAATTAAAAATTACCACATGTTGGAAAGAAAGTAAATACTTGGTAGTTAGCATAGGTGATATTTTTATAACAAATTTGGTTATTGTGGAAATAAGTTAAATTTTCTTTTGAAGGGTGCATTACAGAATCTCAAGAGGTTTGATCCCTCTCAAGGTAGTTTAATCTCTCTCAAGGCTTAGTATATTTCGATTTAAAATGGATCTAAGCTTTCTATATCTATAAATCCATGTTTAACAAATACATAATCACATATCACATCACTGACATGGGATCGATTCCGATATCCACCACCATAAACTCTAGGTGTGTACATAAGCACTTTTTTGGGCACACGATGTAAATATGGAGGAATTTGAGTAGTGGAACTCCTCACATATAATGCTTCATTTACATAAACATTTATGATTATAGTGATTATATATATATATATATATATATATATATATATCTATATATATATATATATATATATATATATATATATATATATATAATTTTTTGTCACATTATTTTTAAATTTTGCACCTACTATGGTAGAGACGTTCAATGGTCATGTCATGTCTTGTTTAACATGTTTACTTAGTCAAATTACATAAAAATAAAAATAAAGTTAAATAAATGTAAAAAATAACCCTATGTGAAGATATTTTTACTTGGTCAACATAAAATAAAATTAATAAAAAAAAATATCAAAAGTCTCATTTGAGGATGGAAATAAATAATGTAGAGAGAAATTTATTCATAATGGTTAGAAAATTTCAATTAAATAATAATAATAATAGTCAAGGGTTAAATTAACGTTAGAGAACAAATAATAAAAAATATATAAACAAAGAAGAAGAAGAAAATAATAATAATAATAATAATAAATACATAAACAAAGAAGAAGAAAAAAATAATATGAGCAAAGAATAAAAACTGGTTAAAAAAGAAAAATAATAATAATAAATACATACAAAAAGAAGAAGAAAAAAATAAAATGAGCAAAGAATAAAAATTGGTTAAAAAAATAAAAATATAAAAGTGAAATTAAATAATAAATAAAAATACAAGTTAAGAAGAATTAAAAGGTTTATATATAGAAATATCAATGAAAATACTTTATAATAAAAAATCAAACTATAATAATAAAAACACTTATATTTAAATAAATAATAATTTTTTTATAAAAGTAAAACCTAATCTTCAATATATATATATAAATATATGATTATATTAATAAAATAAAATATTAACACAATTTTTTCAATTCACGGTTACTGGGTGACTGCTACATACATCCATCAGTAATAGTCCAGAGAAGATCAACTTGAAGTGATCTACGAGTTGGATTATTTGGTCAAGCCTAACTGCAAAGACCTGGAGAAGATTTGAGCCCGTGACCTCCCAATTGACAAAATACTTAACAACCGGAAATAAAATAGCTATAGCTATATATATATATATATATATATATATATATATAAAACTAACTATACTACTAAGCATATATATCCAAATAAATTAAAACCATACAATAATCAAACTTAATATTAATTATAATATATATGTAAAGAGAATTAGAAAATATAATTTATTTATTATTTTTATTTACTTAACATATAAACAAATATATTTAAACTAGAAAAATTAAATAAATTTTAAGAGTTATGAAAAATCATAATACATAATAAAGTAAAATTAAATTAAATTAAGAAGGAAAGTAAAATTAAATAAAATTGAAAATTAAGATTATAGTAAAATGTTTAATAATAATAATAATAATAATAATCAAATAAGTAGACACATACATATATATGTTTATAATACAATATGATATTATAGGATAGTTCTATCATTATCCAAATTCAATATATGTTAATTAAAAATAATTTATTTATTTTTATTTAAAGATAAAATGAGCTTTTTTTAAATAAATAATTATGCACATTATGTGTTTAAATTATTTAATATAAAATTTTTAAAAAATGATTTTGTTTGCTTTAAATTTAAATTAGTCTTAACTAGTTTTTACTTTTATATATTAAATTAATAAGTTAATTTTAACTTTTTAAATTTAATTTACTAGTATTTTTATGAGTACTTCAATTATATATATATATATATATATATATATATATATATATATATATATATATATATATATATATATATATATATATATATATATATAAACATATTAATGATAATTCCAAGAGCTACCACTATAAATTATAGATTTGTACATAGGTCCTTTTATGTACACGCAATGCAAATATGAAGGATTTGTGCATTGGATCTCCTTACATATAATACTTCATTTACAGGGACATTTATCATTATATCGATTATTTAAAGAATTAATTCTAAATTCTAAATGTTTAAGTTATTAATATTTACGGCACCAAAGTAATTAATTAAAATCTAACTCGATGCTTATATATATATATATATATATATATATATATATATATATATATATATATATATATATATATATATATATATATATATATATATATATATATATATCACATTATTTAACATTTTAACTTAGTAAAATTACATAAAATAAAATTATAAATAAAATTATAAATTAAAATGATGACGATGATTAACTTCCACTGAGACCAATGCAGTCAATTGGACCTGAAGAAAAGAAAAATAATCTAATTGTGATTCTTCAAAATATTATTTCTTTGATAAAAAATAAGGTAAAGAGGGAAAGAAATACTCCAAAATAATTATAGTTGGGTTCAATTTATAAGTCAAGAAGATCAGAAGTGTGTCAAAGGGAATTGAGAGCGGATGTGAGTAAGAGTATCTAATAGGAAGTACCCTCTTAGTATCTGACATATCACATATTATATCAACCGAGGTAGTATTGGGTAGTCTGAGGGAGTCTTGGGAGTAGACCACCACCCAGTTTCACTACTAAGTTCCTGAGAATTAGTTCTTATCATAGCTATGTTGATTGTTTTCATAGTGATGGTCAAAACTGAGAGATAATTTAGGGTGGAGTTGATCACCTCCTTATAGTATCATAGCTTCCTTTTACCCTCCAACTCCTTATCATCCCACAACTTATCTTATAATTGTAGGTAATAATATCTTTGACAATATCCTTCCTTCCCATGACGATCTCCTCCTTAATCCCCCAATGGTTGATCTTGGAAGTAATAGTATCTTTGACACTATCCTTGCTTCCCATGATGATCTCCTCCTTAATCCCCCAATGGTTGAGGCAAGAGTGCAGGACAGGAGAGATATGGACAGGAGAGATATGGAACTGTAAGCTTAAATCCAGAGAATTAAAGTAAAATAGTCAATTTACCATAGACACTTTTGGACTCAAGATTTTGAACGTAATCTTTTAAAATGTAATATTTTTATTTAAAAAAATAATATAATAGACTATAATAGAATAATTTTATGTTTTTTAATAAATTTATTCATTTTTTAAGTCAGTGGAAAATAATATAATAATCTGTAATAGAATATTTTTTATGTTTTTTAATAAATTTATTCATTTTTTAACTGGGTGAAAATAAAATAACCCTACTTGAAAATATTTTTATGTAGTCAACATAAAATAAAATTAATAAAAAAAATAATGTTGTAATAAAAATAATTTCATGGTATTGACCCATGGTATGAGAACTCATGGTATTCACTTATGGTATTTATGTGAAATATATCTTATTTAAAGGGGATCGAATTCAATTAGGTTAGATCCATTTTAACTCCATCTATTTATGGGAGAGGGATCACATCTCTTTTCACATCACACATTGTCCTCATTTTAAGATGTAAAATTCATCTCTCACACAAACATTAATTTAATTAATTATTGAGTTAAAAAAAATTAATAATACACCTTTCACATTTAATTAAATTTTAATTAAAATAATTGTTATATTTTATAATATTTTTTTCAAAAATATAACTAAATATATAAACATATATAACTGAAAAAACTTCAAAGAGACATTGTAATTTTATTCAATTGTGATCGAGACATTGTAATTTTATTCGATTATTATTATTTGATTGGGGTGTAAAGGCTTTTAGTTTAACTATGTAGGATATCTCTACATTGTAATTTTATTCAATTGTGATCTCTTTTTTGTAGTTTTAACTATGAGGACAATTTTATATTTTAGATGATTTAATATAAAAGATAAATATCATAGGGAATACCAGACTCTTCAAACCGATGATATTACTCGTTCCCGCATCAACATGATTAATTAATATGAAGTAAAAGATATTCGGACCAAGGATCGTACACAACGAAATGATTCAAATTTCATTTCAAAGAGAGGAGAAGAAAACAAGATTATCCAACATCAAAAGACACATAGAAAGAATCTAAGCTATGGGAGATCCATTTCATGTCGATGTTTTTCCTTTTTTTAGTATTATTCTAGGTCATCACTTCATTCCTCAATCATGACTAGGTGATTGCCATTTTATTTTTTTGGGGTTGTGCTATCGGCAAGTAATAGACGGGTCAAATCTTATTGTTTTGTATAGTACCAGATTTCAATATTTAGCATGAAAACTAAAGTATGCTATGGTTAATCTCAGGGAAAACATAGTTACTGATCAAATGAGAAAATTACTTGGTACATGTTTTTTTGAGGTACCAAAAAAAGTACCCGATTTTGAAAAGTGGCGATGAATTATCACCATTTTTTTTGGAGAATTATTTTGGCACTTTAAATTTTCTTATGACTATTTTTTTTTTTTTTTAACGTCATGATTTTCATGTCAGTTTTGAAAAGTGGTCATGAAGAATCACCTACTTTTTTTTAGAGGGTTGTTTTTGACACTATAAATTTTCCAATCTCTTCTTCTTCCCTGAGATGTTTATTTTTAAGTGTATTTATGTACTTTTTTTTTTTCTTTTTATTTTTTTTTTAATGAAATTTTCATTTTTTCACATAGTTAAAAAAATAAAAAAAGGGTCAATATTTTAGAGCTAGGATTTTCTATATGTTTATGTATCGTTAATTAATATTTCAATGAACATCAAATAATTGTCTCTAAAAACCAATATTTTTAATCATATGACATAAAATACACATTTTCAATATAAATACAATGGAAAACATACACATTTTGAGACTTTTTGTTTAGAAAATATGTTCAATAAACAATTTTTTTTGGAAAATATTAACAAAAAAACCTTAAAAATTTAACATTTTTATGAATTTTGTGTCGAAAATTAATAGTAATCCCAGGTTTTTTGCAAAAAATAAGGATTCTTCTCATAAAATATCAAATTACAAGTAAAATTGATTAATAGCTCTCAAATTTCAGCTTTATTTGCAAGCATAACTTAAAGCTAATCCATAATATCAACTAATCCATGTTCAACATCTTCTAGAACATCATTAATGTTTTCTTCCGCAACATTTTCTGCTTCATTTTGGTCATTTTCATCTTCTAATGGATCTTTCATGTTTGCAAATATTCCAAAATGTCCTTTTCCAATCATTCCATATAACGGTGGTTGACGTTCCTTTGCCTTTTTTGCTACATGTGATTCCTTAAAATCCCCTTTCCTCAAACCAACTTCTTGCATTGCATCTGGAATAAATTGAATAACATTAATTTTTTGTTGAATAAATTTCCATTGCTCTAGGTCTTTCTCAATGGAAATGTAATTTCTTTCTTGTTTTGGAAAAATTCTACCGTTGTACCTAATCATAAAGCTCAAAAGAATTAATTAAGAGAATTAGTATAAGCACATAGAAAATAAAAAATAAAATATTTAAATTCAATTTTATACAATAAAACTTAATTGAATCTCAGAATAAATCCAAAACCTAATCTCCTTCATTTGAACATAGATCTATAAGATAGTTGATCAATGCTTGTTTTTTTTTATAAATGTCAACTATATCTCCTTTTGAATATTTTTCCTAATATTTAAGTTTTCTTACAACAACATCATAAACTATGACTCTTCCCAGCTACTTGATTCAGAATAATAGGCCTATAGATATCCTCTTTTGTCCAGCATTCAACATGGATGAACTCATAATCATTATAATAGGTTGATATTCTGAAAAACCAAGATTTGGCTTCTTCGTCTAACATAACATAGTAAAATTTCAATTAAATTTCACATAAATAAAAAAATTCTAACATTAATCAAACATACAATTTCAATGTCTTACCATGTGAGTTTCATCCTTGATTTTTTTTCCCTTGAAGCTTGTTAATAACATTTCAAATTGTGTGTCTAAATGAAATGTCACAAATCTCAAAAGTGGTGATGTTGTGACTTCTTGAAAGCCCGTAACCACTTTAATAAAAGCTTGATAAGTATATGGTTCACTATCATATTCAATGTTTGGGAAATTCAAACCTTGAGGAATATTTGCAATAACTAGGCCATATTCCCTTTTAGGTATGAGTTTTGCAATATCTTCACAATCGCCTAGTATTATTTGATATTGGATATTGTTGAGCCCATTCCAAATGAAATTATTAAGAGTAAAATCAAGTTCAACATTCTTAAGTCATTGCTTTCTCATCTTTTCCAACTTAATTTTTTCAATAAAGCTTTTCAAAGTATCTGGTACTCCATTTGCATCCTTCTTTATCATCTTTAATGACATAAAAATAATATATGTATAAATAATAAAATAAAATATTTTTACATATGAATAAAATGAATGTATAAATCAACATACCTTATTGAATGCAATATAATAATCTTTAAGTGTTGTTGTAGAACCAACTATCTTCATTCAACATTTTAACCATATGTTATTTTATTTTCATATAAATCTTCTGACTGAATAAATAAATTTTAAATTGTTAATATAATGAGATTTATAACAAATTCTACCAACAACAACATGTTTTATTTAAAATAAAAATATAATAAAAGGAAATGTCAAAATAATTAAACAAACTTATTTTTGAAAGTCTATGCACATTTCCTCCATTGATTCAGTTGACTTCACATGGGATAGTACTGATTTGACTAGTTTAACATCCTTCACTCCTTGCATTGTTCTCCAAGGTGCGATAGTGATATCCTCTGGAAGTTTCTTCATTTCAGGGCATGTCTTATTCTTAGTACATATTACGGGTCTACATTTTTTAACCTTCTAATTTTTTATGGAAATATTCTCCCACCGCTTAAAAATATCATGAATCAATTCTCATATCTCCCCATTTTTAAATGGAAACTGAAAAATTTTATCCATTCCTATGAATATATTTGAATGTATTTTTCCATCTTTTTATTTTATTTTGTCATCAATTTGATAGCCTTTTTCCATTAAACATTCCTTATGAAAGGTTAGAATCATTGTTTCCTTATCCCCACCACATTTTATATGAATTCATTATGAATAAATATGACAATTTGGATGAAATTCATTTTCATTATTTCCTCAATATCTACATTATGGTCCCATGCCATAAGTTTGATTATGTTTCTATTAAATCAGTGTAAATGATGCATTTCACTGTTTGGAAAATATAGTTATTGGGATATTCCTCAATCAACTATCTTTTAGCCTCTATCGAATGGTTCCCTACAATTACATGATATTTATAATCAAAACATTATGTCTTGTCAAATGCATGTTTGTTGGGAACCTGACATGGATCAAAAGGAACTACATAATCGACCACATAAGCATATGGATTGAACCTGAACAATGCTTTCATGTTATGTACAGGTAGGTGATGTGTTTTTATAATTTGATATTGATATTTTCTGTCATCTGGCCTATAGAATTGGACGTCATTAAGCTGAAATTTTTAGCCACCACAAATTAATTTATTCTTCTTCAACTCAGATTGAACGAAATTTTGTTTTGTTTTAATAATGTCATCTTATAACTCTGCACTTGATGTTATGATTTCTCTGCTTCCTTTGGAGCTTTTAGTTTTTTCTTCATTTCTATTCATGAATTTTAAAGGTTGACCAAAATTTTGTTTCTTCTTCTTACTCGTTGACACGTCCCTTTTTTGATAAACAATCTCTTCATCATAAGCTATAAGAGCGACATCTTTGGCCATTTTTATTTTTGGAATTTTATTTTTTTTCTCCTTTTTCACCCCAATTCTAATCTCCTCCTCAATAATTCTAACATAATTTTCATATTCATCTTCCACATCTTCAAAAGAAACATGTTTAGGTTTACTATATTGACCGACCTTAGTGAGTCTTCATTGATCCCCTCTTTAAACTACTGCAGTGTCATGAGCTATTGGTCTTTGCCTCATTCTCATTTATTCTTTTCTTTCTATGTTGAAAGTGTTGATGACAGTAATAACATTTGGCTCCATATAATAAATTCCCTCAATCAAGTTTGAAATAGGTTCAACAAAATCTTGTGAAAAAAAATCAAATGTCAATGATCAATAATTTATACAAAGTTGAATGATCCTTACAATAATGGATAACACAAATAAAAATAAATATACTTACAATATTATTTGTAATGTTGCTTGAGATTTATGCACAAAACCTTGCATATGTTTCATATGTGTCATACTTGACCTTTGATAGATGATATCTAAGTTTTTCATGTTTATTAGCCATTCCTGAAATAACATAAAAAATGTTTTTATTCGGAACTAAACATATGTCTCGCACTCTTCCCATCACCTGATATGCTTCACCTAAGTGAATCATACAACAAAAGAGATAGATATGTATACCATCATCAATTTCATTACCTTCAAGATACCATGAAAAATATGTTTTATTTATTTCCTCTATGTTCTTCCATTCAGAAAAAATCTTGTTTGAAATTGATGGGCCAATTTCTCGACTTTTATTACTTTTTTCAATTTCTTTTTGTTCAAAAATTTTCATAGTGTGCCCATCCACATTCTTAGTGTGTCCAAAAATATCCATAGTGCATCCCTCTACAGCTTTAGATTTGGAAATTATGGCCCTTAGTCCAGAAACATTCACAAAAATCTTCTTTGATGCCATATTATTGATAAAAAGGAATATATATATATATATATAATAAAATATTTTGAGGATGAAAAATTATTTTAATGTTTAGAAACCTTGGCGAATCTCACTACTACATCATATGCAATTTGTAAAATGTTTATAAATGTTTTTGTACAAGTATTCAAAATTTTAATAATTTAATATAGTATTTGTATAAAATTTTGGCAATTTTTAAGGTAAAACAATTTTATATTATAAAAAAAGCATGGAAACTTAGCCCACTTGCGAATATTAGCCCCTATATATATATATATATATATATATATATATATATATATATATATATATATATATATATATATATTAGTTAATGAAAAAACACATATCATAGTTAATAGATTTTTTTTAAGTTTTCGAATATAAATTTAAAATTATTCGAAAATTAATTTCTATAAAATAAATTTAAAAAATTACAATTTATTAGTAAAACCACTTAAATTTAAATTAAAAAAAATTAACTATATAACTAACTTTTCTATATATATAAACAAATTAATAACTTTTTTAAACCAAAAGAAAATTAATTTTAAAAAGATTTTAATATTAGGATTTTTTAAACAATTTAAAAAAAAAAAAATTATTAAATTTTCTTAATACAAGTTTAAAAAAAAAAAAAAAACTATTATAACATATTAAATCTAAACATATTAAAATTAAAACAATTTATTGAAATATATTAAAATTAAATATAATTATTAAAACAATTTAAAAAAATAAAATTAATTTTAAAATTATTAATATATTATTTTTTTTAAATAATTAAAAAAATATATTTTTAAAATTGAAAAACAGATTAATATATTAATAATTTTAAAATTAATTTTTTATTTTTTTAGACATTTAAAAAAAATTATTCTCAATGCCCTGCTGAGGGCTAGAGGCTGGCGAGGCAACGTTGTGAGTGTTGCCCAGGCAGGTGCCAGAGGCTGGTAGGGCAGCGTTATAATTTAATTTTTTTTAAACTACTAAAAAACAAATTAAAATATATATAAAATTTTAAAATAAATGAAAAAAAAAACAAAACTATATTTATTTAAAAAAATATTTTTTTTTAAACAATACAACCAAATGTTTTAAAAACTATCATATATATATATATATATATATATATATATATATATATATATATATATATATATATATATATATATATATATATATATATGTTTTGAAAACCAATCAAAAAAAAAATGTATATAACTATATGAATTAGAAAAAATGATTATATAAAAAAAATTATATTTGGTTAAAAAAAACATTTGATATATATATATATATATATATATATATTTGTTTTTTTTGCTATTTTAAGAAAATAAAAAATAAATATAATTGTGTTTTGTTATGTTTAAGGTTGTTTTTTCATTTTTTGTTTTGTGGAGGAACCCAACAAGCCTTAAAAAAAAAAAATATCTTAAATTTTGTTCAAAAAATGCTACAGATTTGTGTTTTTTTTTTCCATTTTCTTCTCTATGAATATAAAAAGATAGGATTTTGGAACATAAAAACCATAAAAAAAATAGTTTTTGAACATAAAAGCCATTAACAAAATACATTCTCCCCAAATTCATCTATAAATGGTCAAAATAGAAGGAAAACTTACCTTTCTATTGTGAAAAACTCTCGTTCAATGGGCTATCAATGCCAACACAACGCCTCCACAAATTGCTCCAACAAAACCCAATTCTTCTAGAAATTGCCTCCAACAAAACCCAACGCCTCCAAAAATTTCCTCCAACAAAACCTAGCGCCTCCAAAAATCTCCCGAACAAAACCCAGTGCCTCCACAAATTTCTCCAACAAAACCCAACCCCTCCACAAATTGCTTCAACAAAACCCAGTGCCTCCATAAATTGCTCACAAAGACCAGAATACTTGATATGATGTGAGGAATAGAAACAATGATTGTTATTATATAGAAAAGATTGTGTGATTGATTTAGCGTTTTGCAAATGAGGGAATAAAATTAAAGTTAAGAAAAATAATATGAAGTTAATTTATAGGCTTATATTAACTTTTATTCAATGATGCCCAAAAAATTAAAAACTAAATTTTAAAAATTAATTTTTATATGTAGTCAATGTTAAACCATTTAAATAAAAAAATTTATTTTAGTTTGGATGGAATGCATGAAAGGAATATTTTTGTGGATATTTTGAATAGAAGGTAGGGTGAAATATTTCAAGACCAACAGGTTAGTAAAATGTTATGAAATACATTTTAAAGGAATATTTTGGAGGGAAATATTCCAAGCAAAAATTTTGAAGGGAAATATTTTCGCCAGAAAATTTGGGTGGAAACTTTGGAGGGAAAATTTTTAGCAATAATTTTTAGGGGGGAATTTTAGAGGGAAATTTTCAGTATTTAAGCTATATATTGTCATTAGGAGAGAGTGCATTTGTATCATTCAATATCTTCTTGTTGAAAGTCATGGGTTATTTTGATACTGAAGCTTTTCATTCTGCAGCATCAACATCTTCGTCATGCAACAACTATATTCAGATTTATGAATATAGTAGGAGTTAATTTACTATGAATAGGGAGTCAAATTTTTGACTTGGTCGTAATCCTAGGGATAATGAGAACATAATTGATGAAGGGCAGCAAAAAGAAATTTTTGTAAATCGAGGGTTAGTGATGAAGTGGAATAATTGAAGATGAAGGACATGATGAAGAATTTCAAGAGTCAAAATATCCACTTCGTTTTAATATTAAGGACTATGCGAGCACCATTGATGAAGGGGGAATGAAGAATTTCCAGAGTTAAAATATCCAAATTTTCCTAATCCTAAGGATTATGCGAGCACCACTGGTGAAGAGGGGAATGAAGAATTTTCAGACTCAAAATATCTATTTTGTCCTAATCCTAATGATTATGTGAGAACCACTAATGAAGATGAGAATGAAGAATTTTCAGATTCAAAATATCCACTTCATCCTAATCCTAAGGATTATGCAAGTACCATTGATGAAGAGGCAAATGAAGAATTTCCAGAGACAAAATACCCACTCCGTCTTAATCCTAAGGATTATGCGAGCACCACTGATGAAGAGGGGGATGAATTTCCAACGTCAAAATTTACACTTGATCCTAATTCTAAGGATTATAAGAGCACCACTAATCGGGGGGGGGGTGAATAATTTATAGAGTCATATTCGCCACTTTATCGTAATCCTAAGTATTATGATAGTGCCACTGATGAAGGGGGGATGAATAATTTCAAATAAATAGAGATTCAGAGCATTGATTTATTCCTAATCCTAATTATTATGAGATCACCAAAAAGGGGAGGGGTGGGATGCAAAATTTCTAGTGAATAGAGATTCAAATATTCCACTTAGGCCTAATCTTAAGGATTATAAGAGAAACATTGAGGAATGAGAGGATGAAGAGTTTCTTGCAAATGATAATTTTACGGGCACATATCTAAATAATGCATTTTCCCTAAGTGAGTGTTTCAAAGGCACTCATGGTGATGTAGAATTGAATCCTCCAAGGGAATACTTCGAAAGCATGGACGAATATGGTGAATAATTTAATATAAGTCATGGTTTCAAAAGAGCATATGATTCTTCTGAAGTTTTGTCTTCAAGTGAGGATGGTAATGAATAATTTCCAAGGAATGATTCTGATGAATTTCTTAACTATGTTCAGAATGATGAAAGTGGGGATAATCCTGAGGGTGATGTAACTTCTTCTACAAAGGATAATGGAATTATGAAGCCATTGCAATCCAACTACGAGTAGGAGTTGACCTTTTCCTATCAGTCTAAAATATTCTGGTTATAAAAGGGTTAAAACAACATATCTCGGAAGTCAAAGTTATGTCGTACATCTTATTTCAAGTGACTGTTGTCGAAAGGATTGCTTGAAACATATGGATTTCAACTATGCTTTTGAGAAAAGGAAAAGATATTTTTCAATGAATAAAAGCATGCAAAATTCATATTTAGTGGGTTGCATGAAATCTGCACTAGAAGGTTATGATTATCATATTGAGAATGTATTGCTCTGCAGAAAGGCTTTCAAAATGTTTCATTCAGTTGGTAACTTTTGTTTGTCAAGAATCCAAGATAGACTTGAAAAGGATCGTACATATTATTCAGAAGTACGTTATAAACGAGAGGTTGGACCATTAGAAAATAATGCTATGCCATGGATGAAAGACTTGTTTTCAAAGCATGGAGAGTGTATTCAAAATAAATCCACAACAGATATTCCAGATAATTTCTCGAGATGAGAAATATACAACTTATACAAATAATATGGAGAATGTGTTGAAGGAGTTGGTAATTTTATTACATATTCATATTTTACAAGGGTATGGAAGAACGGATTCAACAATGTTCATATTCCTAAGAATACAAGGATGGGGATTTTCACTACATGTGCTTATCTTAAATTAAAAAGAGATAAATGTCAATGGGAAGAAAGAGGTATGCGTTCATAGAAATATTTTTAAAACTTGGATAGGTATCAACTATGAAAATATATTTATCATATGTTTCTTTTATTTTAATTTGAAGTTTCCATTGTGAAATAAATTAAAGAGAATCACAATCAACAAGCAAGTGAAAGAAGAAAATTGTATAAACATTGAAAGAAGTGTTATGATAATCCGAATAAATATTTGGGTTTGATAATTGATGGTACGGACCAGAATAAAACACCTCTACCACATCTTGTCCGCACACCAAAAAAATTACAGGAGAAAATTTTCATTGAGTTTCACTTGGTTGGTTGTATGGCCTTTAATGAGAAGATGTCAGCAAGGGTTTACTTCACAACTCCAAATATTCATAATCATGAAAATATGATATAACTGTAATCCATGATGTGGTTACTCACTTGTCTGGTATTCTTCCTAAAGTTGGTATGTACAATTAGACAACACAAGCTGTCAAAACAAAAAATCAAGTTCTTTTTGGGTATCTAAACATGCTCATTGAATTGTGAATTTTTATAATATAAAGGTTGGTTTCCTTCTTGTTTGGCATGCTCATAACCATATTGATCAAATGGTCAGTAATATTTCAGCAGCATCGAGGAGGAAAGGTGTTGGGAGCTTGTCATCATTAATTGAATGTATTATGAAATCATACATTCGAGAGCCTATTTTTCATATGTTGGAAGAAACTATTGACATGCGAAGATTTATTATGGGATCGCATGGTAAGGAGAAATGAAATGAACAACTTAATGACATTAGCTTCCAACATCAATTTCGTATCAAAAAATTGTTGGGATAACACTTATATGGGGCAAGAAGTATTCAACTGTTATAGAATGGGGGCCATCATTAGGTTTAGCATTTTTGAAGTTCATTCCAGATCGTTCAATATTTTCATCAAAGGTATTGTTATTACAGTCAATTGTTGTACTCCATAGTGCACGAAGTCATAAGAGAGATATAAATTATTCTAAATGTCTCAAGGAAATTAAAAGATGTATTGGATATGCATATGAGTACTTTGGTGTTGATGATTCAATTTGGTGGGAGTCTTTTTTCAATAATAGAAGTGATATGATTTCAAGATCAATAAATGAGGATAAGGTTTTGAATACTCCATTTTTTTAGCCACAAAATATGCCAAATGAACATGAGGAAACACACAATGTTGGACAACAACAGGTTCAAGGTATTATTAATCGTCCACAAGTAAAGGAAACAGAAATATATATTGGTTCTAGAAGATCATGTGTACAACGTGAAGCCATGGAAGACCTTTACATGGGTTTTGTGTAGGATGTTAAGGAGGGTTACATGATAGAAGTGTTAGAAGATGAAGATCCACTTGGCTATCCATTATGGGTTTACAAGGTTATAAAGTTAATTAAATAAAATTAAGAAATTATAAAAGTTGAATTACATTGGTATGCCACAAGTACCCACCCATTCAATGGTGTGTACAAGCCAGAGATGGTAGTTGAAAAAAAAATTGGTTGAATGAGAAAAATAAAGGGCACACATATAAATTTCCTCCACACATATGTCTTGAAATTAGAGGATATTGAAATACTTGCGTATGAATTCAATTTGACAAAGAGAGGAACTCTTCTCTTGAGGACCATAAATATTCTGAAGAAATTTCTACCAGAACAAATATTTGTTGACATGAGACTCTACTAAATGTAGTCATAAATCTAGAAGACTTTTGAAATTTGAAATTGTGGGCATGCATGTTGACTCAGATGAAGCACTAGTTGATGAAAGAGAAGAGTATGGATCATCTTCTGTAATATCCCAAAATAGGGAAAATCTACACCAATGGGAATATCTTAACATATTCCAAAAGTGGAGCTACAGCAATATGTAAACACAATAATGGAGTAGTGGTGATACATTAATGCATAGAATGCTAGAGGATCCAAATAGCCATCATATTAGATCATACCAGAAAAAATGTATACAAATCCTTGAGGAAAAAATCACTCAAGTGGGCAATGCAATCCTCAATAAAACATATACATGATAAATGAAGAACACTGCTACATGAAGAAAGCCCAAGGCTATGACTACATGGTATATAAGGAATAACTACTACAAAATGATTTCAATACATGAGTATGTCAATATATAGCTCATACAATATGGGGAGAAAAGATATAGACCCCCAAAGGAAATTTCTAGACAATCTTGGAAGGATTGGCTTAAATGTGCTAAAGTAAAAAATGTCGAAGTTGCAAGGGCAAGACTGAATAGAAGCTGTAACTCATGAACTGGATGGAGATGGATGAATATGATATCCAATCTGAAATAGACCTCCTCCAATGGATCTTCGAAGTGAAAGGTTTATTCTAACACTGAATATCTAACCCTTCAAACTAGCAATGCAAACTCCCACTGCAAATGCTCTCAGTAATAATGCAGTAAAGGATATGGACTAGGCTGTAGGAGATGGTAAGTGCTTGGGCTGATGCCCAAGATTTGCAATCAGCTCCTGAATCTTCCTCACTGACCTCCCAGAGGATTAGAAGCTCCCTTGTCTGAAATATAAGCTCTACAAGTGGTGTTTTGCAACCCTCCACTGCAACACAACATTTCCTGCTACAAGAATAATGCTATAGCTAAAGGAGGTGGCTTGGCCTTGATCCTGAAATGTGGAAAAATGAATTACAATCCCTTAAGATGCCTCTCAAGAAGGGAGAAGGATTCCTATACAGTAAATCCTTGTGCTAAGCAGCACAACAATCTCAGTTAAGAAACTGGAGAAAGATAATAGTCATGCAGACCAAAATCAATACTCAATAACATGTCCTTCTATGGATGCCTTGTCCTCCATTTATACAAATGAAATCCTTATTTCCTTGGCCCCCACACATTAGGGTTTCTTCCCCAAATTATCTCTCCCCCTTTCACACTGCGTTGTCTTTCAAAGTGATCCACTCCCTTCATGGTAGTGATGTTGACTTGGTAAAACTTGACCTTTTCCTCATCCATTTTCCCCTTTTCACACTTGAGGGTGAAAAATATAACTACTCTGATGATCGCTTTCACACTATGAGGGATTTTATTTATACTCATGGGCCTCCTTACCCATTTATTCACCTCCTAGATGATATAATAAAAATTAATGTTTCAATTCGCTTCATGCTAATTTTGGGAACACTACATCTTCATGTGCATCCAGTCATTCATCTAAAGATGTAGGTTTTGATCGTTTGCTAGAACCTATGACTAATTTTGAATAACTGTCTAAGACATTTTTATCTAATTGTTGTTTGCATGGTGACCTGAAATAAATATTTTGACTTCCATATGTTCTTACATGAAGTTATGATGCATTTATATTTTTCTGGATTATATGTTTTAATTATGAAGAATGCATCTCTTTAGCATATCCACAGTTCAACAATGAATTACAAAAATAATTTATGTTATATTCAATATGAAAAAGTTTATATTTTGATTAAAAGTAAAAAAATAATAGAAAATAATGTTGAATTTCTAGATTATGCAGTTATATTGCCATGATATTATTTATTTCTAACATTTGGTATAAGATACTTTTAAAAAATTTTAAAAATTTATGCCTCGTTGAAAGGGGACACTTCATTTTGATGGTTCATTTTTAGGTTTTGGTTGCAATTAGATAAGTTGTCTTAGGTTAAGATTTGAAAAAAGAGATATATTTTTATCATTTAAAATAAAAATTACTCTTGGAATAATAAATATTTCAATTACATGTTCATTTGTAAAAAGTGTTTAAGTCATATAATTTTTCCATAATTTCATGGCTCAAGTATGTTAACAAGTTAATATTTAAAAGCTTAAGATTTAAAAAGCTGTCAAAATATGAAGGTTTTTATGCACTACAATATTTTATCTTTAATGTTATGGTTGAAAACAATTACAATTTTAGAGTTTTTTAGAGTCAAGATATTTAATCTTTAACAATATATAAGGCTTTTAGATATAAGGAGTCAAAATTGTTGGCAATTATAAGGCTTTTAGACATGATATTTGTATCATTAACATCATGTATTAAAATTGTTGGAATTTTACAATTTTTCAATGTCCTAATATTTGATCTTTAATTCCATCGTAAAAAAGTGTCAAAATTGTGACACGATTTGTTTTTGTTTATTTCACTATCAACACTTTCTGTTTCAAGGGTGTTTTTTCAATCCTTTTTCAAGAAAAAAAATTGGATTTTAACATCATTTAAAAAAATGTTGAAATTTGACCCTAAAAAAAAGTGCATTATGGATGACACACTTTTCATTTTTGGGTTGTTTTTTCATGTTTTTTGAGTTTTTTGGGGCTATATTTCTCTTTTTGAGTTAATAGTTCCCATTTGATCCGTAACTATGTTGGAAATGTAGTTTTATTTCTACATCAGAATCTTTGTTTTGAAATTGATGTAATCATTTCAAATTGTGTCATATTTTCTTTTTCTTGATCTAAAACTTAACTTTTGTAACTTATTTTCAGAATAAAGGCAATCTTGTGCTTTCTCATCCTCATCTACCTAAATAAGAGTAGATGAGTTTTTTTGTTTTCAATGAAGGTGTCTATCATGATAAAAATCAAACATAAAAACTAAATCATGATAAAAATTGAATATTCAAATTTCCTATATTAAAAGCTAAAATAATGACAAGACTAAAAATAAAATCTAACATCATGATAAATATATAAACTATTATCATGATAAGAATTGAAGATAAAAACTACTGAATTTTAGTATTTATGGACCATGAGA
The DNA here is from genome assembly GCA_034641835.2 of Pinus albicaulis. Lineage (NCBI taxonomy): Eukaryota > Viridiplantae > Streptophyta > Pinopsida > Pinales > Pinaceae > Pinus > Pinus albicaulis. Next base: position 183,796,217 of record CM076581.1, on the reverse strand, counting down.
GTAGATTTCATTAACCAAAGATGCTTAAATATTTTCATTTGAGTGTATATAATTATGGTGAAGTAAATTTGACAAAATGAAATGAGAAGAGAATGGATGGCAACCGAGAAATTTCTTTAGATTTAAGGTTTACAACTCATACTTTGGGAAACATTTGAAATATTTAGTGATCAGTAACAACAAAAACACACAATTCATCTCAAAAAAATAACGAGTTTCAATCTATGTAAAATTGTATTCTATAATATTTTGGAATTTCGTAAAACTCCTGAAATTTTTAACAATCAACTAACGTCGTTGAGTTGGCCACCTCTAAACTCATTGAAAAATAGCTTAATTTCTAATACAGGAGCTCTATAAAATATATTTCCAATGTTCACAATATGGTTACCACGGTTACTTAACTTCAAATCTCAAAAGTAAAGGCACCATTAATCCCCAATCAATTAAATAGCTTATACAGATAAAAGTAAACTATTATGAGTCTGTATATTGTGCATATAAGAGTTTTTTGATCTTTGAATGATAGTCCACATCCCAATCGTTTCATCCTGCTTTCCTACTACACTACTTTATCACAAGTCCACATCCCAATCATTTCAACTTTCTTTCGTGCTACACTTCTTGATCACAAACGCCACTCTTGTAGGTCATATACTTACCAAAGAAAACAAATATTTCTCTGTGATATGCTAAAAAATACTAATCATTCAAGATAAAATACACTCGAGGGATTACCACCTTACCTTGAAGATAAAAATTAAATACTAATGCTAGTGGTGATGTAACATAAACCAAATGTGTTAATATTATCTCCCCCATTGTGACAGCCACCTGCAAGTTAAACACAACTGCAATAGAATAGAATAGAATGAATTTTAGCTAAGCATATTTCACACTTTCTCTTTGAAAAATGGTTTTTTTTTTTATTTCAACCCATATTGGCTTCAATTCCATATTCGTGTTGTTGTTAATATTACAAAACTCACCCCTTTCCCTGTAAATTTTGTATCTCTACTCACTCCTAGTGTCAGTTCCCTGTAAAATTTGTAGCCCTTCTCACTGCCAGTTCCATTTTGTTGGTCTTCCATATGAGAAACGACATATCTGAAAGAGAAACAAAGAGGTATTACGTGGTGGTTTTTTTCAATAACATGACGTGAATCGCTCAAATTCATATGAATATATTTTAATAAATAAACTTAGCGCTAAAATTTGGGTGGTTAATTTCAAATTTTAATTCGAATTCAAATAGGCTCGTGATTTGAATAATATTAATGCGCCAAACTGGATTACAGATGGATAGCCATGGAAAATTGCCAGATATACCTCTTAAGTTGCTTTAAATAATGTATATCATAGGAAATATTTCTTGTCGTCTAAGTCCCTCCCGCTTCTTCACCAACTTGGTGCACTCGAGTCACTCGATCGCTCCACATTTCGTTTTAGTGGTTCAACCCACTAAAAACTAACTCTATTCGAACTACACGTCACTCAAAATTTATCCGTACTCATCCTTGAGCACACTTGTTCCCATATTACGTCATGCAAACAAATGGCCATATACCCATTTCCTAGTCATTCCCAACAGTCTGTTGCAACTCAAAAATTTCTCAGATTTTACTCATGCAACTGTTCAATTTCACATCTCCAATGCTATCAACCTTTGTTCATCATTAACAAGTTTGAGCTACCAAACTAACTTTCCACTCTCCATGGGGTTGATCTAACTATGTAATATTTCCAAATTTTCACTTGATATTTGGAATATTAGAGTTCTTTATTTTCTTAATGAATTAAGCAAATAAAAGGGTGGAGGGAATCGTAATCCTCAAGATGAATAAATATCTACTTTTTGTGTGTGAATGTGGACTAATTAAGCTTAGATCTACATAATGAGCTAGTGGAGAAACTACTAAAGTGAATGGAATTTGTGATCATGTCTCATTAATGAGATAGATCATGGAGGTTGAAGCAGTCAACTAAGATCATGGAAGACATTTAATGAAATATCATAGAGCATTCATGATGAAGTGATGGAGGAAGTTGTGCAATTAATGCACACATGATGGAGAGGGTGTACATTGAAACTAAACATGATGGATGACTTGGAGAGACAGCGTAGTCAAACATGGAGGATCATGTCCACATGCACAACGCAATTTTGATGAGGGCCAAAGCATGGGAAGTCTCAAAATCTAAATAAAGGAGATGAAGGCAACAAAGAAGGCAGGTTATTCATCATATTTTTTGAGGTTTGTTTAAATCTGGAATTGTCATGTGACATTCCATGCTTTCTTTGGCTCTTTAGCTAGGATTGCAAGTGTTGTTTAGCACAGGATGTTCCTGGTCGAGAATCCATCATCTTTCTTTGAGTAGCTCTAGAAATAGGGTTGTAATTCATTCTACATTAGGCATTAGTGCCACTTATATTTTCCATCATCTGCAGAACATATACCTTCAAGAATTATGCAATTTGTGAAGATCAGTTTGGGAGGTGGAGGTTCTCTTCAGTATTTTAGTTGGAGAACCAGTGTAGGATTATTCCTATCACCTTGGGCTTCAAGATCAACATTCCCAGGGCTTCGTTTTAGATTTGGCATCAAGCCAAGAGTTATTGACCTCCTATCAGTGGCATTCCCATCAAGTATTACACAGTCCATCATTGTAGATTTGAAGGAGGAAGGAAGTTTCTAGTGTTTCAGCTACTAATCATGTAAGGGATCATCCCCTCACCTTTACATCTTCCTGGAGCATATTGTAGCATATTTAAATAGGCATAAAGTCTCTCTTTCTTGTATAGTGCAGTTTCTGTAGCAGCTGCGTATTCAGTTGCTGCAACTTAAAGGAGGAGGTAGAGAAGGCAAGATCTCAAGCTCCTAGCTTGTAGATCTGAAAGAGGGATCATCCCTCAAAGCTCAGATCTATTTGTAGAACATATTACAGCCATATATATATCATATCTAGCTTCAGATCTGTATAACCCAGCAGAAAAAGGATCAAATCCTAGGAGGGTGATTTTCTTAGGTTCTCGTCACATTAGCCAGATATTGAATCTTGGCATCATTATAGCTCCTAAGCTCCCTAGATTTGTATTTCCTTTTGCAGAATTTTCATGTATATCAATAGCAGAAGGGACAGTGTTGTATTTCTTCTGTAAGCTCACTAGTTACACAGTGCTAGTTGTGGCACCACTGTAGGGTGATTTTAGGCCATCTCTTGGGCTAGATCTACTCATGTTGTGTACATTGTGTAATTGATTCATCTCCATATAATAAAATAGCTTAGATTCTCTGTATATTCTGATGTTGACTTTAGATTTACTTTTTGCTTAGTTGTAGTTCTTATATTGTTTTTTAGTATCATTGCATTCCCCCTTTTGGGATATTACAGTGGTATCGTAGCATGATCTTTGGCTTAGCTTGTGGATACTTCATCTTTTGCATCAAAAGAAGAAGAAGATAGATGAGATATATCATGAAGGAGGGTTTTTCCACTCATCTCTTTAGATCCAAGAAATATCTCTCTAAGGAATTCAATCAAATGAAGAGCTAAAGGAAATGGAAGGATCCAAGAAGAATATTTCAAGAGGAAGGTCCAAGCACTTCCTATGAGCAGAAAAGAAGACCGAAGAATCATAGATCTACTATGCCCACTTTATTTGAAGAAGGTGAAAGGTGTAGAAAGGAAGAAAGAATATAACCTGAGACTCATCAGACTCTCAGTTTTTATATTTAAGAGTACAAGGAACAATATAAAGCTTTTAAAGAGAGTCTATCTATATAATAATTCTTTGAACTCAAAGAAGAAAGAAGATCCTATAGCAGCAATATAAGAAAGAGGCACAATAGATTTTATTTTCCTACATTTGATGGATCTTCCTCAAGAACTGTTAAGGCTTGGAGGAAAGAGTTAGATACATTTTTCATGCTACATCATGTAGCTAAAAAAGAGGCTATCCAAATTGCAGCACTTAATCTTGTAGGTGAAGCTAATGATTGGTGGTTTATTCACATGGAGCATGCAAAGGTGACTAAATATTCATATTTAGTTCACAAGAGGAAGGAGTTTGATGTGAAGAAAACATAGATATTCCACAAAGAGACATTTCCTAAGGAGACAAAGGAGGATGTCAATCTTGTCAGTCTGGACAAGGATTCACTACATTCACCACCAGTTGTAGAAGTACTTACATCTGAAGAAGAGACACTTGCAACTTTGCAAGATAGTCTTCAGCTCTTGCCACATAGAGTCCCATGCATGATTAAGGAAATGCCCGAGGGAGAAGAGGAAGATTCCAGTGCTGGTACATTGGTAGAAGAGCGACCATCTCTCTTTCCAGCAATTGGAGACACTATTGTTCAGGTTGGAGGAACTCCTGTGTTCTAGCAAGAGGTTCCCACACATCAGTTGATCCAACGTATGCATACACATTCATCACCTATTGTTTTAGTAGACCTTATTTAAACTTATGGGGGCATGCCATCAGGGCCAATGCATAACCAAGGGATACAAAAAAAATGTTTATTTGAAGCAGCAACATATCATTGCACAGAGGACCCTTGATATAATCAAGGAAGAGATGAAGATACATCCTATTTTGTCATGGATGAACTACATTCAACCTCTTGAGTTGAAATGTTGAGTTTCAGAAAATGGGATGAGTATGATCCTATGTACAATGGCTGGCTATGAGTTCAGCCTTCTACCTTAGTTTGAGATAACACATGCATCACCTTGCAGATCTACAATGTTGAGTTTCAGAAAATGGGATGAGTATGATCCTATGTACAATGGCTGGCTATGAGTTCAGCCTTCTACCTTAGTTTGAGATAACACATGCATCACCTTGCAGATCTACAATGTTGTTAATGAGCAGCGGTGAAAAGAAGAGGACCCATTCCTAATCGGAGCAATCATATGGCAACTTCATTCTTGAAGCAATGGAGGAAAAGATGATAGATGGTAGACATCTTGAGATGAGAAATATTTTCTCCTTTTTAGATGACACTTTCTTAATGAGTATCTCACAGCTCAAAGAGAAACTTCTACTTGCAGCAGATCTAGAACCTTATTGGTTTTGGAGGGCCATTTATGAGAAGAGAATGTAATGGAGAGATCTCATTAGAGGTGCACTTCAACATATCATGGAGTGCAAAGTTATTCAAAAGTTTGAGAAGGTTGGTGTCTTAGAATGGGAGGATGCCAAGTATTTGCAGAATGAGATCCATCATTTACATTGGGATGAATGATTGATAGTATGGAGTAAGGGGTTGTCAAACAACTTGCAAATCTATGATACAGGACATCAAGAAGCATGTCTGCGCTAGTTTCTCTTGGGTGAGTATGGCTACCACTGAATGAGTCATAAATTTTTGATTCATGCCTTACACCACACTGGAAGACTGAAAATAAAAAGGCATGGTTACTTTGGTTGTCGATGAGAGAGTTTGGACATCACATGTTATATTTTATTTCCTTGTATTTACTCTTGTTTGGGACATGTCTCATGTCTTTACATGCATTTCTATTTGGGATGTATCTCATGTTCATGTATGTACTTGGGTTTGGGAGAAAGCATAATTCTCACATGATGTGGCATAAGGGAACCTGTTTGTATTATGTTGATGAAAGATGTCACATGTCCACTACTATATTGTTGTTCCATGACTTGCAATGTGATAATGCAAGGTGGCAGCAAAAATCTTTGTTTCTCTAGTTACTATTGGGAGAGTATGGGCTAAATTCTTCCCATACATTGCATGATATTGTTGGAGGATGGAAACATGAGGCCTTGTAGTGTTGACTTCTGTTAAGGGATTATGGTCATTGTACATGGTATAATGATGATGTGATGAGGCAACAATATGCCTTGTTAAGGTGGCTTCTCTTGAGAGAATATGGCCACTACATCTGGTATAATGATGATATGGTATGGTAGCAAGAGGCATTGCTGCGGTGGATTCTTTTGAGAGAGTATGGCTCTCATATTCTCATTGATATTGATTTGGCATGGAAACAAGAAGCATTGTTGCAGTGGCTTATTTTGAGAGAGTATGGCTCTCTTACTTATTTTCATGATGATCTAGCATGGCAGCAAAAGGCTTTCCTCCGTTGGTTCTTATTAGGAGAATATGGTTTGAAAATGTTCATGTTTTCCCATATGTCTCTACTTATTGTTTTTCACTATCATGTTGTGATGTTTGATTCCTACATGACCAGCATGGCTAATGATGAGGACATTGATATATGTAATCTACTCTATGTACCATGTGTTGGAGAGATAGTTCATGAGCTGGGACTTTCCACTTTGGGAATGAACCACTTCATTTTATGTATCTCATGTGTAGAGGGGATATTTGGTCATCATATGGTTGCCACTTGGAGATTCATTGAGGAATAAGGGTATCTAACTTTCCAGATGGATGCCATACTATACATTCTAGAAAGGTAGCTTTGGAGCTAGACATGCATGACACATTGTGAAAAATGGGAAGGACTTCCACATGAGGATGCCATTTGGAGGGAGGATGTTTGTTGTAGCATCCACTTTTGCAGTTGCTTTAGGTCAAGAATTTTTTTTTTGGGGAGGACTATAATATTCCCAAATTTTCACTTGATATTTGGAATATTAGAGTTCTTAATTTTCTTAATTAATTAAGTAAATAAAAGGGTGGAGGGACCCATAATCCTAAAGATGAATAAATATCCACTTTTTATGTGTGAATGTGGACTAATTAAGCCTAGATCTACATAATGAGGTAGTGGATCAACTACTAATGTGAATGGAATTCGAGATCTTGTGTCATTAATGAGATAGATCATGGAGGTTGAAGCAGTCAACTAAGATCATGGAAGGAATTTAATGAAAGATCATAGAGAATTCATGATGAAGTGATGGAGGAAGTTGTGCAATTAATGAACACATGATGGAGAGGGTGTACATTGCACCTAGACATGACAGATGACTTGGAGAGATAGCATAGTCAAACATGGAGGATCATGTCCACATGCACAACGCAGTTTAGATGAGGGCCAATGCATGGGAAGGCTCAAAAAATATATAAAGGAGATGAAGGAAACAATGAAGGAAGGTTATTGATCATATATTTTGAGGTATGTTTAGATGTGGAATTTTCATGTGACATTCCATGCGTTCTTTGGCTGTTTAGCTAAGATTGCATGTCTTATTTAGCACAGGGTGTTCCTAGTCTAGAATCCTTCATCTTTCTTTGAGTAGCTCTCGAAAGAGGGTTGTACTTCATTATACATCAGGCAATGGTGCCACTTGTATTTTCCATAATATGCAGAACATATACCTTCAGGAATTACATAATTTATAAAGATTAGTTTGGGAAGTGGAGGTTGTCCTATCACCTTGGGCTTTAAGATCAGCATTCCTAGAGCTTCATTTTATATCTAGCATCAGGCCAAGAGTTATTGACCTCCTGGCAACACCAGTCCTGTAATGTTCCAAAAATTAGCATGAAGCTAAATGGAAAATTTATTTTTCTTATGTCATCTAGGAGGTGAATAAAATGGGTGAGGAGACCCATGATCAGGAATAAAATCCCCCATGGGGTGAAAGGGATCAATAGAGTAGCTTTATTTTGCACCTTCCAGTGTGAAAAGGGGCAAATGCATGAGGATAAGGTCAAGTTTGACCAAGTCAACAACGTTGCCAAAGAGGGTGTGGATTGCTTGGGAAGCCAGCACAGTTTGAATGGGAGGAAGATCACTTGGTGGAGGAAACCCTAATGTGTGGGTTCCAAGGCAAGAAGGTTTTCATTTGCATAAAAGGAGGAAGAGGTGGGCATAAAGGATTATGTTTTGAGTATTTGATTTTGGTCTATGTAGACTCTTTGCATTCTAGGGCTATTTAGCAGAGTTAGTGCGGAATTCCTATTTAGGATTCATTCTCCTTCTTGAAGGGCCTCTTGAAGGATTGCACTTCATTTATCCACAACTAGGCTCAAGGCCGAGCCACCTCCTTCAGCTACAGTGTTATTTCTGCTAAAGTATAACGTTGTGGTGCAGGGTGTTACAGTGGCGGGCTTCCATCACACCACTTCCAGAACTTATATTTTAGAGGAGGGAGCGTCTAGTCCTCTGGGATATCAATGAGGAAGGTTTTAGAGCTGATTTTCATATCTTTGCATCAGGCCCAACATCTCCCATCTACTATGGCACAGTCCCTCTCCTTGACTTCGTTATTTCTGAGAACATTTGCAGTGGGGATTTGTGTTGGTATTTTGGAGGGTGAGATCTTCAATGTTAGGATCAGCCTTTCACTTGGAATATCCATTAGAGGAGGTTTACTTCAAGTTGAACATCATATTCAGCCATCTCCATCTATTTCTAGTTTTTATATCCAGCGGCTACCCTGCAACTCCGACATTTCTATAGTTTTGCCATTTGTATATATATTTCAGTCAATCCTTCTAAGGATTGTTGTACTATTGTTTGTAGGGGTTGAGAGCTTGCTCCCCCACATTTCTTAAGCCTGATATTGCTATATATTTGTATTATCATTTATTATGTTGCAGTGTCTCATATAAACTGCGCAGTCATAGCCTTGGCTTTTTCATATGTAGAAGTGTACTTCATATTCCTTGTACATGTCCTTTGAGGTTCTTTTCCTAAGCTTGAGTGATCATTTCCTCAAGATATTGTACACATTCTGCTGCTATAACATTAATAAGATGGCTATGAGTTCTTTTGTCATTTTCTGAAGTCGATGCAACCCTGCTCTTTCATTATTATGTTTTTATATTGTTGGATCTCCAATTTAGGAATACTATAAGATATTCCTAACATTGTAGATTTTCCCAAATTTGGGATATTACAGTGGTATCAGAGCATCATCTTGGCTCAGCCTGTGAGTTTTCAGCCAAATAATATTGAAGAAGATTAGAATATTGGAGAGGAAGGGCTTTATCTCATCATATTTCATATCCATGAGGAACCTCCCCAAGGAGGATAGGCAGATAGAAAAGGAAGGACCCTGCACTTCCTATTCTCATTGAGAAGGAGATAGAGAGATGAGTAGGGAAAAGACTCTATATTTTGGAGGAGACAAAGGGGATAGGCTTACAAAGCTTCTCCCTAAATCTGTACAAAACATTCATGAATATCTCAAGAAGATAAGAAGGGAGATATATGGAGAATCTCCAAAAGAGTTTGAATCTAATGTTAGGTAAACTTGACTTGGGATAGATTCAAAGTTGACTAGGGTAAATGGTAGTGGTTTTGGGGCACATGGTTTTGTGCACCCATGGTTTTGGCCCATGGTATTGCATGTAATGGACCCTATAAAATGTTGGGAATACTTCATTGTAATGTAAGGCCTGGAGGTGAGCGGTGAAGGCTCACTTGGCCGGATTGGCTAGGTTTTTTGGCCAATGGTTAATGAAATTTCATTGGTTGGGTTTTTCCCTAGATTTGGGGTTTTCTTGGATAAACATTTGAGTTTATGTTTATGATTTGTTGTTGGTTTTTTTATGTTTATTCCTCTCGGTAATTTCTTTATTATTTCTCCAGTAAAATTCTAACATCTAAAGCAAACTCTAGATTTTCATATCAGGAGTGTGAGAAAGAAGCCACACACCATAATACACAGTGCAATCACATGCCCAGGATTTCCAGGAGAGATATGGAAAGAGGAGAAGAGGTTGATAGGAGGGAAAATCTTATTTATTTCCTGAAATAATATGAGTCTCAAACTCAGGAATTTCGAGATCATCTCAATTTTTCAAAGTTTTGCAAGATCAAGATGAAGGGAAGGGAGCAGCAGGATAGATTTCTTCTATCTACTTTTGAAGGGTCACCTATATGTTCAGCGAAAGCTTGGGTAGAGGAGTTAGAAACCTTCTTGCAGCAGCACCAAATTCTGGGAGATGAAGCCATCAAAGTTGCGGCATTGCATTTGAGAAGTAAGGCCTATGCCTGGTGGATCTTTGAATCCTTTTCTTTAAAAAATGTAAAAACTACATCTTATGCAAGTTTCACTAAGGCCTTAGTGAAAATATTTGATAGAAGAATTCATGAGACACATATCATGGAGCTAAAAAGGGACACTCAAATAAAAGCCTTGCATGGAAAATAAAAACCACTTCAGCAAGCCATGGAGGAGGCTAAAAACTTGCACCATACCTTGCCGGAAGAAAGACTTTCACCTCACACCTTTGAGCAAGGGAGCATGGAGATCTCCTTTTCAAAGAGGGATCCAATCATTGGGAGGTTGCCCATTCATGTTGCAGAGATTGATGTCAAAAATGTTGTCACATCCAGAGATTATCTAGTGCCTCATATAGAGGAAGGAGGAGTTCTTTCTCCAAGTAGAGGGATTCTTGCATCTTTTCCAGGAAGTCCCCAGGATCTCATGTGCGGAGATCAAGGCACAACTCATGTTCAACATGTGCCAGTGATGAGGAGGTGTGGAACCATATAGGCACAAGGAGGAGATAGGGAGGAGAACTATCATCATGGGATGAAGAGTATACACCCCTATCTAGTTCAGGAGGTTGATGCACCTAAGAGGAAGACTGGATTGCACAGTAAGGGCATAGACAGATTTTTCCATTCATATATGCAATCATATTTTGATGATGATGTGTCATTGCATGGAGACATTTTGCTGAGGAGACCACTAGATCAGCAGAGGAGGATGGATGATTCACCTGTTGAGGCATCACTCATTAATTTCAGAGGAGTGGGGGCCTTGGGAGAGCTTGATATAGCGCTGGGAGTCTTGGGTAGGCTCAAGGAGGAGAGACATAACTCTTTGGAAGAGTTAGAACAACCACCTCCTTTCCCTTTGAGGATGAGAGGAAATTAATCTATAAGCTAGTCCCTTTGTATGAGTAAAACATATGGTAAGGGTGTTGATTGTTTACATGATGATTTATATAATTTATGTATATATCCCTTAACCATATATGTGCAGGATGTTGCTCCAAGGAGGAGCATTATTTATTTTAAGCTTCATGGTCTACTTGAGGCCATAAGCATGATTGAGGGCTACTCCCTAAGAGGACTTGGGGAGGAGGTGTATTATGGAGGACATGCCCACTTTACACCATACATCATTCACTTCCTTGATACTTATGAGGAGATTGGAGCAGCAAGCAAGTGGTTGAAAAGCCACACATTTTATCAGTCTCTATTGTTGTTGAGAGTCAAGTTGCATTGGTTACGTTTGAGGGACCATTGTCCTTCTCAATTGTTACATATGGTAGCAAGCATGATTCTCATTTTGGCTTCCTATGTTTATATTATTTTTGTCCTTATGAGTGTGCTTGGGAGAGAGACACATTGGGTGAATGTGTCCTTTGAGGGAGAAACCTCCCACACTTTTTGCACTACATGTTCTAAGGGGAGCATGGGAGATGGTATGGTCACTATAAAAACAAATTTATTTCTTTATGAGGTGAGCCATATAAGGGATGTGATGCCATATGATGATGATATCCCACTCATCATATATGGGGATGTTTGGGCCAGCATGATTCATAACGTTGGACAGGAGATCTTTGAGGATCCCATCTTCTTATTTCCACTTGAGGGCAACATTATTGCATCCCGGGATCAAAACACACTCTACACTTATCTTAAGTGGAGAGGAGGACAGCGTGGGGTAGACTATTTTGTCTACCAAGATCAAATTTTCAGCCCACGTACATTGCCGGAGAACAAGGTGGAGGAGCATCTTCAGGAGTTGCCTAGTTGGGAGGTGACTCATTTTGTATGGCTAATAGCTTGGGGATGGAGGATCCATACGGGGGAGATATTTCCCGTTAGATTTTAGATCCCATTCATTAAAGGTACCTCTAGACATCACTTTGTTATCCTCTTGAGTATTTTACCTTTACATGATGATAGCTTGATAGCTGACTTGCATGCTGAGGTAGAGCAATGTGGAAATTGGATTCATGAGATAGAATATTTTTACTTGGAGGAATTCATCATACATGGATGCTACAGGGAGAGGAGGAGAAATAACTCAGTTCTATCCTTGAATTTTCTTGAGGAAAAGCAATTTTTGAGAGGGGAGGACTGTAATGTTCCCAAAATTAGCATGAAGCTAATTGGAACATTGATTTTTATTATGTCATCTAGGAGGTGAATAAAATGGGTGAGGAGACCCATGAGTAGGAATAAAATCCCCCATACGGTGAAAGGGATAAATAGAGTAGCTTTATTTTGCACCTTCCAGTGTGAAAATGGGCAAATGCATAAGGACAAGGTCAAGTTTGACCAAGTCAAAAATGCTGCCAAAGAGGGTGTGGATTGCTTGGGAAGCCAACATAGTTTGAATGGGAGGAATATCACTTGGTGGAGGAAACCCTAATGTTTGGGTTCTAAGGCAAGAAGGTTTTCATTTTCATAAAAGGAGGAAGAGGCAGCCATAAAGGATTATGTTTTGAGTATTTGATTTTGGTCTATGTAGACTCTTTGCATTCTTGGGCTGTTTAGCAAAGTTGCAGTGGAAATCCTGTTTAGGATTCCTTCTCCTTCTTGAGAGACATCTTGAAGCATTGCACTTCATTTCTCCACAACTAGGCTCAAGGCCAAGCCACCTCCTTCAGCTACAACATTATTTCTGTTGAAGTATAATGCTGTGTTGCAGGGTGTTACAGTGGAGGGTTCCATCACACCACTTCCAGAACTTATCTTTCAGAGGAGGGAGCTTCTAGTCCTCCGGGAGATCAGTGAGGAAGGTTTCAGATCTGATTTTCATATCTTGGCATCAGGCCCAGCATCTCCCACCTACTATAGTGCAGTCCCTCTCCTTAACTACGTTATTTCTGAGAGCATTTGCAGTGGGGATTTGCATTGCTAGTTTGGAGGGTGAGATCTTTAGTGTTAGGATCAACCTTTCACTTGGAAGATCCATTGGAGGAGGTTTACTTTAGGTTGGACATCATATTCAGCCATCTCCATCTATTTCCAGTTTTGAGTTGCAGCTACTACCCTGCAACTTTGACACTTCTGTAGTTTTTCCATTTGTATATATATTTTAGTCAATCCTTCTAAGGATTGTTGTACTATTATTTTCAGGCGTTGAGATCTTGCTCCCCCACATTTATTTAGTGTGATATTGTTATATCTTTGTATTATCATTTAGTATGTTGCAGCATCTCATGTAAACTATACAATCATAGGCCTGGCTTTTTCATATGTAGCAGTGTACTCCATATTCCTTGTACATGTCCTTTGAGGCTCTTTGCATAAGCTTGAGTGATAATTTCCTCAAGATATTGTACACATTCTACTGCTATAACAATAATAAGATGGCTATGATTTTTTCTTTCATTTTCTGAAGTTGATGCAACCCTTCTCTTTCATGATTATGTTTGCATATTGTTGGATCTCCAATTTAGGAATAATGTAATATATTCCTAACATTGTAGATTTTCCCTATTTTGGGATATTACAAGTCCCATCAAGGATTTCACAGTCCATCATTGTAGATCTGAAGAATAAAGGAAGTTGCTAGTATTTCAGCTAGTAATCATGTGAGGGATCATCCCCTCACCTTCCCATCAGTATTTCCATCATCCTGGAGCCTATTGCAGCATATCTCAATAGGCATAAAGTCTCTCTCTCTTGTACGACATAGTTTTTGTAGCAGTTTCATAATCAGTTGTTGCATCTTAAAGGAGGAGGAAGAGAAGGCAAGATGTCAAACTCCCAGCTTATAGATCTGAAGGAGGGATCAGCCGTAAAAGCTCAGATTTGTTTGTATAACATATTGCATTCATATTTAGATTAGATCTATCTTTAGATCTATGTAACCCAGCAGACAAAGGATCAAGTCCTAGGAGGGTGGTTTTCCAAAGTTGTAGATCTAGAAGATCCTTTCTGGGTTATGTTGGGTTCCCATAACATTTACCAGATCTTGAATCTTGGCATGATCAGAGCTCCTGAGCTCCCCAGATCTGCATTTCCTTTTGTAGTATTTTCAGGTATATCGTCAGTAAAAGAGATAGGACAATATTTATTCTGTAAGCTCACCAGTTACGCAGTGCTAGTTGCAGCACCAATGTAGGGTGATTTTAGGCCATCTCTTGGGCTAGATCTACTCATCTTTTGTACATTGTGTAACTGATTCATCTCCATATAATAAAATAGCTCATATTCTCTGTATATTCTGATGTTTTATTTAGATTTATTGTTTACTTAGTTCTAGTTCTTATATCGTTTTTTAGTATTAATGAATTCCCCCTTTTGGGATATTACAAACTACTATTTCCATTGGTCTTATTTCAGAGTTAAAAAATTTTAATGCTACTAAATTTCATTCGGGTCTACAATATAATGGTGCAACGATCCATTCACTCACAAAATTGTGGTCGCATCGATGTTAATTTTCAACCAAGGTTGTCACCTTTACCACACCCATTTTCACATCCAAAAAAGAAATCATACTCCCTTTGTCTTTCTAGGCATGTTCACAACTTCATACATTGAATTTTTTGCATATGCTTTATCAAATTTGGATGACTTCATCCAAGCCTATGAGCTTATTATCTGCAAGTTGCACTTTATAATTTTATTCTACATGTTCTAAACATTAATTTAATGGAAAATTTTGTGCGAAATGGTTAAGTTCATAAAGGAGACACAAAACCAACTTACCAATATGGTTAAATAGTTCAGTCTACTCCTTTTCCTTGACCTTGCTTCCTACATATCCCAAACCATGAAGTACCTAAGGCATCAATTCCATTGACATAATTCTGTAGCTCATCATCGTAAAAATTCCATCATTCATTTATCTCCATCATCTTCGCATGCCTTAATTTGTGACCTCTGCCTTGGTTTTCTAAACTGTCTCACTAGTTCTAACCATAACATTATCACAAGTCACGCTTCATACCAAGGAATTATCACACTATTTTCCTACTTTCCAACCTATCACACTTAAGTTCAACCCATTCCATTTCTATGATCAACCGATCTACCTGAAGATCTGCTACCATGTCCATGTGGTCATTGTACAATCCTTCATGATCACATGATCCAGTATGGTGCCCAAGGCCTACTACCTTGACATGTTCACTGCATTGATATGTGTTCCATTCCTTTATGACCAAATGACCATGTTTTTCCAACGAATATCCAACTTGGCACCTTGTTGAATTGTCCAGGATTTTCACTGAGTTATGTGATCGAATCTACTCAGAAAACTTCTCTGATACCATCTAGGTAGAGCCAAAATTTGTATGATACAAAGAAACCCCTAGAAAGTTCCTACAAAAACTACCCAAATTCTCTGCCTGACATGAACCCGCATGACTACATTGTACTACCCTTTGTCCCACTAGAACTACTCTCTCGATCATATCACTAGCTCCACTACATGATTACTTGTATGACCCTTTGTGCACACTTCTTCCATTCACCTCATTCCATCTTCATTCTATCTTGCATTCCCTTTGTTCATCCACTTTGATTTGCTTCTAGTCACGGTGGTTCACTTCCTTCATTCTGTCTCTTTGGCTTGTATGCCTCCTCAATATATAGCCATCCAACTTAATTATTTTCTCTTCCTTTGTGGTTTTCCCCCTTGTCTTTTTCATGTTCTCATTCATTCCACCCCAAGGGGGTGTCACATCATTTGGAATATTTGTGTCGACTCACCAATATCACACAATTGCATTAATGGCACCAAAAACTCACATGCTTGTTGATTTTCTACACCCCAAATCATGCTAGTGAAGTCATCCTAACCATGCCTTGTCTCATCAGCATTTGTCTTTTTGCACCGACATCCTCTGCAAGAAATGGGAGCATTATGATTTTTCTTGATGTCTAGCTTGTGAATCCAAGGTAGTACTCCTTATTTCTTATAAGAGAATGTCACCATCGTCATGCCTATTCTACTCACACTTGATCTTAATCGATTGCATCCAAGTATTGCGTGTTTTTTTAAGTTTGGACATGCTTCCAACTGAGTGTATAATGTACTCTCACTTCAAGAAACATTCTTGTCTTCATTGCAGGTTTTGGAAGTTTGATAGATAGAATTCAAAAATTACAATCAATTTAAATTCAACACAACACAACAACAACGCAACATTTTCTTAGATCAAAGTTTTCCATGAAGACCTAGGTAAGGGTCTTATAGAATCAATATTAAAGCTTTCTCCAAGCTTAGCTCCACAACTTTATTCCTTTTTTCAATTTCGATTCCACTCAATGACTTTGACTTTAGTGATTAGTAATTCAATTGAGTTCATTTCATGACTCAATATCAATTCACATATGTTGCACAATACTTCAACTACAAGTAGATATCATTAAGATAATGTGAAACATACAATTCAAATTTTATTGATGAATATGCTAATAAGAAAAATTAATTTATTATCTATAAACTATCATGGATATTCCACTAGATAGTTCTCCATAACATATTTCATAATAATGTATTAAAATCCTAAGTTTTTACACTATTATAGTTTTATTAAACTTCTTTATCTGTAAGTTTAACTATAATTAGTGCATGCCTGCAAAAGGAACTTATGAAAAAAATTAAATAATGAAAAAATAAGCTTACACACACATAAAACACAAGATATGCTTTTCGTGAAACCCTTTCGAGAGAAAATCCAGTTGGAAGGTGAGATCGCTTCGCTCTCATTTTCTGCCTGGAAATATGGTTGTAGGTACAAAGAAGTAATGTTTGTGGCCCATGGGTTGCTACCGTGCATAGATATTTTTGGTGTTTTCTACCTCCTCTCTCTCCTATCTATCTTTTCTCAGCTATGGCACCAAATGCTCTCAAAAGAATGAAATGCCTCTTCCTCCTAGTGGTTCAATTATAACACAACCTAATAGACTACTAGTGGTTAATTTTGACTACGTCAACTCTTAAATAGAGTTTCAATATAGACTCTTCGAGGGTAATTTACATTAAAAACATGTATTTATCCCTTTTTCCATGAATAATTGGGGTTGAGATGACATCGTCCAAACTATAGGTGTGAAAACATGAAGGTCAATGTTTGAGTGACATAACTTTTTCATATGGGCACTGATTGATGTGCTTCTTGGGCCGTTGGAAAGATTTATGTGTGTAGAATAGCACGAAAATGCATTGTTTGATGCCTTAAAACTCTCCCAGAAGGTTTTAGACCCTGTTTCACCAAACTGGGTTTTGTCAGTAAAAATGGTCTCGAGATCTTATTCTTCCACTTTTTCCATTCTTAATGCATCAAGATGGATGAAAAAAAATATAATGATCCAACTCAGATAATACCTCCCCATTTTGGGAGGATTTTTGTCCCCAAAATATTTTACTGAATGAGGTGAGAAAAATTTTCCTCCACCTTCTCTCTGGCATACCATTTACCTTTGCCTAGAATGTTTCCCTTCAACCCAACATGCCAAAGGTCATGATACCCCTATCTTGTAGTTCTAGACCTCTTCTGCAAAATTGTATATGCATGTCAACTCTTCCTGAGCATCTGCTTCCAAATCCTCTATTGAAGGCTCATAGAGTTTCAAATTCTCTACATTCACAACTGAGTAACTGTGCATATATGGTGATAAACTGGGTCAATAGGAATTATCCCCCACCTTTTCCAATATATGAAAGGGGCCATATATGAAAGAATTTATTTTATTACTAGGACCCTACAACCTCTCCTTTTTCAAATGTATCCATACTATGTATCCCACCTTGAATGAATTTTCTGTTCTATGCTAATCATGACTAAACTTATACTTCTCTTATGACATATGTAGTGTTTCCCTACTTGTAGATGGATTTTCCTGCTCTTCTCTATAATTTTTTCAAGCCTCAAATAATTTCCTATAAGATCTTCGCTCAATCCACCTTATTTCCCATATGAAATATCCAAAGGTGAAGCTGTAAAATATCCAAAAAAAATTCAAATGAGAAATTTTTTGTAGAAGTGTGGATTTCTCTATTGTAGGAATGTTGTATGTATACTAGATTATCATCCCAGGTATTCAGATGATTTTTTTTTTATCCCCTTAGAAGCTGCATCAAATTATTTTTGAATACTTTTGTCTTCCCATATGTCTGTGGATGGAATGGTATAGATCTCTTCAAAATTTTATCCATCTTCTCCCACAATGTAGTTGATAATGCACTATGAATCTCATATCACTGTCACAAATGATGCTCCTTGGTATCCCAAAGTGCACCAAGACCTATCCATAGAATAAGTTTGTTTCTTCTTGCTTTTTGATGGTCTTTTTACAGGGCATCAGAACACACATCTTATTGAACCTTTCAACTACCATGAACAAGTAGTCAGGTCCCTTCCTGGTTGTCAATAAACCACCCACAAATTCCATGGGAATGTTTTCCCAAGGAAGAGTAAGTATAGGTGAGGGATGATATAGGCCTTGTTTCCTATTGCTAGGCTTTCTTATACAACAAATCATGCATACTTTTATGAACATAGCTACATAATCTTACACCTTGGGCCAAAACACATACCTCTACAATTTATCCATGATCTTTTCCCTACACCAAAGTGCCTTGTAACCTTGGAGGTGTAAGCCTCTCTAATTAGCCGCAATCACTCACCTTTCAGAATACATAGCTTATCCAACTTGTAAAATAACCCTTCCTCCATATGGTAGTAAATGGTTTTGTCACCATCATGCACATGAATCTAACTCTACATCTACTGATACACCTCTTTGAAGTCCTGCGATTTTGAGTAAGCCTCTATGTGTGCATCATACGTGAAGGGATCCATGTGCATAAGAATACCCAAAATTGTAATTTTTATGTGGGTGGCCTTGAAAGCATATTAGCAAACTTGTTTGTGTTTCCCTTCTTATAATTTATGACAAAATGAAACTATTGTAAAAGCCCCATCCAATTGTAGTTCCTGGTCTGTTGTAGCTTACTCTGGGCCCGCAAGTACTGTAACGGTAGGTGATATGTGTTGATTATTATCTCCTTTCCCATTAGATAGTTCTTCCACTTCTTCACAACTTCCACCATTCCATAGAGCTCCTTATCGTAGGTAGGGTATTTAAGGACTGCCCCACAAAATACTTCATAATGATAGCATATAGTCCTTCCTCCCTGCATCAAGACATCTCCCATAACATACCCAATTAAAAATGTCTTCATTTCAAAGGGTTGTTAAAATTTTGGTACTTCCATAACTAGTGCTTCATTGATCTTCTTCCTTATCTCCTCAAAGCCTTCTGCAGGAATTTCCCCCACTGGAAACTCCTACCACTTGTTGTTATGGTATGGAGTGGTGTTTCCACTATTGAAAATGTGACTATGAATTTCCTCAGGTAATTTTTTTCCCCAATGAAACTCATAACCTCAGGAACATTAGTATGAACCGTCCATTTCATGATGGTCTCCATATTTGAAGGATATATCTTCAACTCTCCTCCATTGATGACATACCCCAGATACACAAAATACTGATTTGCAAACTCACAATTTTTGAGATTTTCTAGCAACAGGTGCTTCTTCAATGTTTCTAGCACTTTCTACTAATGCTTCTTGGTTTAGATATAAATAAACATTCTGCAGGGTATCCCAATAATCTTGGGCTTCAAGAATTGTGTTCATTGATAAAGACCAAAATTAATAATTTTTCCCAGGAAAAGTCGGAGTTTGTGGCAAAGAGCTAGAAGAATCCATTTCTCCAAATGAAATAAATTAAAGAAATCTCGTTCTCATGCTCGTGCTCCTCGATATTTGAAACAAAATGTAACCTCATGCTAAAAACCTTGAGATTAGTTTACTTCCTGGCATTTAAATTTTTTTGCATCATCAGCTTGTTGCACCTTCCAACACATATCTCTTGTCAAATTTTGTGTACTATACTCACAGGCTGTGAAACTCCCAAAAATTTGACAGTTTTGTAAATTTTCGTTATTTTTCACATTTTCCTTTTTCTTATGATGCGAAAGTGACACACTAAGCTTTATTCACAGGTTTGAGAGTGACACATTTCATTTCTTCACAGGTGAAAAAGTCAAGTTGTTGTCACACTTTCTCTATTAATCTCATCAGCCTCTCATCCTCTGTGATTTCTTTGTGACCACCAAAAAAATTGAAATGTTTCTCTCTCTGGAGTCTTATGTGACTTGGTACCATGAAAAAGAAAAAAATATGTGGAGCAGATATTTCTCTTCTCAATATTTAAAAATAAAATAAATAGATTACATAGTAAACATCAACAATAAATGAATGGAGTGAAACTCAACTAAACTGAAATAAATCTGAAGTGAATATGACACCTAGCAGACAATGGAATTAAATATGATGACACCTAGAAGGAATTGATATTAGTATGTTAATAATTACAACCTCAAAAAACATAAACTAAGATGTTTTTTGGTCGAATTCTCAGCTAGGCTTAGAATAAAAAAAATGACATCCACCAGATTTTTTTTCCTTTTATTTTGTTCCAAATATTGTGTTATGAAACCAACTCCAAAAATAGAAGAAAAAAGAGATCAACACCTTATAAATAACCTACTTCGAGGGGGGAACTCCCTTTACATTACATAAATGAACAATTCTTCAATGATACAAATGACAAAACCTCCTTCTATATATAGGAGTCTATGGGTTCAGAATATAATCCTAGCCAACCTAAATATAATAATGTAAGGGAAAAATAATAACAATATTGGGGTTATAGGGGTATAACAATAACAATAAGGAGGTTAAACTAACAACAATAAGGGACTATACTAGTAATATATGGACCTAACATGCTCCTCTCCTTAAAAACATTTTTTCCTCAATGCTTGAGTAGCTCTAGATGCTTCTGTATAAAATTATCATCCTCCCATGTAGAATATTTAGTGGTTAAGTTATTCCACTTCATGAGATACTCTGAAATTGATCGATTTCGTAGGTTTCCAGTTCTTGTTTCCATGACTAATTCATGTTCCAATATGATTTTTTCTTCCTCATCAAGTTCTGGCAATATTGTTTGAACTGGAATTTTGTAACCTATAACCTTGTTTAAGCATGGAATATGGAAAAATTGATGCACTTGCAAAGAAGCAGGAAGCGCCAATTTGTATGCCATGGTTCCAATCTTTTGGAACATCTTGTAACGACCATAGTACCTTGGCGATAATTTATTATCCTTCTTAGCTTGCTTGAGGGACATTTATTTGTATGGTTGTATCCATTAAAATACCCAGTCTCCTACATCAAAACTTATCTCGCTCTGATGCTGATCTGCATGTTGTTTCATTCAATTTTGTGCCAAATTTATGTTATCCTTTAAGAGTTTGAGAACTTCTTGTTGATGCCCGATGTGATCTTCCATTTCTTGAATCTTAGGATTTTCTCTTAAAGAAGATGTGACAGATGGTGGATGATATCCATAAGTGCCATAAATGGGGTCATTTTTGCTGCGGTATGGAATGAAGTGTTATACCATAATTCAGCAAGAGGTAACCACTTAACCCATTGTGTTTTCTTATCATATATAAAACAACAAAGATATCCTTCCAAACATGTATTCACTATCTGAGTCTGACCATCGGATTGAAGATGATAAGTTGAGCTATGAGCTAGTTGAGTACCCAAACAAGAAAATTATTTCATCAAAAAATTTCCAGTAAAAATGGCATCTCTGTTACTTACAATAATCTTTTGGTTTCCATGTAGCTTTTGAATTGGTTCCATAAATGCAGTAACAACTGTAATTTCTTTAAATGGATGAGATAATGCACAAAAGTGTGCATACGTGGTAATTCTATCAACTACCACCATGATGACACTCTTTCCTTTAGATTTAGGTAAACCTGTGATAAAATCCATTGAAATATCCTCCCAACATTAACTTGGAATGGATAAAGGTTGTAGAAAACCCGGGGTCTTAATTGTCTCAACTTTATTTTGTTGGAAAACCAAACATGTTGCCACAAAATTTTGAATATCAGATTTAAGGTCATCCCAAAAAAAATCTTTCTTCACCCTGTGGTAAGTTTTTAAAAATCCTAAGTGTCCTCCTAAAGGAGAAGTGTGCAATTTCAAAATAATATTTTGTTTTATTTGGTAATTCTTACAAATATCTAAGAAATAATTGTACCATAAGGAATCATTTTTCCAACTAAATGTATAATATGTACTAGGATCTGGCTGCAACTTTTGAATGAGTGTCCACACTTCTTCGTACTTCTTCCATGTAGGAATTTACAGGGTAAGCTCCACAGATCAAGAACCAAAGGTCACCTCTCACAAAAAAATCACAAATCAATACACCAGTATAATCACATGGTTAAATCCCTCAAAGAGGGAAACAATCCATGCCCTGAGCCAACGCGGCCACTTCAGGGAATTTATTAATATAAAAGAAAAGTTACATATGTTTCTCTCATAAACGGTTAACCTAAAAATGACCCTCCACGATCCTTATATAGAGTTCATGGACCAATCGAGTGTTAATCCATGGATCAAGTGTCGTTAATATCGAGGTGAGAGATAACTGTTAGATCACTACAAAACATGACCATCAGATTATAAGTTACAAATGTACATGGTAAAGAAACACACTTTACCTAACTCTACACTAGACTAAGTTATTCTTAACTATTTCCTATGTGTCGAAATATCCTAACATCCCCACTTAAGAACAACTTGGGATAGGATTTAAGGATTTACAAAGGTGACACAAAAGGAGTCGATTTCCTATGTGTCTAAATATCCTAACATCCCCCCTTAAAAAAAATTGGGATAGGATTGAAGGATTCACAAAAGTGACACAATAGGAGAAGGAAGGAGGCATTAGAGCCTATCCCCCCCTTAATGAAAACTTTCCTGAACTCCAATCATGGATCAAAGTTTGGTAAACTTCTCTTCTGTGAGAGCCTTTGTAAAGATATCAGCTACTTGATCATTGGTTGGACAGTACTGCACTTTAAGAACATGATCATGAATGAGCATTCTGATGAAGTGTATGGGGAGTTCAATGTGTTTCATACGCTGATGCTGAACTGGATCTTTAAATAGCTGAATGGAGCTCTGATTATCACACCAAAGTGTATTTGGATGCTACTGATGAAGACCAAATTCAGATAGAATCTGACGAAGCCACATGGCTTCCTTGCTGGCTTCAACTGCACCATGATACTCTTCTTCTGCTGAAGAAAGTGAGATGGCACTTTGTTTCTTACAAGACCAAGTAATAGGTCTCAAACCAATATTAAATACATATCCTACAGTAGACTTTCGATCATTAGGGTCACCAGCCCAATCAGAGTCAGTTAAACCAATCAATAATGGAGATGCCCCTGCACTGTAATGAATCCTGAACTAAATTTTACCTCGAATATATCAAAGTATTCTTTTATTTTCTTTCCAGTGACTTTCATGAGGTTGGTGCATAAACCGAGCGACAAGACTGATGGAAAAGGAAAGGTCAGGACGGGTATGGGTTAGATACAAAATTTAACCAACAAGTTGATGGTATAAGGTAGCATCAACTTTAGGGGTAGTACAGTTGACTGAAAGCTTGACTCCAGACTGAAAGGGAGAAGGGGAAAGCTTACAGTCTTCCATGTGAAAGTGTTGTAGAAGATCACAGGCATACTTGGACTAAGAGAGGGTAATGCCTTCCTTAGATTGCAAGACTTGAAGACCATGGAAATAATAAAAGTTTCCTAAGTCTGTCATTTCAAACTTCTTTTTGAGGCTATAATTCACATGGTTTATATGGTTTGGATCACTACAAATAAGGATAATATCATCAACATAAAGGACAAGGATGGTGAAGGAATTACCCACCTTCTTTGTGTAGATAGTGTTGTCAGAATGACACTTAGAAAAGCCATTATCTAATAAAAATCTATCCATTTTGGCATACCATGCCCAAGGAGCCTGTTTGAGACCATAGAGAGACTTCCTAAGGCAACAAACAAGGCTAGAGTCTTTTTGGATAAAGCCAGGGGGTTGTTCCATTTAGATTTCTTCATGCAAATCTCCATGTAAGAAGGAGGATTTAACATCCATCTGATGAACTTCCCATTTAAAGGAGGCAGCAAGGGAAATAACAAGGTAGATAGAATTAATTTTGGCAACAGGGGAGAAGGTTTTAGTATAGTCAATGCCTTCAACTTGTGAAAAACCTTTAGTGACAAGACAAGCTTTATGTATATCCACTTTTCCATCTGGTCCAAACTTTTTTTTGTAAACCCATTTGCATCTGACAAGTTTTCTTCCTTTTGGAAGAGGAACAAGATCCCAAGTATTGTTTTCCAATAAGGAATGATACTCTTCATTCATAGCTTATTCCCAATCTAGATGACTGGAGGCTTCTTCAAAGGTTCCTGGATCAAGTTTTTCTAGAACTTGAGGCAATAAGGAAGAGGCTCTTTCGAGCTGAGAATGTGTACGTCATCGTTTGACAGGGTCACCTGCAAGAGAACCTACTGCATCCTGAGTAGAGCGGACCCATCTTGGAAGCAGTGGAGTATAAGGAACAATTGCAAGATCTGGAGGAGGATTGTCATCCTAGCTGTCATCATCTAAACTAGAAGGAATGCTATTAAAAATAGAAGAGATAGAGAGAGAGGTGGCACATATTCCGAATCAGGCTCGCAGGCCAAATGTGGCACACCCACCAAACTAGGCTCGTAGGATGATATATTTTCATCAAAATTTACATCTCTTCTAACGATTATATTTTTGGATTTGGGTTGAGGAAGTCTATATCCTTTGACATCTTTAGAATATCCAACAAAAATACGTTTTCCACTCTTAGGTTGTAAGGCTTTATGTTTCGCATATGGAATATGGGCCCAAGCATCACTTCCAAAAACACGAAAGTGACTTACATCTAGTTGGATTGAGCTCCAAGCTTCTTCTAGAGTTATATTCTTTAAAACCTTAGTAGGAGTGCGATTTATTATGTAATTTGCACAGTTAATGGCTTCTGTCCAAAAATTGAGACCAAGTCCTTTAGATTGAAGCATACAATTAGCCATTTCTTTTAAGGTGCAATTCTTCCTTTCAGCTACACCATTTTGTTGTGGAGTATATGGAACATTATGTTGCATTTGAATGCCATGCTTAGTGTAGAATTTGATAAATTTGTTGTTAACATATTCTCAACCATTTTTTGACCTTAACTTAAGAATTTGATGTCCATATTTTTTCTCAAAAAATGCCTTAAAGGCCAAGAACATGTTAAAAAATTCACTCTTGAGTTTTAATAAATATACCCAAGTGCGTCTGGAAAAATAATCAATGAAAATTAAGAAGTACTTGCAACCGGAGAAAGAAATAACAGGAAGTGGACAACATAAATCACTATGCACAAGCTGCAAAGGGGCTGAAGCATGCCAAGAGGTACGTTTATCAAAACTATCCCAATGATGTTTTCCGAGTACACATCTGGAGCAAACACCATCCTGGCAAGATACCATAGGAAGGCTCATCACCATATTTTTCTTACATAGAGTTTGAAGAGAGCGATAGTTTAAGTGATCAAATTTCTCATGCCAAAGTTTGCTAACATCATCATTATGAGCAACAAAAATAGAGGGAAGAGATGATGATGCAAAGTTGTCAAACTTATACAACCTTATGGAATCATCAGCAATGCCAGTAGCTAAAATATGTTTAGGATATTTGAGGTCCTTGATTACAACATCATGAGGTGATAATTCTACTATTTTCCCTTCACCTGAATGAGTTATCTGATAAACATATAGAAGGTTGCATGACAAGGTAGGAACACATAGTACATCATTAAACTGACCATTATCTAGATGAATGGTTCCAGTTCCTACAACACTAAGAGATATATCATCACCAACATAAATATGTTTGGTGTTAAAATCATTTAAAGAATAAAACATGGATTTATTATTATCCATGTGGTAAGATGCTCCAGAATAAATGATCCACTCATGAGAAGGAGGAGAAGAAGATACATTTAATGCATAATCAGATCTTGATGGTTGACAACCACAAGTAGAAAGTTCCATGCCTGAAGATGAAGTTGAAGAGTGATCCAAATTGATGTTGTGCCTCCTCATTGCTACTTCTAAGGCTTCCATCTTCTTAAAACATTTGGTCTCTATATGGCCATCCCAGTTGCAAAATTTCCAATGTCTCTCTGTCTTCTTCCCTTTGTTATGATTTTCCTTATTATTTTGGTGATTTGATTTTTTAATTTGCGGCTGAAATTTCTTAGGGCCCTTGTTTGGTTTAGGACCATATTTTTTAGGATACTGCTTCTTGGGATTCTTTTGATATGGTTGTTGTTGGGCTTATAAATCTTTCTTAGAAGCATTTCCATTAGTGATAAGAACAAGGTGTAAAGTTTTTTCTTGTTCTCTTATCAAAGAATCACAAAAGGCATCAAAACATGGATTCTTGTAGGTGTATCCTGAAGAAATGATGGCTTCTGTACTGGAATGGAAGGCAGAAACAAATACAGAGTATGCAGGGCCAAGCTTAGTAAAAATGCAATAGATGAGGCTACCACCTTCCTTTTTGACCTTAAAACCTTCTAAAATAACTCTGAGGGTCCTGAATTTGGACAAAAAATCTTCAATAGAGGAGAAATTATTGTGGTCCAAATTAAGCAACTCATTTTCAAGCTGATGGGCCCTGATTTGATTTTTAATGCCAAAGACAATATTTAGCTTGTCTAGGGCTTCATGAGGGGTGTCAATGTCAAGGATATGAAATCGAATATCTTGAGCAATGGGCATTCCTATCAACCCTCGTGCTTGATCTTGTTTATTTTCCCGTTTAGCAACTTTATCATCATCAGAAGATTTAGTTTCTAGCCCTATGGCTATTCTATAAAGCCCTTTACTTCTAAGTATATCTACCATGTGAGGTAGCCATTGGAAATGATTGGTGCTGTTAAGAATAATCGGGCATGCACTTTCCATTTAAAAAAAAAAAACTAAAGCTAAGAAAAGCTAAAACTAACTTCTCCAATGGAAATATTTCGAAAAGTTAGGCAGTTAAAAAAAAAACGGCTCAAAAACGGCTTCTGGATGAAGAAGTTATGCCTTTTGAAAAACTTAGTTGTAGATGCCGAATAGTTACAGGAATGGGATGAAGTGTGGCTCTTTTAAAACAAAATTCCGCCCCTTTGAACAAAAACTTTTTACAAAAGAAACTTGAGAAGGAGACTTGAACCCAAGACCTCTATTCTCATAAACTAACCCCTCACCAAGTGAGATAGTAAAAGGATTATGTTATTTTAGAAAGGAGGAAGGAGGGATTATTATTATTATTATTATTATTATTATTATTATTATTATTATTATTATTATTATTATTATTATTATTATTATTATTATTATTATTATTATTATTATTATTATTATTATTATTATTATTATGGGGGGTGTGCGTGCATTTTCCTGCACAAAAACAAGTAAAAAAAAAAAATTGAAATGTAGAGCCTTATGACAGAATGTTAGATTCTTGGTTAGCCTTACGAGAAACTATCACTTTTTTTTAATATTTCTGATTTTCCGAGATCACACAAAGACACGGGGAAAGAGCATACATAGCAAAAAAAGTCCCTTTTTCCTGTTTCTAATTTGTCGATATCGCATGGAGCGCAAAGAAAATAGCATACACAGAGAAGAGGGTATAGATCTGACAAATAAATAAAACCTTAATACAGAAAAAAAACCAAAATAATCAGAACTATTAACAAATATAACTGCAAAATAGATGCTTTATACCTCTAGCTCTAAACTGACATAACTTGGGTAGCCAGAAACCTTTTCGCATGAAACGAGAGGCGTTAATCACTGTAATAGATGCTACGGACACAACCGAGCCATTATCCAAGCCCAAAAATGTTTATAAATAGTATATCTATGAAAAAAAATTCGCATGCATTCAAACCGACTTCAGGGAATTTATTAATATAAAAGAAAAGTTACATATGTTTCTCTCATAAACGGTTAATCTAAAAATGACCCTCCATGCTCCTTAAATAGAGTTCATGGACCAATCAGGTGGTAAGCCATGGATCAAATTTCATTAATACCAAGGTGAGAGATAACCATCAGATCACTACAAATCGTGACCGTCAGATTATAAGTTACAAATGTAAATGGTAAAGAAACACACTTTACCTAACTCTACACTAGACTAAGTTATTCTTAACTATTTCCTATGTGTCGAGATATCCTAGAATTCCATTGATCCCTTGCTTTGGCTATCCAATCTGGTTGGATAATAGAAATGGCACAAAGAAATTCTTCCACCTCTCCATCCTTTATTGAGAGTGCAACATTTAGCTTCCCTTTTTTGTAGATGATTTCAAAGTCATAACCAAACATCTTTGTGACCCATTTTTGCTTCTCTTCTAAAGATAGTATTTGTTCTAAAAAGTGTTTAAGAGTGTCATGATCAGTTTTTACCTTGAAATATATTCCCATTAGGTAAGGTCACAATTTCTTTAGTGCATGTAGTATTTCCAACATTTCCTTCTCATAAATAGCTTTGTGTAAATACTTTCCTTTTATTGGATGGCTTTCAAAAGCAATGGGTCTTCCTTCTTGCATTAAAAAAACACCAATTCCATTTCCATAGGCATCCCATTCCACAATAAGGTATTTGTGAAGTCTAGCGTAGCTAAGACCGGTGCTAGGCACATTGCCTCTTTAAGCTATTGAAAGGCCTTAGTTGCTTCAGGAGTCCATGAAAATGCATATTTCTTCAATAATTTTGTTAGAGGTTTTGTTATTCTCCCATAATTCTTAACAAACTTGTGATAATACCATGTTAACTTGAGAAATCCTCGCAACTTCTTTATGGTTGTGGGGAATTTCCATTCCTTAATGTCTTTAAATTTGTTAGGGTCCACCTTAACACCCTTGTGAGATACAATATGACCCAGATATTCCACCTCTTGTACTCCAAAGAAAAATTTGGATATTTTTTAATATAATTATTTCTCCTCGAATAGTTTGAGCACCCTGTCAACATGTTGAACATGATCCTTCCAAGAGATGTTGTATATTAGTATACCATCAAAAAATACTAGCACAAATTTTCTAAGGGTTTAAAAATTGAATTCATCAACCCTTGAAATGTGGAAGGTTCATTGGTAAGGCCAAAAGGCTTGACCAAAAATTCATAATGACCATCATGAGTTAAAAATGTTGTTTTCGGAATATATTCAGTCTTCATTCTAATTTGATGATATCCTGAATGATGATCCAACTTGGTAAAATAAACTCCTCCATGTAATTCATCCAATAATTCATCACTCACAGGAATGAGAAATTTATCTTTAAAAGTGAGCTTATTGAGCTCCCTATAATTGAGACACACACGCCATAATCCATCCTTCTTGTGCACCAATACTACTCGAGTAGAGAAAGAACTTTGACTAGATTTAATTATACTAGCCTCTAACATTTCTACAATCATACGTCCAATTTTTCTCTTTTGGACATATGGATATCTGTAAGGCCTGATGTTTGGAGGAACACTTCCTAGAATCAAATTAATATAATGATCATGATAAAAAATAGGTGGGAGTCCTTTGGGAGTTTGAAACACCTTAGAATGATTGTCCAAGACTTTTTGGAGATATGGAGAAATACATGATTTTGATGTTGGAACTTTAGTGAGCATAATTTTGAAATTATGACTCATTGTTCATTCTTCAGAAGCTTTTTCATGAAATTAGAGCTTATTATCTTTCCAAAATTCCCTGTGATACCGCGTAATTTGATTTCCTTTCCTTCTGAAAAAAATTTCAAGAAAATTTCTTGATAATTAAAATCTACAGTCCCCAAATATTGTAACCATTGTAGTCATAGTAAAAAATCATCACCTCCCATTGGAATGGAAAACATTGGACTATTGAACACATATTCCCCCATGGTTAGCTTGATATTATGTCATTTTCCAGAGAAATATATAGTTCCTCCATTTGCAACCATCACTTGACATTCTGGTGCTAGGTATAGGAAACAATTCAATTCCCTTGTTACCTTACACTGAATAAAATTATGGGTACTACCCGAATCAATCAACACTATTAAATTTTTATTCTACATATGTCCTTCTATATTGAAAGTTTTAGGAGTGGTAATTCCTTCCAATGCATTACACGATATGGTAGGACTCATTTCTTTTTTAGGGTTGGTTCCTGGTGTATATCCTTTTCTTTTGAAGTTTCTTTTTCATTTTCTTACTCCTCCTCAAAATCTATGTAAAATAATTTCTTCTCAACACACTTATGACCTTTAGTATATTTTCTATCACAACTGTAGCAAAGCCCTTTTTCATTTTTTTATTCCAATTTTGTGGTGTCAACCTTGTAGGTCGTGGATGTCTAGGAGTAGCAACACTTCCATCTTTATAGATGTGAGTTGCAGGCTTCCTTGTCGCCATAATTTTTCATTTTATTTTTCTTGCCAACCTGAATGCCTTCTCCAATGAATCAGGTTCTGAAACATGAACTTCATGTTGGATGTTATCCTTGAAAGTCCCTACGAGGACACCAATCCTGTGTTCATCTGGAATACCAGTTACCCTTATATTCAATTTTTGGAAGTCCTCAATATGCTCCACCACTAAACCCTTTTGTTTGATATTTATCATTTGGCTAAAGAAGGTGCTGCTCTTTGTATCCTCATAATGTGCTATCATTTCCTCTGTAAAAATTGACCAAGTGACAATTTTTTTATGGGAGCAAAGCCATTGATACCATACAAATGTATTTTTCTCTAAATGTAAAGTTGCAATGCGTACCTTTTGTGTGTTTTGCACATTATTGAGATCAAAATATTGCTCCATCTATAGTATCCATGTTATGTGATCCTTGCCATCAAACATCCTCATATCAATCTTTGGAATATGGTGGTTCTTCCATCCAACATTAGAGTTTATGAAATCACGATTAACATTTATTTTGTTCTCATCATGAGTTTCCTCTACCACCTTTTCGCCATTAGGAGACATTTCTTTTCTCAACTTTATCAAACCTTCCATGTCTGCTTTTAGATTATTCTTCATGTTTTCCATGTTGTCTTTCATTTTTTCTTCCATGTCATCCATCTTACCTTCCATGCTAGCTTCCATGACATTCATATTAGCTTCCATGACTCTTCTGAGACCATCCATCTTAGCTTCCATGCCTTTCTTCAAAACTTCCATTTTATTTTTTGTTGCTCTTTCTGAGAGAAAATTTTGGTGCACTTTCTCTTGTAATTTTAATATCTCATGTTTCATTTCTTTGTCTTCATGAGTTATAGTAGAGCCTTATGATGGGTGAATGGGTTTTGAATTATTTTTTGGGGGCATTTTAGAACCCAATATGGATATCTATTCTAAAATATTCCATTGGAATCAATTGAAACTAATTTTTCACACAAGACTTACGCATTTCAAAAAAAAAATACACACCTTTTTCTTGCTTTTGAGGAGCTCAATATTGAAATTGAATTATCTTTGTGATTTTGGATCTTTAATATCTGAAATTCGGCCCTGTAGTAGCCCGCTAAATCTTATATTGAATTCCACAGGTCCGACTTGATTTGTATTCTTTAAGGCAAAGTTATGCCCTGTTAGCCACCTACTAATTTTTTGACAAGAAAACAGGTGGCTAAAATATTTTTGAGCCTTCAAGAGATACATTTACCTTGTAAACCTATCATTATCAAAGCCTCCATGTGTTTTCTATCCTTTAAACAGTCTTCATTGTTGTTCCCCTTAAAAATCCCTGCTATTTTGAGAAGAAGAATTCTTCAAAAAGGCCTCCATTTCCCCTTATTTCATTCCCACAAAGCCTCTATTTTCATCACCTTTTCCCTTTTCAAAGTCCCTCATCAACCCTCTAGATCAACCTAACTCCCCTTTAAACCTTACAGTTGCCCTTTTTTTGGTTTAAAAACCTCCTTTTCTGCGTACCAGAACCCTTCTCTAAGCCTTAAAAACATTCATTTTGGCTTGAAAACACTCATTTTTCATTGAGGCATTAAGCCCCCTTCGGCGAAGCCCCAGCCCCTTTCTCTGCATGCAACTAGGCACCGGAACCAAGCGTTAAAGCCCTAGGTGCTAATCACAATTATATTTTCCCATTGGAGCCTTTCCTTTGTTATGCCTATTTTTCCCGATGCGATGAGATTTGGTCTATTGACCTTCGTTTCAAATCCCCACCATTGATATTTCAAGATCTAACAGCCAGCGCTGATAGCAAACCCCACCCATCATTTCTCTCCATTTTCCCCTCCGATTGCATATGGACCATCGATCTGGTTCTGGATCAGATGGCTGGCATGTGATCGCACAATCGCAAAGGCTTAACCCCTCTCCATTACCCTCTGATTGATTATGGACCGTTGATCTACCATTCTAATCCGACGGCCATGGTGTAATTGCACATCGTAAAGAGCCCAATCCCGTGCATTGACCTCTCCCGATTTGCGCACCCTGATTGGATCTCAACCGTTCATCATATAGATCCAACGGCTCTGTTTTCTCACCAAAACCACCCGTCCCTGATATGATTCTTCTTTTAATCCTAGCCATTGATCATTTGATCTTACATTTCACATTGCATCATGTCTTCATCCATTATTTCTTTGATCAGAGCTTCCATAGAGTTTCACCAGATGATCCCCACCGTTGATCTCCTCCTGAGATCCAATGTTCCACATTGGATTCCACCCCCGCCCTCTGGGTCCCACCATTAAAGGCCCTGGATTTCATGCATTTTGTTACTTTTCCTTTGTAATCCACCTGAAATTAAACCTTAGTGTATTAACACTAAAACTCATTTCTTCTGTCTAACCTGCCTCCCAAGTAAATCCTGACCAGTGATCACCTTTTCCTTATCTAATCGAACGATTTGTGATCCTCTTTGCACCAAACCTCCAGTAGAGCATTATTTCACTGTTCTACAATGTCTTTCACCCGTTTTCGCCTACTTTCACCATTTCCACCACCATCCCACAAGCCTCCACAAAAAATCTTCCACCACTTCCCTGGATTCCATAACGAAGTTTATTGTATTATGCAGGGTATACAGATGGTGAGACACATTCTGTCTCCACTGTCACCATAACGGTGACTCAGAGCACAAATATGATCATTGCTGAAGCAGCAGAGAGCATCAGTGAAGGAAATTAAGGGATTTAATGGCTCCTAATTGAAGATCCAACGCCTATAATCCAATGATTAAAGGAAGAAAACACAGAGGAATATCATGAGGATGATTAAGAGGCTTAATAAAGCCTAGTGCAAATGAAACAAGCCATATCTGTGATGTAATAATAGTAGAATGTATTTTCTTAGAAAGTACACCTTCCGATAGCATTCCCCATGCCTCCTCGAGCCCTTAAAGGTTATTACACTGACAGAAGCTTCTAAAGCTATCAGGACAATAGTTATGGAAGTATGGGAGACCTTGTAGACTTTCTATCCATGTTACTTATTTCAGAAGGAAAATACAGAGTACCAAATAGCTAGAAAGGACTTCAAAGATCATACCTGAGGTTAATTTCAACCTGAAAAAGGACTTCAAATAGCCTAAAGTGTCGATACAGATCCATTAAGAATAATGGGCACGAACGCTTCCTCCACTTTGTCTTAATGAAATCAATTAAGTTTACATCTACTACTCCTCCTCCTCATTCCCCTATAAATATTCATTGAAAAACATTGTAATGGTTGTTGTTGTTGGTTGTAGGGATTCATTCGACTGTTAGAACTGTTATTGGGGGAAGTAGCTGGATAGTTTGTAATTTAGTAGGCTGGGAGGAGAAGTTTGGAATGTAACATCCATTGAGCTCAAAGTATGTGATTGGTTTTGCACATCAATTGAACAAGAAAATTTCACAGGATCTTGGTCTATATTACGAGTGATGTTTTCCTACTGCAATTTTTTTATTTCATGCTAAATCATACTGTCCATTATTCTCTAATAAGAATCAGTAATTTGGCTTAGGATATACTCTTGCATAGTACCCTAATGCTTTCCTACTCTTCTTATCTTTGATGTTTTCTGCTAATAGTGTATTTAGGAGCAAATTCACATAATTTAACCAGTCAAAGATGTTGGTATTACCCATGCTTACTGATGTTTGAATTTGGAGTTTTCCACTTAGATGTTCTTGTTGGGTTTAAGCTAGAATAATTTGGATACTGGGGATTTAGAGTTAGCCCTGTCCACTGGGGTCCTTTTCCAACAGATTGGCCTTTCTAAGATCCCTTTGAGCTAGTGTCAAAAGCATTGAAGGTCAAAAGTCCTTCTCTTATCTCAGGCCTTGCTCTATGTTAAATATTAATTGTTTTTTCCTTGAGATTATGCTGAAAGCAGGCCTAGAGTTAAATGACCTCTGTCCTGATCTTAAGCTACCCTTTGTGTCTTCATTGAGAGTTTCCTTTGAGTATGTCAAAGCAGGATAGGTTAAAATTCCTTACCTGATCTCCAGACTGCACTTGGGCTTCTGTCTTTCTTTCACTTCACTCCTCAATGTTTCCATTCCACCATCTATCTAAAAGATCCTTTAGTGTGGATGACTTGCACTATGGAAAAACTTGGATAATTTTTATGCAAGTAATCCCATTTCATGACTCCATAGCCCAATGGTTTGACACTTTCTTGACCTATCTTATTTTGTCGAAGCATCCTACGACTTTGTTCCTTTTTTCCCTTTTATAGTCTTCTCAGTTAATGATATCCAACCAATCCAACCAACCAAGCAAAAAAATTAAAAACCATGTGCTTCATACCTAGCCTAATACCTCATTTTGAGCTTTAAATATATATCATTTCTTTACATTTATAGATAGATCCCTCTCTAGATCCAGGAGGGCTAGATCCTAGGATCCCAAAGTGGTTTGATGTTGTCTGGTCTTTTGGTCTTGCCAATCTAGCCAAGACACTGGAACCCCAACATAATTGCGACTCCACCGGGAAAAATATGAGTGTCCTTAATTGCTAATATCTGGTCATGTGTCCCATTGTCATCTGCCAACATAATGGTGACTCCACTGGGGAGAGAGAACACTTAGCTTAGATTGGCATTCAATTGCTAATGGTGGATAGTAGCCTTCTTCAAAAATTCAAATTCATCCACCTGGTGACACCACACTCCATAATTCTCAAAGAATCCACTAGAGGAAGAACCTAAAATATGGCCAGACCTCATAGAAGTATAGAACATTTAGGCTGGATTTGGTTTAAAAAAATAATTGTTTTTATCTACCACTACGTTCTATCCTACTTTAAGCCTGATCACGTGCACAAAGATGAGATCCACATTGAGTATAGGAAAGATCTCAAGCCTCAGTCTTCAGACCATGTGCGGACCTATACACCTATGAAATACCTAGTGGAACCAGAGCCTCATGTTCTATCTCTCCCTCCTAAAGAAGCTTCAAGCAGTCATGAGCCTCTTGTTGCATTACCTACACCTACAAAGGTCATAGAAATATATAAGCCTCTGGTTTTTCCTCTTATCTTCTAACCTCTTCCTGCAGGACTTACAAATATGCTGCCCCTTTTTGATGGAGAGAATTCAAAGATCACTGTTGAGTAGCATGTTCAAAAACTTGAGGATTTACTTGACTTGTATGAAATAGAAGAAGATGATGTGTGTATTATATTTTTTTCCTTGTCATTACAAGGAAATGCTAAGAGTTGGTTTAAAAACCTTCCAGTTTCAAGCATCATCAATTTTCAGCAGTTTGCTCAAGTTTTCCTTGATAGATGGGTAGTCTCGGGAAATGTCTTCCTCATCCTAGAAGAATACCAGAATTTGAAAATAATTCCAGGGGAGACAGTACAAAAATTTTCAGCCAGGTTTAATGAGGTATATAATGCAATACCTACTGAGATAAAACCATCCTTGGGATGGGCTTTATTGTACTATCCGAGTTCTTTTGATCATGAGGTGGAATTCCATATAACAGAAAGAGAGCCTTCGAGCCTGGAGGAAATGCAGAACATAGAAATTACTGTCGAATACAACCTATGGTGCAGGGAGGAAATATTAAAAGAAACTAAAAATAACCAAGCAGAGAAAAAAACGCTGATCTCTGTAGAAACCAAGCTAGAAAAATTAGTAGAAACAACCAACACCTTGCTACACATAGAAGAGGAGGAATATGAGGTTGAAACCAGAAAAGATGATTGGAAAAGACCTACACCTTTTCCTCAGGAAAGGAAAACCAGATCAATGCAAGACATGAGTTACATGTAAAGCATGTATGGTGAACAAAATCTTAGATCAAAGAATGAACTTGCAAATTACTTTGAAGAAAGACTTGCTGAAAATCCAGAAGGTTTGATTGGTAACATTGCTTACAATTATGATTTCTCTATTGTTGATATTTCTGATGATAATTTTTTCCAAAGTGAAACTAAGCTTGTAGGACCATCATCATTATATTCATGGGAGGGATATCAAGAACAACAACTTCAAGAAAGCGATGAGCCAATGCAGGATATCTATGGCACTGATGAGGAAAGTGTTGAAAGCCTAAGAGCAGATGAAGATTCAATGAATCTTCACTCTGTTATATATCAGATCACCAGTAATGATTTCCATGAATATGGAAGTTAGCAGCTTTCTAGTTCAGAGGATGAGGAAGAAAGAAATGAAGAAACTCTTGAGAAAGTCGAACATACTAGACCTTCTCCTGAAAGGGTGAGGTAACCGAAGAGACCCCTTCTAAATAATATGTTGGTCTTATCAGAGAGCTCAGCTCACCAGGACAACATATCTTAGAGCTACAAGAGGATAGCACTATCAAATATAATGAGCCCTACAGCTCAGAAAGTGATGAAGGCAAGGAAGGGGTTCTCTCTCAAAGAAATATTTGTCGTGATCCAGTGGAGGAAGAGGTATTCCTGGTTGACACTTTTCTGCCAAACATTCACAGCCAGTTATCATTTCATGATCCTTATGTTCATTCCCTGCAAACATTTGAAGAAGGATCAAAGGTCATCTTGAGCAGCATGTTGTAGACAAAAAGAAACCTTTTTAAAGCTGCTGTTAGAAAACAGAGAGATTGGGAGTGGCCCTGCCTATCCAGCATGCTCAAAGAGATGAGAAGAACAGACCAATCATGGAATCATTTGATGGACTGGATGTATTGGAAAAGAAGGTTTATTAGCTAGAATTGTAAATATGTCAAGTTAGAGTAGGGTAGGTAGGAAATCTCAATAAAAGCTCAGCCTGTAAGCATGCAGTTAGTTGTTTTTTATTTCTACAAAGTCCAGCAAACCAGACAATCTAATCCTAGTTTGACTGTGTTTCAATTTCTATTTTAGAATGTAGAGAAAGAGATCTCCTAGACAGCTTAATCCCAATGGATATTAGTTTAGGTAGAGAAGCTATGAGGCCAACTGTGTAATTTGGTCTCATGGAGAAATAAGGGTAGTAGTAGAATAGGTTTATTTTCCTGTTTGTAAATAATTGATGATGTAAAGGGTCTACAAGTCCAAATGCACCCAGAAGAAAAAATGTTAGGAAAATAGTATGGGTAGGTAGTTGTTTGGGAGAACACTACTACTGATATGATGTCTTCATGATTTGTGGTAGCTGATAAAGAAGAAAATGAAGTGTCAAGTACCAGGCATCTCGCCTACCCCCAAAGATTATTTTTTGAGGTTCTTGACACCTTCAAGAAGATGCCATCCCCATGTGGAGCCACTGTTAGCCACCTATGAATTTTTTGACAAGAAAAAAGGTGGCTAAAATGTTTTTACACCTTCAAGAGATACATTTCCCTTGTAAACCTATCATTCTTGAAGCCTCCATGTGTTGTCTATCCCTTAAAAATTATTCATTGTTGTTCCCCTTAAAAAGCCCTGCTGTTTTGAGAAGAAGAATGCTTCAAAAAGGCCTCCATTTCCCCTTATTTCATTCCCACAAAGCCTCTGTTTTCATCACCTTTTCCCCTTTCAAAATCACTCGCCAACCCTCCAAATCAACCTAACTCCCCTTTAAACCTTACAATTTCCCTTTATCTGGTTTAAAAACCACCTTTTCTACCTACTAGAACCCTTCTCTAAGCCTTAAAAACATTCATTTGGCTTAAAAACACTCATTTTTCATTGAGGCGTTAAGCCCCCTTCGGCTAAGCACTAGGCCCTTTCTTCGCATGCAACTGGGCACTAGAACCAAGCGTTAAATCCCTGGGTGCTAATCGTAATTATATTTTCCCGTTGGAGCCTTTCCTTTCTTATGCCTATTTTTCCCGATGTGATGAGCTTTGGTCTATCGACCTTAATTTCGAATCCCCACCATTGATATTTAAATCTCTAATGGCCAGTGCTGACAGCAAACCCCGCCCATCGTTTCTTTCCATTTTCCCCTCCAATTTCATATGGACCGTCAATCTGGTTTCGGATCGGACGGCTGGCACGTGATCGCGCAATCAGAAAGGCTTAACTCCTCTCCATTACCCTTCGATTGATTATGGAACATTGATATACCATTCTAATCCAACAGCCCTGGTGTAATCGCACATCACAAAGAGCCCAATCTCGTGCATTTACCTCTCCCGATTTGCATGCCCTGATTGGATCTCAACCGTTCATCAGATAGATCCAACAGCTCTCATTTCTCCCATTCACTCACTTGCCCCTTTTGACTTCCACTCCCTCTTTAAATCTGGACCGTCTATTATATAGATTCGACGGTCGATATCTAATCCGCTTTGACCACCTCCAACCTAATCGCGCATGCACCTTACCTTTATCATGCTGCTACTGCCACCATTAGATCTCTTCGCTCCACATCCAACAGTCAGGAGGCATATCGTGTTTTTCTAGCATCCGGATGTTAATGGTTCAATCGGACGATCTGTGACCCTCTTTACACCAAACCTCAAGTAGAGCATTATTTCACCACTCTGTAATGTTTTTCACCTGTTTTTGCGTGCTTCCACCATTTTCGCCACCATCCCAGAGCCCTCCATAGCAAATCTTCCACCACTCCCCTAGATTTCATAATGAATTTTATTGTATTTTTCAGGGTATATAGACGGTGAGACACATTCTGTCTCCACTGTCACCGTAACGGTGACTCAGAGCGTAGAGATGATCATCACGGAAGTAGCATATAGCATCAGTGAAGGAAATTAAGGGATTTATTGGCTCCTAATTGAAGATCCAATGCCTATAATCTAATGATTAAAGGAAGAAGACATAGATGAATATCATGAAGATGATTAAGAGGCTTAATAAATCCTAGCGCACATGAAACAAGCCATATCTGTGATGTAATAATAGCAGAACATATTTTCTCAGAAAGTAAACCTTTCGACAGTGTTCCCCATGCCTCCTCAAGCCCTTAATGGTTATTACACTAACAGAAGCTTCTAAAGCTGTCAGGAAAACAAATATGGAAGTATGGGAGACCTTGCAGACTTTCTATCCATGTTACTTATTTTAGAGGGAAAATACAGAGTACCAAACAGCCAGAAAGGACTTCAAAGAGCATACTTGAGGTTACTTTCAACCTGAAAAAGGACTTCGAACAACCTAAAGTTTCAATACAGATCCATTAAGTAGAATGGGCACAAACACTTCCTCCACTCTGTCTTAATGAAATCAATTAAGTTTACATCTACTACTCCTCCTCCTCATTCCCCTATAAATAATCATTGAAAAACATTGTAAGGGTTGTTGTTTCTAGTTGTAGGGATTCATTTGACTGTTAGAATTGTTATTGGGGGAAGTCGCTAAGTATTTTTTAATTTAGTAGGCTAGAAGGAGAAGTTTGGAATGTAACAGCCATTTAGCTCGGAGTATGTGACTGGTTTTGCACATCAATTGAACAAGCAAATTTCACAGGATCCTGGTCTATATTACGAGTGATGTTTTCCTACTACAATTGTTTTATTCCGTGATAAATCATATTGTCCATTATTATATGATAAGAATCAGTAATTTGGCTTAGGATATACTCATGCATAGTACCCTAATGCTTTCCTGCTCTTCTTATCTTTGATTTTTTCTGTTGATAGTGTATTTAGGAGCAAATTCCCATAATTTAACCAGTCAAAGATGTTGGTTTTAGCCATGCTTACTGACATTTGAATTTGTATTTTTCCGCTTAGATGTTCTTGTTGGGTTTAAGCTAGAAGAATTGGGATATCGGGGATTTAGATTTAGCCCTGTCCACTGGGGTCATTTTCCAACAGATTGGCCTTTCTAAGATCCCTTTGAGCTAGTGTCAAAAGCATTGAAGGTTAAAAGTCCTTCTCTGATCTTATGCCTTTCTTTGTGTTAAATATTAATTGTTCCTCCCTTGAGAGTATGTTGAAAGTAGGCCTGGAATTAAAATACCTCTGACCTAATCTTAAGCTACCCTTTGTGTCTTCATTGAGAGTTTCCTTTGATTATGTCAAATCAGGATAGGTTAAAATTCCTTACCTGATCTCCAGACTACACTTGGGCTTCTTTCTTTCTTTCACTTCACTCCTCAATGTTTCCATTCCACCATCTAGCTAAAAGATCCTTTAGTATAGATGACTTGACCTATGGAAAACCTTGGATAGTTATTATGCAAGTAATCCCCTTTCATGACTCCATAGCCCAATGGTTTGACACATTCTTGACCTATCTTCTTTTGCCAAAACATCCTGTGACTTTGTTCCCTTTTCCCCTTTTATAGCCTTCCCATTTAATGATCTCCAACCAATCCAACCAACCAAACAAACAAATTAAAAACCTTGTGCTTCATACCTAGCCTAATACATCATTTTGAGCTTTAAAGATATATCATTTATTTATATTTATAAAGAGATCCCTCTGTGGATCTAGGAGGGCTAGATCCTAGGATCCCAAAGTGGTTTGATGTTGTCTGGTCTTTTGGTCTTGCCAATCTGGCCAAAACACTGGAACCCCAACATGCCCAATCTCCCACAATTCCCTAATTATGGAATAGTCTAGTAGAGTGAAATAGTAAGGTGTGCCATGTGTCAATGTTTCCTCCTTTGGCTCTACAATTTATAACCAGTAAACTACCGTCGATGTACTTGTGGTGACTTTTTACAGAATTCTAGTATGATTTGCATAGAGAGATTTATGACATTTTTCCTACGGTCACGTCTTTGAGATGAAATTCAGGAGCCTGAAGAAGCCCTAACTTCCACAGACCATTTCTCTAACAATATTTTGAACCAAGATCTAAAATTTGTACCGGAACTTCCTCAAGATTTTTTGAGCCTTGATATGAATAAAGTTATAGAAAAAATTCCACGATGACATGTTTGGAGCAGGGAAACCCTAGAATCTGCAATATTCCCAATTAGCCCGAGCTCTTGGGAATATACAATTTTGTTTCATTTTCTTATTACAAGAATAAATGTGTAAAGGACGATAATAAAAAATCCTAAAAATAGTGAATAAATCAATGCCCAATGAGAAAAAGGTCAAATATGGGCTATTCTGATAAAATACCCTCATGTGTGGAAGGGATTAAGCTGCTGACTAGGTGAACCATGACCAAATCAACAGCACTGTCTAGATGCATTGAACCTCCTAGATGCCCAGTGCAGTTTTGAAAGGAGGTTACACATGTGAAAGGAGCTAAATCATTGAGGTGGTTTAGGGTTATGCAATACTTTCATCTTATAAAAGGGAGAGGAGGCCAACAGAAGAAGGTTGTTGAAGATATTATTTCTGAAGAATTTGTCTTCTTAGACATTTCTCATTCTCTGGTTGTTTAGCTGAGAATAGTGTTGTTTATCACTAGGGTGTTCCTGATCGAGAATCCCACCTCTTCCATTGACTAGCTCAAGGAGGAGTCCTGTATTTATTTTCCACTATCAGGCTTAAGTCCAAGCTCTTCTTCCAACTACAACTCAGATCTTGTTGAGGGTTTGATTGTATTTGTAAGCTGCAGCAAGTGGAGGCTAGATCTATTCAAATCTAGGCCAATATAGTGCCTCTTTTCAGTGGGAGAGTCTTCTATCCCCTTGGCAAGAGTGTATTGGATCATTGGAGCTTCAGATCCATACCTTGGCATTAGGCCAAACTTTTAATCAAGGCTACAATGCAATTTATCTTCCAGGACTGTGTTATCTGCAAGAGAAAGTTGTAGGGGAGTTTTGGAAAACTTTGAGGAGTGATCTCTAGTGATGTGAATCTGCCTCTCGCTGTGGTGATCCATGGATTTTTGATCTATTCCATGTCATATTCAGATCTGATCTAAATACTCCTATAGATTCTTTAGAAATTCTTAATGAATCTACAGATATATTGCATAAGATGTCATATCTACTCCATATTCTTCATGCTTTGCTGAAAACCCCAAGGGGTATGTAAAATAGAGACAATATAGTGTAAAAATATGATATAGACATAATATTTTGTACATAGATTTGTCCTAGTTATGACATGTAATATAAAACTACTGCTACAGCTCCTTAAAATAATGTTGTCAAATATTTTTTGTAGTGTAATACATTGTTGCAACACCTCTTTTTGAGGGTTTTCTTCATAAAAAGTCTTCATACTTCTCTTGTACATTGTATGCTCCACATTTTAGATCTGTTTTGCTAATTTACATGCATTTATTCAGCCACCATATTGGCCTACTATTGTTACCTTTCTGAACCGCGTTATTCTCTCGGAATTATTATCATACAGTGTTGCATTCCCATTTTTGGGCCTTTTATAGCTGTACTAGGTGTGGGAGACCTAGTTAACCCACCTAGGGAGTATTTTTTCTGATATCCTCTTAGATTTAGGACTTAGATTATTAAATATAAGGGATCCAAGGGCTATTTTGCAAGCCTATAGCACACATTCCTGAAAAATGTGTTTTTCAGGCATGTCTTGCTAACAGTCCCTATTTGGGGATATTACAATGATATCAAAGAATCTTTCTTGGCACATCCTGTGCTTTCATTGAAGATCCAAAGCCAATATTACTTCAGAATAATATGAGCCTCTTAATAATAGAGAAAATATGTATCTGAGTAGAAGACAAAAGGAATTTTATTACATAGAAGAAAAACAAAATAAAGGTGAAACCCGTTTATCTGGAAGGACAAAGAGAGAAGAGTTCTCTAACACTCTTTCTCAAAATTTGCATGAGATGAAAGAAGAAATCTGGGAAATGAGGAGGGAAAGACATGCAAATCCCTCAAGAATATTTTCACATCAAGAAATCCCTAGTACTTCTTACTATGCATGTGAGCATTCAGCCACACAACTTGATCTGCAACGTTGTAACATGCCTACTTTCTTGTCCAAGGAAGAAGGAAGAGGAGGAGCACCAAAGAAGGAAAATCTTGGTAAATATCTCCAAGAATATGAATCTCAGTTAGAGAGATTCAAGGAGAATCTCAATTTTCCAGATTTCTATTAACTTAAAGAAGAAAGGAGATCCAACAGCTATAGTAAAAGAAGAGGGTGCATGCAGCACAATTTGGGTAGATTCTCTCTACCTACTTTTGATGGATCACCTAAGAGCTCAGTCAAGTCCTATGTAAGGAAACTTAACACATATTTTTAGCTGCATCAAATTTCAGAAGAAGAAGCCCTGAGAGTAGCAGTGTTGCATCTTCAAGGTAAGGCTTATGCTTGGTGGCTATTTGAGTCCTCTTCCTTGAAAAATGTAAATATTTCTTCTTATGCAAAGTTCACTAGGGGGTTAGTGAAAAGATTTGATTTGGAATATTATGAAACTTCCTTGAGGTGGAAAATCAAGCCTAAGGAATCTATATCTTTGCATGAGTTGCAAGAATCCATCAAGCCAACTCCACTTCTAAACATTGTTGAAAGGGTTGAACATATGTTGCATGATTTTCCAAAGGAAATAGCCCCATTTCAACTAGAACTCTTTTCTCAGGGAGAATAGATGAGGGTTCCTTATTCAATAAGAGACCAAGGAAAATAGTCTCTTGATGATGAGGCATTCCCCATTGATGAGGAGAGGGGAGAAAGAGAGCAGAAAACATCCTCCAGCACTATGATAGGAAGAGGAGATCTATTTTCATTGGGAGATGGAAGTGAAGCAATTTCTTCCACTAGAAGGGCTATTGCATATTTGCAAGGAGGTACTAAGGATATTCCATATGGAGGACATGAGTAGCATGTGTGATGGAAGTGTGGCTGCAATCATTAAGGAGAGCTGCTCAAATTTTGTTACAATGCTTTCTAATTTAGGAGGAATTAGTTCCTGATCTTTGTTTCACTCTCGATCATCAAACATTATTAATTTTTTTTGATAAAACTAATAAAAATACTTGCGGAAGAAAAATTCCCCTTCTATCCTTCAGAAAAATTACAACTCACTTTAAACTAATTTTAAACCTTTCGGAATGAATATTTAACAACCTTCGGCAATGTAATAATTTACATTGAAACAATGTTAAACCTTTGGAAACAATGTTTAAACCCTTTTGGGTCCCCTTGTACATTTGAAAACATAATGATACACCTAAACAATGTTTAACCGTTTGAGCATCCTATATCCGGATTTCAAACCTTTTAATAAAGCTCTATTGAATAAGCTATCTGGTCCATACATTTTTGAAACTCTGCATAGCTCTCGACGCGAACACCGTCGGATCTCAATAGTTTATGATCGAATGGCTATAGCATTCAATAAACCCCGACGAATTATCACTCCAAATTCATGCGAAACTAGTGGTTTCACCTCCGTGATGTGTCACAATCTTATTCGATCCCATTCGATTGAAATGAAACCACTCGCATAC
Organism: Pinus albicaulis; assembly: GCA_034641835.2. Classification (NCBI taxonomy): domain Eukaryota; kingdom Viridiplantae; phylum Streptophyta; class Pinopsida; order Pinales; family Pinaceae; genus Pinus; species Pinus albicaulis. The sequence goes on along the minus strand of CM076581.1, from coordinate 183,751,543 downwards.
CAAAAGCTGTGTGAACACAATGACCTGTTTTTCCCAAAACCGCTTGTCTACAATATTTTGTTTTCAAATGCATTTAACCACATATTTTCACTATTTCTTTGTTTTAACTTCAATTTCTTTGAAAACCCTCCTTTTCCACTGCGTAACTCAATAATATAGATTGATTATCGAATATCCACTCTCAAACAAAGAACTAGAATTCTGTCAATTTCCTCTGAATATTTACACAGAAGTTACTTATATGTAAGTTATGCACAGAATATATAAATCAATTGGATTTTTGGAGAGATGAAACTCTCTGGGAATTTTCCAAGCAACAACACATAAATAAATTCTACAATTTTATTAACTCAGAGAAAAATCCCCTCAATTAAATCTTATGTCATCCAAAATTCCATTTCCTCCTCAAAGGTTAGATTTATAGGTTTTTACATAACAGTCAACCTCCTCTTGAGGATAAAATTCTTATAATATAGGTAAAATAATAATTACACAATATCTTCCCTAATTATATTAACTAAAAGCTAAATATGTTGAATCTAATCTAAAACTGCTCAATCTTCCTAGATACTATTTTAACCCTATCTAGTATAACTGTAAATTGATAGCTAAAGGTACTAACACCTTTTCTTGTAATTTATTTTGGATTTTTGGAATAATTAATGAATAATTTTGTCTCTAAGCCTCATGCCCCTACATCAATGTGTCTATGCTAAGAGACAATGAGATAGAACAAAGGAGGGATCACAAATTTGACATAGTAGAAGATGATCCACTATTGCTAGGAGGAAATGCTCCAATCAGAGGTACTCTTGCATCACTAAGAGTGGTCTCCAAATTTCATGAGAATTCCACACATGAAATAAATTTGAAATAGTGTAGTGGAAGCAAAGACTCTACAGTCCCATCTCTTATGTTTTGGAGATTTTTGCATGGGACCCTTTTATCTAGTGGAATACCACCTGGGAGGATGCCTAATTCAATTTTTGTGGGAGATATATCACAACATGATGCTCCAAGTTCAGATCCAGGAGGGACAGGAGCATTAGAAGACAAAGCTACAGTAGTGGGAGGTTGGGGTAACTTCAAGAAAGGGGGATATTCTCTTCTCTCAACATCATCACCCACCTTCATTTCTGATTCTGCATTGTTGGGAGAAGAAAATGGGAGGTATATCCTTCCAACACACACATTTGACATAGGATATGTAAAGGATATGATCAAAAACATTATAAACATCCCTATAGATGCATCATCATCGCCGTCATTGTTAGGGAGTGTAGATATATATTGGAAATCCCAGCTACTAGTGGATTATTCAAAACATCTTCACACTTGTATGATGTTTGATGACCAGTTTCATGAAGATGGCTATCCAGTCCATGAGGGATTCATCTATCATCATGGTAGAGTCTTCTTACCTAGGGCCTCCAAGCTCAAGGAGAGGATGCTACAAAGGGCCTACAAAGATTTTTGTTTCAGCTCTGCCTATTCTATGAAGATCTACAACACTATCATGAGATGCTTTGAATGTGAAGGCTTTGGAGGAGAGCTACATCAGCATTTTAAAGAATGCATGAGTTATATGGTGTTGGGGTAGCCATGGGACTCTATGCAAGATTCATTTTAGTCATCTCTTCCTTTTTCAGAAAGAGCAGAAAGATCCATGCACAACATTGTTGGTAAAGGATATGTTCATGTAAAGTAAGCTTTATTTTCTAATTGTACATGTTCTTCACCCATTTTTATGTAGGCCATGACTCCTAAAAGGAGAAATGTATCATGTATATCTCATGGCAATTGTGTGGCCACTAAAAATTCTGAATTTGGCCACTCCCTTGATGAGCAAAGGGAGATTTTCTTTCATGATGGGTGCTTTCAAAAGGCACCAAACATATCTCTCACATTCAGCAATAGTGAGATGGATTGGGAGGAAAGTAAGTGGTGGAAAAACCACTTACCATTTCTTGATTTGAGGTAGGTAGGAGATGCACTGCATTGGTACCATATGTGGGATTATGGCCCACCTCATCATGCTCAAATTTCTGTTTATATATACATAGTTTTGCTTCCATACATAGATGATATATTTGTACCTTTTTATGGGGATGTATGGAATAATGACGTAGGCCATGTATGTACCACATCGGATAGAGACTCTCTATGTACCTTATGCTACATGTTTTAGAGAGAGGATTGGTTCAGCCATGTATGTTTCATTTGAGTTTTTGACTCCTTGGGGGATGGAATATTTACCTCTCACAAGAACATTGGAGAAACATTTCATGAAGGATTGGTTTGGTGAACACTAATCTCATGGAGGAAGCCTATCACTTGATTGTGTCACCAATGGAGGAGAGAAGGATTTGAAACACTCACCTTATCAGCTGCTTGAGGACAAGCAACATTTTGGAGGGGAGGACTGTAATATTCTTAATTAGCCCCAGCTACTAGGAATATACAATTTTGTTTCATTTTCCTATTGCAAGAATAAATGTGTCAAGGAGGACAATAAAACCTCCTAAAAATAGTGAATAAATAAATTTCTAATGAGAATAAGGTTAAATCTGGGATATTTTGATAAAACACCCTCATGTGTGGAAGGGATTGAGCTGTTGACTGGGTGAACCATGTGCTATAGGGTAAAATTCTTGGGTTTTTGGTTATCGTATATCCCTCTCAGGGCTTTTTGGTGCCGGAGGCTGATAGTAAGATTAGTTGTATAGTTCACAAAGATGGCATATGCATTTTCATATTAACTTAAAGTCACTTGATAGAAAAAGATAGAAGATTACCTCTTTAATGATCTTCGAGTCCTTTGGAGAGCACTAGGCAATGAAGCAGTAGTTCTCCTTCACCAGCTCCAAATCTAGGTCCTACAATCAATTAAAGAACCCGTGTAATTTATAATATAACATACATTTCTTATCAATTAAGCCAATACATAATAAACATTTAATTTGTGCACATCTAAGCCATTCATCTCATGCTATATAAGTGATTAAACAATAATGACAATATCAACGCATAGAATGGACAAAATAGATATAGTTCTATTGATTTGTAAAAAGGAGGATTACAGCTATCAGTTGCACCAAGTCCTCCTCATCCTTCGAATATCTCTCTATCTCTCAAAGTGGTTATGTATTGATAAATAAGTTCTCAATGAACCTCTTTGACCTTTTACCTTCACACTACAACAATGATCTCTACTTCACAAGTATTCAAACTTTGACAATCTTTCGACCTTGAACCAAGAGCCTTCAACTCCATTTTATAGGAGATGGAGAGAGCAATCATTACCTTTCTCTTTCCACCAGTTATGAATAGAAAAAACCAATATGTTTCCCCAACCTCCATGCTTTTTCCTTCTTTGAGAGTTCAGTTGTTTATGGCAATGCCCAATAAGATATTAGTTCTTTGCAGTTTCCTTTTTGTATTGACTCTCTTGTGAGAAAAAGCTGGAGATTCAAATCATTCTCCGTGGGTTTTTCCAATTTCAAACTTAAAACACGGGTAACGCTACCCTCTAGTGTAAATAGAGCATTTCCCTACCCACTAACGCGGCCTATTCACTGATTAGCTACATTATAATGCTCTTGCGTTGTTATAGAGAGGTGTTGCCTTGGAAGAAATAGGTTTAATTTAGGTCTTTGTATTCCTTCCATATTTGTCTTCTCCTCTGAGCTGATGAGGAGGTATTTTGACCTATAACACCATGCCCAAATCAACAACGCTATCTAGATGTATTAAACCTCCTAGATGCACAATGCAGTTTTGAAATGAGGTTACACATGTGAAAGCAGCTAAATCATTGAGGTGGTTTAGGGTTATGCAAGACTTTCATCTTATAAAAGGGAGAGGAGGCCAGAAGAAGAAGGTTTTTGAAGATATTATTTTCGAAGAATTTTTCTTCTTAGAAATTTCTCATTCTCTGGTTGTTTAGCTGAGAATATTGTTGTTTAGCACTAGGGTGTTCTTGATCGGGAATCCCACCATTTCCATTGAGCAGCTCAAGGAGGAGTCCTGTATTTCTTGTCCACTATGAGGCTTAAGGCCAAGCTCTTCTTCCAACTACAACTCAGATCCTGTTGAGAGTTTGGTTGTCTTTGTAAGATGTAGTAGGTGGAGGCTAGATCTATTCAGATCTAGGCCAATCTAGTACCTATTTTTCAGTGGGAGAGTCTTCTATCCCCTTGGCAAGAGTGTATTGGATCATTGGGGCTTCATATCCATACCTTGGCATCAGGCCAAACTATTCATCAAGGCTACAGTGCATTTTATCTTCAAAGACTATGTTATCTGCAACAAAAAGTTGCAAGGGAGTTTTGGCAAACTTTGAGGAGTCATCTCTAGTGATGGGAATCTGCCTTTCGCTGTGGTGATCCATGGATTTCTGATACATTCCATGTCTTATTCAGATCTTATCTAAATACTCCTATAGATGTTTTATAAATTCTGAATGAATATCTAGATCTACTGCATAAGATCTCGGATCTACTCCATATGTTTCATGCTTTGCGGAAAACCCCAAGGGGTATGTAAAATAGAGAAAATGGTATGTACAGATCTAATATGGATATAATATTTTGTACATAGATCTGTCCTATATCTGACATGTAATATACAGTTGCTACAGATCCTTAAAATAATGCTGTCAAATTTTTCTTGTAGTGTAATACATTGTTGCAGCACCTCTTTCTTAGGGTTTTCTTCATAAAATGTTTTCATACTTCTCTTGTAAATTGTATGGGCCGCATTGTAGATCTGTTTTGCTGATGTACATGCATTTATTTAGCCACCATATTGGCCTACTATTTTTACCTTGCTGAATCGCGTTATTCTTTGGGAAGTATTATCATACAATGTTGCAGTCCCATTTTTGGGCCTTTTCCAGCTGTACTAGGTGTGGGAGACCTTTTTAACCCACCTAGGGAGATTTTTTTCCAGTATCCTCTTGGATTCAGGACTTAGGTTATCATATCTAAGGGATCCAAGGGCTGTTTTTCAAGCCTATAGCTCACATTCTTGAAAAATCCATTTTTCAAGCATGTCTTGACAAGAACCCTATCTGGGGATATTACAGAATCCAAAGCTCTGATACCAAATGTTATGAAACCATCTCTGAAAATAGAAGAAAGAGAGATCAATGCCTTAGAAATAAGCTAGTTCTAGGGGGAAACCTCATTTACATTACATAAATGAAAAATTATTTGATGATACAAATGACAAAACCTTCTTCTATATATAGGAGTCCATGGAGTCATAATATAATCCTAGTCGACCTAACAATAATAATGTAAGGGCACAATAATAACAATATTGGGGTTAAAGGGGTACAACAATAACAATAAGGGGGTTACAGTAACAACAATAAGGGACTATACTAGTAATATAGGGGCCTAACATATTGTAGCCTCTAAATTGTTTCAACCTTGTCTTTTTTTTGTAGTCTTTAAAATTCATATTCTTTATTTGTTAGTGAAACACTTCCATTGATCCAAGTTGTCCATGCACGTTATCTATTTCTTCATAAAACTTATTATACGTGGACTACTACCACATGCCATATTCAATTGCGTGCTTTTCATCACTAATATTTTGACCATCAATTTGCCGCAACATAAGATGAGAATAAAATTTTATCTCTTCACGACTCCAATGCATGAAAATTTTATTAAATTTTTCATCATCCAAGTTTTATTCAAAATTCATTTCTGCAACTTCAATGTAGACTTTATAAAAACATAGTGTTGCAATCCATGCTTCAAGGAATCTTAATTCATCTTCAAATATTGTTGTTTCTTCCTAGTTTCTTCTAACATTATCACATCCAAAATCAAGGTTAAGTTTAAAAATATTTGCAGAACCGTATTCTTTCTGCTTAGAAATGAGATCTTTCTCTTCTTGCACTTCCCTTTCTATCTTTGTTGCTTCCACTCCTTTATGAACCTTCACTGCTTCAAAAAGGTTTTCCTCCACTTGGTTTTCATATCCAAGTGATATTTCCTCCCCAAATAACAGTTTATCAATAAGATGTTTGTGTTTCATCATATGCAACCATTCATTATTATCCAAATGGTCTTCATCAAACTTAACATCAAAAAATTGAATTTTTGGATTCACCATAACTTTGTTTCTCCAATGGAAGCTTCATTGTCATCAACAAACATTATTGCTAGATTCAACATATCTTCATCCACTTGTGGTTGTTCACAGTGGGATTTAGGAGAATATGTGTTCCATTTCTCTTATTCTTCTGCAAATTATTCACAATAATAATCCACTTCTTACTAAGAATAGTGGGATTCAAGCATTTATGTGTTCTTTATTTTCTTTGGTAACATAAAATCATCATTTTCATATACTTTTAAGTGGGATTCATAAAAATATTCATATTTAACTTAATTACTCCCCCTTATACCAAAACTCATCTCAAGGGTATCCTATGATTCCTTAGTTGTCTTTCCATATGTAATGAGGGGAAGAATGTTGTCATTTTCACATTCCTTTATGAATTTCAGTGTGAAGGCATTATTTTTCCTTTTGTTTCCAAATATTTCAAGAAGATATCAAACATCTATTGTTGTCACCTTTACCTTATGAGTGTCTTGTCTTTTATCATCTTTTGAACATTGGCTCATTGATCTATGTGCCTACTAATAATGAACTCAAGAAGCTTATCTTGATGGATTTTCATGTAAAATAATGTTCAGGTCACCTAGGGTATCAGAAGACATTGATGGTACTAAATAAGTTCTACTATTGGCTGAATCTGTAGAAGTTAGAAGGAGGTTTTGGTCATTTGTACCATCCAAGAATTGTTCACTTATGTAATGTATTAGACATTTCCCCCTCAAAGTGGCTAATTTGTAAGGCATTAATCTCTCTTTTCTTCTATTTTTCGAGTTGGTTTCATAACATTTGGTATTAGAGATTTGGATTCTAGGGTTTCACTACTCCAAACAGGTCATCGTGGCATTTTCACTATAATGTTTGTTCTACAAAGGTTCAGAAGTTTATATTTGTACAAAGCAAAGATGAAATGCTAAGGAACCTCCTAGAAACATTTCCGATTTTCATTCACAATATTTTCAGACATATGATCTGTGCAAGTTAGGGATTTTTGTAGGCTCCTAAATTTAACCTAAATAGGTCATCGTGGAATTTTTACTATAACGATTTTTCTACGAGGGTTAAGAAGTTGAAAATTTTAAAAAGAGAAGATGCAATCTTGAGGAACATCATGGAAAATTTTCAGAACTTGATTCATAATGTTTTCAGAGATAGGGTCTATGGAAATTAGGGATATTTCAGGCTCCTGAATTTCATCTCAAATAGGTGACCATGGGAAAATCGTCATAAATCTCTCTCTGAGCATTGGATTGTAATTTTGTAAAATGTGGTTGTAAGTACATATACTGTAGTTTCCTCTGTATCAATTTCAGATCCAAAAGAGGAAACATTGACATGTGCCATGTCGTACAAGGTCACTCTACTGAACTAGTCCATAATTAGGTCATTGTGGGAGATATGGTATAACTTTTCCTTGAAGAATCCAAATTAGGTTAGAACACTAGAATTTGAAAGAAGATTCAAATGGCTACCATAGGGCCCAATTTCAGATATTGAAGATATAAAATCATATAGATCATTTAGTTTCAAAATCGAGCTTCTCAAAAGCAATAAAAATGTGTGTATTTTTTTTCGAATTGCATAAGTCTTGTGTGAAAAAAATAACTTGAATTGATTCCAAGGGCATATTGTAGAATATATATCAGTATTGGGATCTAAAAATTCCCCCTAAAAAGAATTCAACACCCATTAATCCTTTAGAAGGCTCTACTATGACTCATGAAGATGAAGAATGACAACATGACATGTCAAAATTACAAGAGCAAGTGCATCAAATTTTGCTCTTGCAAAGAGCAACAAAAAATGAAATGGAAGTTTTGAAGAAACACATGCAATCTAAGATCGATGTCATGGAAGATAAGATGGATGGCATAGAAGCAGGCATGGAAGCTAAGATGGATGACATGAAAGACATCATGGAAAACATGAATAATGATCTAAAATCATACATGGAAGGTTTGACAAATTTGATACAAGAAATGTTTCCTAATGGCGAGAAGATAGTAGAGGAAACTCATGATGAGAACAAAATAAATGTTAATCATGATTTTATAAACTTTAATATTGGATGGAAGAACCACCATATTCCAAATATGGATATGAGGAAGTTTGATGGCAAGGATCCTATAACATGGATACTACAAATGGAGCATTATTTTGATCTCAATAATGTGCAAAACACACAAAAGGCATGCATTGCAACTTTACATTTAGAAAAAAATACATTTGTATGGTATCGATGGCTTTGCTCCTGTAAAAAAATTGTCACTTTTTCAATTTTTATCGAGGAAATGATAGCACATTATGAGGATACAAAGAGAAACGCCTTCTTTAGCCAATTGATAAATCCCAAACAAAAGGGTTCAATGGTGGAGAACATTGAGGGCTTCATAAGGGTAATTGATATTTTAGAGGAACACGGGATTGATGTCTTCATAGGTACTTTAAAGGATAACATCCAACATGAAGTTTACATTTGGGAACCTGATCCATTGGAGAAGGAATTCAGATTGGTAAGAAAAATGAATGTAAAATAATGGTGACAAGGAAGCCTACCACTCACATCTATAAAGATGGAAGTGTTGCTACTCCTAGACTTCCACAACCTACAAGGTTGATACCACAAAAATTGGAAGAAAAAAGAGAAAAAGGGCTTTGCTACAGTTGTGATAGAAAATACACTAAAGGTAATAATTTTGCTGAGATGAAATTATTTTACATAGATTGTGAAGAGGAGGAAGAATATGAACAAGAAGCTTCAAAATAAGAGGATACACACGAGGAACCAATGATAGAAGAAGAAGAAATGAGTTCGAACATATCGTGTAATGCATTGGAAGGTATTACCACTCCTCAAACTCTTAAGATAGAAGGACATATCAAGAAGAAAAAGGTAATAGTGTTGATTGATTCAAGTAGTACCCATAATTTTATTCATTGTAAAGTAGCCAACGAATTGAATTGTTTCCTATACCCAGCACCAGAATATCAAGTGATGGTTGCAAATGGAGGAACTATAAATTTCTCTAGAAAATGCCATAATATCAAGCTAACCATGGGGGAATATGTGTTGTATAGTCCAATACTTTCCATTCCAATGGGAGGTGTTGATGTTGTACTAGGAGTAAAATGGTTACAATCCTTGGGGATGGTATCTTTTAATTTTCAAGAATGTTTCTTGAAAAAAAAATTGGAAGGAAAGGAATTCGAATTACGGGGTATCGTAGGGAAGCTGGGAAATATAATAATCTCTAATGTCATGAAAAATATTCTAAAGAAAGAAAAATGTGGCATAATTGCACAATTACGCTCACTAGAAGTTCCAACATCAAAATCATTTATTTCTGTTGATCTCCAAAAAGTCTTGGAAAATCATTCCAAGGTGTTTGAAACTCCCAAAGGACTCCCACCTATTCATGATCATGATCATTCTACTCATTTTATTCCAAGAAGTGTTCCTCCAAACATCAAGCCTGATAGATATCCTTATCTCCAAAAGAGAGAAATTGAACTTATGATTGCAGAAATGTTAGAGGCTGGTATAATTCAACGTAGTCAAAGTTATTTCTCCGCTTCAGTAGTATTGGTGCACAAGAAGGATGGATCATGGCGCATGTGTCCAGATTATAGGGAGCTCAATAAGTTCACCATTAAAGATAAATTTCCCATTCCTGTTATTGATGAATTATTGGATGAATTACATGGACAAATTTATTTTACCAAGTTGGATCTTTGTTCAGGATATCATCAAATTAGAATGAATATTGAAGATAATCCAAAAACAAGATTTCGAACTCATGAGGGTCATTATGAATTTTTTGTCATACCTTTTGGCCTTACCAATGCACCTTCTACATTTCAAGGGTTGATGAATTCCATTTTCAAAACCTTCCTTAGAAAATTTGTGCTATTATATTTTGATGATACAATAATATACAATAGGTCTTGGAAGGATCATGTTAAACATGTTGACAGTGTGCTCAAACTATTACAGGAGAAACAATTATATGAAAAAGCATCCAAATGTTTCTTTGGAGTACAAGAGGTGGAATATTTGGGTGATATTGTATCTTACGAGGGTGTTGAGGTAGACCCTAACAAAATTAAAGCCATTAAGGAATACAAATTCCACACAACCATAAAGCAGTTGTGAGGATTTCTCAGGTTAACAGGGTATTATGACAATTTTTTTTAAAATTATGGGAGAATAGCAGAACCTCTAACAACATTATTGAAGAAAGATGCATTTTCATGGACTCTTGAAGCAACTAAGGCCTTTGAACATATGAAATAGGCAATGTGCGTAGCACCGGTCTTAGCTACGCTAGACTTCACAAAAATGTTTATTGTGGAATGTGATGCCTCAGGAAATGGAATTGGTGTTGTTTTAATGCAAGAAGGAAAACCCATTGCTTTTGAAAGTCGTCCAATCAAAGGAAAGTATTTGCAAAAATTTATTTATGAGATGGAAATGTTAGCAATACTACATGCACTAAAGAAATGGCGACCTTACCTAATGGTAAGACACTTCAAGGCAAAAACTGATCATGATAGTCTTAAACACTTCTTGGAACAAAGAATATATTCAAAAGAGAAACAGAAATGGGTCACAAATATGTTGGATTATGACTTTGAAATAATATACAAGAAAGGGAAGATAAATATTGTTGCAGATGCACTCTCAAGAAAGATTGAAGAGGTAGAAGCATTGCTTTATGCCATTTCTATTATCCAACCATATTGGATAATTGAAGCAAGGGATGAATGGAAGAAGGGAAAAGAAGTGTGGACACTCATTCAAAAGTTGCAGCAAGATCCTAGTACATATGATACATTTAGTTGGAAAATTGATTCCTTATGGTACAAATATCGCTTATATATTTGCAAGAATTCCCAACTGAAAAAAAATATTCTTTTGTAATTGCACACTTCTTCTTTAGGAGGACACTCAGGATATTTAAAAACATACCACAGGCTGGAGAAATAATTTTTTTGGGATGGCCTTAAATTCGATATTCAAAATTTTGTGGCGGAATTTTTGGTTTTCTAGCAAAATAAAGTTGAGACAATTAAGACCCCAGGTCTTCTACAACCTTTATCCATTCCAAGTCAACGTTGGGAGGAGATTTCAATGGATTTTATTACAGGTTTACTTAAGTCCGAAGGAAAGAGTGTCATCATGGAGGTATTTGGTAGAATTACCAAGTATGCACAATTTTGTGCATTATCTCATCCATTTAAAGCAAGTACAGTTGCTACTACATTTATGGACACAAGTCAAGAGCTACATGTAAACCCAAATATTATTGTGAGTGAAAGAGATCCCATTTTTACTGGAAATTTTTTGGATGGAGTTATTTTCTTGTTTGGGTACTCAATTAGCTCATAGCTCATCTTATCATCCTCAATCCGATGGTCAAACTGAGATAGTGAATAAATGTTTGGAATTATATCTTCATTGTTTTGTATATGATAAACAAACACAATGGGTCAGGTGGATACCTCTCGTTGAATGGTGGTATAACACTTCCTTCCATACTACGGAAAAAATGATCCCATTTATAGCAGTTTATGGATATCTTCCATTGTCCATCACATCATATTTAAGAGAAAATTCTAAGGTTGAAGCAGTGGAATATCACATCGAGCATCAATAATAATTTCTCCAACTCTTAAAGGATAACCTAAATTTGGCACAATTTTGAATCAAACAACAAGTAGATCAACATCGCAGTGAGAGAAGTTTTGATGTAGGAGACTGCGTATTTTTACGGCTACAACCATACAAAAAAATGTCCCTCAAGCAAGCTAAGAAGGATAATAAATTATCACCAAAGTACTATGGTCCTTACAAGGTGTTCAAAATATTGGTACTATGGTATACAAATTGGAGCTTCCTGCTTCTTCGTGAGTGGATCCAATTTTCCATGTTTCATGCTTAAGAAAGGTTATAGCTAATAATATTCCAATTCAAACAATATTTCTAGAAATTTATGAGGAAGGAAAAATCATATTGGTCCCTGAGGCATTCACAGAAACAAGAACTTGGCAGCCATTATATCGAAAAATTTCAGAGTATCGTATCAAGTGGAAGGACTTACCCACTAAATATTCTACATGGGAGGATGATAATATTATAGAGAAGCACCCAGAGCTACTCAAGTGTTGATGACAACACTTTTTTGAAGTAAAGGGGTATGTTAGGTCCCTATATATTACTACTTTAGTCCCTTATTGTTATTGTTGTACCCCTGTAACCCCAATATTCTTTTATTGTGCCCTTACATTATTATTGTTAGGTCAGCTAGGATTATATCGTGGCCCTGTGGACTCCTATATATAGAAGGAGGTTTTGGTCATTTGTATCATCCAAGAATTGTTCATTTATATAATGTATTGGAGGTTTCCCCCTCGAAGTGGCTGGTTTATAATGTATTGATCTCTCTTTTCTTCTATTTTTAGAGATGGTTTCATAACATTTCCATGGATTTCATTACAAGTATTTTGAGGACATCGAGGAAACATCATTCCATCATCATTTTATTAGAAAGGTTGAGAAAGGAAACTCAATTCATTCCAGTGAAGACTACTTATTCCATCGGTGAGGTAGCATAGGTATTCATCAGGGATATTGTGAGAATGCATGGTGTTCTAAATAATATTGTGTTAGATAGGTATGAAAATCTTACTTCCAAGTTTTGGAATGAGTTGATTGCATGATTGGGAATGAAGTTGGCCTTAAACACAAAATTTCATTCATAAACAGATGGACAGAAAGATATGGTCAACAGGATTTTGAAGGATATGTTGAGGATGTATGTCATGCATGAGTAGAGGAGATGGGAGAAGTATCTTCCATTGGTTGATTTTTCATACAAAATTGGTTATCAGGAGTCACTGAGGATGACTCTGTTTGAGGCACTATATGGGTGTAGTTGTATAGCTCCAATCAATTGGATTTATCCAATGAATATGGTAATTATTGGACCAAACGTTGGCATATATGGAATATGAAATGCAGGTAATAAGAAGAATATAAAGGGAGAACAGGAAAAGAAGAAATTTTTTGCATACCAGTACAGGGAATTTAAGGAGTTTAAGCTTGAGGAGCATGTGTATTTGTGCATCAATCCTGAGAAGAGCTCCTTGAGGATCAGATCATGTGTTAGGTTGGCACCATGGTATTGTTGGCCTTTTGATATCCTTGAGAGGATTAGACTAGTGGCCTACAAACTTTCATTGCCTCTAATAGTGAAATTCCATGATTTTTTTCATATTTCATTGCTGAAAAGGTATGTGAAGGATGTTGATCATGTTATTTTTTGGTTTATACTTTAGGTGGACCAAGAAAGAGTGTTACACCATTTTTTGGTCATCTAGCCTGTTACTGTTAGATGGACCTAGGTACACCATGTAAGACCATTTTTACCCTAAATAAATTTCTTTCACTATGAAAAATAACATAGTAAACCACATTTATTAAGTTATTTATGGTCTAAATAAGAAACCCCATGAGGAAATATTAAATAAATCTACATTTGTTTGATTTTCCTCAAGGAATAATTAATTAAACAACATTTTAATTAATATTCCTAGTCATATTTAACCCAAAACAGGAAAATTAATTAGATAAATCATGATTTATCTTATTATTTTCTAGGAATAATGATTTAAACCTTATTTAAATAATATTCCTTGTTAAATTTGACTAAATCATTTATAAATAATTGAAAAAATCATTATTTATTTGATTATTACTCAACCACATCCTTAAAATAATAAATAAATCATTTATTTCTTTATTATTTACAAATAAAAGGATTTGACCAAAGTCAAATTCGTTTTCCCTCCATCAAATATAATAAAATATTCCATAAAATTTGGATCTTCATTTGATTAATAATATTTTAATTATGCACCAATATCTAGACTAACTCAATATTTTGTTATAAATAGAAGGGTTATTCCATTCATTCACTAGCTTTCGTTGCCTAAAGATCACTTTGGATCTATACTTTTGGTCTGATTTTGATCCATCATCATTGTCATATTTTTCTACCATTTTTCTTGTGAGCTCCCTTTGAGTTCCATTTTTGTCAGGGTTTTATAGACCATCAAGAGAGAGGGATTTTAGATCTGAAGTGCTGAGGACTTACAAGAATACATCTCATTGAGGGGGATTGGTAGCATCTTTCTATGTTCCCTTTCCAGGTGTCAAAAAATACAAAAATTCTTTAAAACAATCTTGTCTTGTCTATTGGATGCATGGAGCAACTCTTGCTTTTATTTACTGCTTAATGTCTTTTAATGAATAAATCTAGATTTTGCAGCATTTATCTTGGTCAACTAATTGCAGATCTAAAGATACTGGTAGCCATATTTGTTGTTAGGGTTGTTTGTTATGCACGGCTAAAGTGAGCCTTTTTCATATGCTTGCGATTAAGATTCATACTAACAATGGCGACTCCACAAGGGTTTACGATTGTGACCTCTTTCATTTTTCAGATCCCTATATATCCAACTGCTTCAAACCCTAGTATTTCTCTTCAGCTTCTTGTTTTTTCTTTTCATGATTTTTTTTAACATATAAAACACTAAAACATTGAAAATTCTAACTTTCGTGTGTTTTCGGGCCTATTACGCAGGTTATGTGCATCAGTCGCAGCTGAGACAACAAATTTTTTTGAAACCTGCTCCCAAGAGTGTCAGAAGTGAAAGTCACACTTTTTGGGCCAAAAATTATGGCCTGAAGCTCCAGGGCATAGAAAACAGGTCAAAACCTGCGACCTTTACAGAAAACAACTCAGAAACTGCGACCTGAACTTTTTGTGGGAATTTTTCTGATATTTTTCTGGGTTTGTCTGGGCCTCTTTTTAGGGTTGTCCAACCTATGTCTCCACCTATTTTGGACCTATAAATTTTCTGTTTTACTCATCAAGGTGGGAACCTAGACCCCTGGGGCTTGAGTACCCTCCACCTTTCATGGAAGAGTTTTAGCTGCTACAGGTCGTCTGAAATTTCAGTGTGTTTAGCCATTTTTCAAATCTGATCCCTTACATTAAATTCCACTTTATATTGGTTATTTATCCATCCAAAACATCTCTTTTTAGTTTTTTTTTGGTTTTTCCTCTAGGGTCCCCTACGCTTCCCTCCAGGTTATAGCCTTTCACCACCTCATTTACAACAATTTTTCCTCTGATTTTTTGTTGTTTTTCTGCACCTATTTCCAGCAGATCTGACCTTTAGATCATTTTCCCTCTCAAATTTAGATCTATTGGCTATTTTGGTGTGCTTTGACCAGATTTTTTCCCACCCACATACTACTTGTTGATAAGCCCACCTCCTTGGGTTTAGATTAATGCATAATTAGCTGTTTATTTTTTATTATTTCAGTTTCATATATTGTTACCCATAGGTTTATTTACAGTTATAAAACACACTTTTTCTTTTTCTCTACAAATGTCTGGGTTTAAAAATTAAAATTTACGCACTTAACATACACACCCTAAGCGAAGAAGAGCCTGGTTAACATCGCTAGGAAAAGACTTTCACATTGTAATCAATTGATCCTGCACCTCTCTGGCCTTGTTTCGACATTATAATAATTTGATCCTGCACCTCCCTTCCCTTGTTGGTCTCTCTTCCCTTTGTGTCATGTTTGTGCCTTCATCACTGTGCCTCCAAGCCATTTATCCCAGAGACTTCTTGGTCTTAATTCTTAGTTTCTGATAGGAAGACTTACTCCTCCACGTAGGATTTGAGTTATTCCTCCACCGAGTCCACATTTCGACTCTTCTTCTGGTTCATTGGGTTCCCCTTCTAGTTCCACCCATGGTTCTCTCCCTGTCACCTTCACCATGTTTGGTTTAAGACCTAAAGTTGGTGGTAGCCCCAGCCGTAAAGCTAGGCATACTACTTGTGGGACCACAAAAAGAACTACCCCGACTGCTACGTTGCTCCCCTATATAGCAGGCCTTAGTCTTCCCGATTTTAACTAGTTGATCAATGACCCTATACACCATGACGTTGGTTGGCCTACTATGCCGACCAATATCCCTTATAACATCCCCAAGTTTGAAGGTATTGGTGGAGAAGATCCTACTAACCATTTTCGATCTTTCCACATGTGGTTTTTGTCTAACTCCATAACTGATGACTCTCTTCGCCTTCAGTTGTTACAACGTACGCTTACTAGAAAAGCTTCTAACTGGTATGTTGATTGGGCCTCATCCTCTCATACCACCTTCGCGACTCTTGCCTGAGATTTTCTGTCTTATTTCAAGCTTCCCCTTCTTTATAACACTGGTACCAAACTTTTGACTTCTTTCCGTTAATCGTCTGCGACCCGCCTATCCGATCATGTCTAGGAATGGCGAAGAAGAAAGAGCCTATTTTGAGCCCCTACCTTCGAATACCATGTCTACATGGACTGGTTCCTTAGATCCCTTTTTCCTGCTATCGACAAATATGTCGCATCACATTTTGTAATATCCTCAAATGGCAACAAGAACCAATATTAAATAATACTACAGAGAAATAACGTAGTTCAGCAAAGTAAGAGAAGGAGGCCAATATGGAGGCTCAATATTTACATTTGGAACAATAAATTAGATTTATATCGAAGCCCATAAGTGATAGAAAAGGAAATAGAAGACTTTCACATGAATAAATCCTCAAAAATGAGGTGTTGCAAACATATATTATGACTGAATAAGCTTGACAACGTTATTTTATTGGCTGGAAATAGTTGTAGATTACACTTCAGATCTAGAGCAGAACTGTGTACAAAAAGGTAGATATATATCAGATATGTACACTAGATAGGCTCCTCTTCAAATGCCCCTTGGGCTTTTTAGCAAAAATTGAAGTACATGGAGTAGATCTGAGATCTTATGCAGCAGATCTGCAAGAATATTCAGAAATTCTGAAGAAAATACAATAGTATTCAGGTCAGTTCTGAAATCACATGGAATAGATCTGAAATCCATGGATCTCCATAGTGAAGGGAAGATCCCTAACACTAGAAATCTCTCTTCCAAAAGTGTGGCAAAAGACCCTGCAACTGTACCCTTGCAAATAACGCAGTACTGGAATGAAAACTACACTGTAGGCTCTAGAACATGTTTGGCCTCAAGCCAAGATTTGAAAATGGTGCTCCAATCATCCAGTACTCCTTTTCCAATGGGATAGAAGACTTTCCCACTGAAAAGAGGCACTAGAATGGCATAGATCCAAGTATATCTAACCTCCACTTCCTGCAGCTTACAAAGACAACCAAACCCTCAATAG
Source organism: Pinus albicaulis (assembly GCA_034641835.2). NCBI lineage: Eukaryota > Viridiplantae > Streptophyta > Pinopsida > Pinales > Pinaceae > Pinus > Pinus albicaulis. The sequence goes on along the minus strand of CM076581.1, from coordinate 183,734,119 downwards.
GATCTGCGTTGTAGTTAGAAGAAGAGCTTGGAAAAATTCCTGATAGGGGATAAGAAATGCAAGACTCTTCTAAGAGGCCTCTCAAGGAAAGAGGTGGGATTCCCGATCAGGAACACCCAATTCTAAACAACACTATTCTCTTCTAAACAACAAGGAGAATAAGGAATGTCCAAATAGAAAAAAATATTTAGAAATACATCATAATGAACAACCTTCTCATGTTGTCTTCCTCTTCCCTTTATAAGTTTGAGAGCTTGCATAACCCTAAACCATCTCAATGAAATAGCTCTTTTCAAATGAGCCACCTCCAACTAAAACTGCACTGTGCCTCAATGAGGATCACTCCTTCTAGATAGTGTTGTTGATTTGGTCATGGTTGACCCAGTCAAATGATTCAGTCCCTTTCACACATAAGGGTGTTTATTTACATGGCCCATATTTAGCTTTGTTCACATGTGGCATTGATTTAGTTGCTGTTTTTAGGAACTTTTATTGTCCTCCTTTACACATTTATTCATGCAACAGAAAAATGAAACAAAATTCAATATTCCCATTAGCTTGGGCTAATTGGGAATATTACACATTTTCCTCAAACTGAAGAAGCTTCTCTTTAGATTTCCTTAAAATATGACCCAATATACACTCAGTCGGGTTATGTTTATACCGTTTTACCTAATATTTCTAGACGCGGTGGTGCCAATGCACCAAGGGCATCTCATGTTGTCGACCATATCATTGGAGCTCTTTCTCATCCATGTGCTCAGCCTCCCATGGGCTATGGTTTTCCTCAGGGAGGGGCCAACACCTCCAGTACTTTTCCCCCTCTTGGTAGCATGTATCTAGGATACGACAGGCCTCCTCCTTTTTCCCGACCTCCAATTTACCAAAATTTTACCCAACCTCCTTATTATTTGTATCCGTAGCCTAGTTTTCCATCTCCTCCAGGATTAGCACCTCCACCTCCCTTTCCTTCTCAACCCCCACAATAGCAGCCACCGCCTCATTAGGGGTAGGTATATGCACATCAGGGTGCAACTAATCCTCCTCCTTCCAAAAAGAATAGGAAAGGCACTCAAAATAAATCTTCCCCCGATAATCCTAGACCTAATCCTCAAGGTAATGCACCTAACACTGCTAACCAACATCAGGGCGCTTAGCCCAAGCAAGACAGGCTTGTTCACACGAATAAGCCTTGTTCATATTTTGGTGTTTATGGTAATTAGACTGACGATTATCCTATTTTACCATAGATGCGGCAGATGTGGGAGACTCAAGTAGCATCCCGAGGATAGGAAGCCTCCCCTTCCGTCCCTCCCAATGCTGCGCCTAGTCACCCGGCTATGTTTACTAATCCTTGCCCTCAGCAAGGATTTGTGGCTACCCAACCACCTGAAGGTCAGGCAGCCACTCAACCTCCTTCATCTGGTACCTCCAATTACCAAATTGTCATGATGAACTCTGACCAACCTATAACCGATGACCTCAACCTTCAGACTTGGTCCCGTCAGTACAATAAGCCTCTCGCTACATCTGCCCCTGAGCCCCCTTCTTCAGGTTTTACAGAGCCTCTTTCGACAACCAATGGTCCTTTGCAGATCCCTCAGCCTAAGGGAGATGTTCATACCAAGATCCCTAAGGGACCATTACGTCGAAATGCTACTTCTAGAAAAGGTGCCCATTTGTATAGTATAGTATAGTAGATGATTTGGCGCAATCTCCTACTGCCATCTCAACCCTGGAACTCCTCCAATCGTTCCCTTCACAATGAAAATATCTACTATCTACCATGGGAGTTGTATATCCTTCAGATAATCTCTTGATCTTCTTCAATGTTGACTGGTCAGAACATCCTCCCCTTCCTGCTTCCTTCGCCTTCCAAATCCCAGTGAAGATCCAGAACCCAAACGTTTCCCGTTGTATCATTGATGAGGGGGAATCCCCCTGTGTGATGTTCAATTCAGTTTGGAAGCAACTTGGATCACCTGAGCTGTACCCTTCCACTATCACTCTCCGTGCATGGGACGGCAACTCCTCCAAGCCCATTGGCATGTTCCGCAATAGTCATATTACTCTTACGGGTAAGACTATTTGTGTTGATGTAGAAGTCATTGATGCTCCCTTAGATTAAAAAATTCTATTGGGTCATAGCTACACCTACGTGATGTCTGTTGTCCCATCTACGGTTCACCTCAATATTTCCTTCACTCATAATGGAAAGATAGTCAGACCTCCCCTGAGTCTATCATATCCTCGGTGGCCAATAGAAAAACCGTCGATCCCTTGACCATTGTCTCACCTGAAGCCTAAAAATACTCCTCTTTGCTTGGTACATTCCCTAATATTCCTCCTCTTGTCTCTGATCCCAACTCATCGAATGTTTGCATGATGCAATCATCTCAGGCTTCCCTCAAGCGGCCCGCCTCAGCGAGTCAACAACCTCGCCCTCCAAAACCTACTTCTAGCTCTTCGATTCAGCCTTTCGGACCCCCTCCTCCTGGCCCTTCACCTACAGCTAGTATCCATGAGCCTCTCTACCCTCCTATAATGGTTCCTCCAGGCCTAAACCATCTTGGAGCCATCCAGCCTAGCCATTACCCCTCCGGTTAGATATCATTCCTAGCTCCCCCTCTTGCAGTGTTCTTGGTACCTTTCATGGCTACCCTATCCCTTCCTAACCTGACCCTGGGGATGCCCATCTGGTTCCTCAATCCCCCAGCCGTTACCTTGCCTGGTCAACCCAAACCTTATCTTTCTTTGACCCTAGTTCAATTAGTCCCCATGACTCCTCTCGCTACTACAGTGCCTCAGCCACCTCAACAAGAACCTTCTCCTGTTGCGAAATCTTCAGTAAAAAGGTAAAAGCTCACAAGAAGGCACTAAAAGACAAGGTTTCCTCGTCTGAACCTGCTCCTCCTCTACCTCCAAAGCCTTGTGCTTTGTGTGATGTCGTCAGTCATGCCACCCATACCTATCCTGAGTTGCCTCGTATCAAGCCCATGGTAAATGTTGTGTTCCCTAAGTCTACGATCCCTAAAGCCTCTATTTATTCCTCGACTATAGCCAAGAACCATAAGACTATTCATAAAAACCAACCTTGTCCTTTTTTTGATCTCCATGGCCATTATTCCCACTATTTTCCCTACCTCGTGGACTTCCTTTCCTTTCTAGCGGCAGTTCGCCAATTCAAGGCCAAGCGCAACGAGTCCACCGCTCCCTTATTTGTGCATTTTTCTTTAGCAAAATCAAAGGAAACATCCACTCCCATAGACATCCCCCCTCTGAATGTCGAAATGAGAGAGTCTTCGACCATTCTCCACTACCTATCATCATCCATGAGACCCTTGGTGGAAGCTCCCTCTGATACTTCCCCTTATGTTTCGCTTGGCCTCCCTTCAGCGATCATCCTGGGCTCAACATCAATGGATTCCTTATTTTCTTCTTCTTCCATCATCCCCTGTGATGATGTGCATGTGAACCTCTCTTCTCATGATGATGAGTCAGGTAGCTTCGCCGCGTCATGTGGTATTTCTTCCACCAATCACCCCATCTTCTATTACGATGACAACATTATGGAAGCAATCACCAACCCTGACTTTATCTATCCCCCTTTACATCAAACCCATGCATTCGAACCACATACACCTTGTGGCCATTACATTGACACCCAATGTTTAGGTAAGGGGGAACCCATATTTGAGAGACTGGGAGAAGCAATTCTCCATAACTTTCCTAGTGTATCAGGTCGTTTCAACTCTATTAAACTTATTATTCCCCATTTAGAAGAACCTCTAGAGTCCCATATCACTTCAAATCACTCTAGGGATGATAACCCTCATCATTCCTTCGTCTTACATTAGAAACCCAGTCCCCTAGACATTGTTGTTTACAAACCTGTGGGTTTTCTAGGAGAGCACTAGTTCATTATCTCCAAATCCTCTCTTTCGGATAGTGACACCATGTATGCCAACCCAGAAACTTAAGTCCATTTGCTTCATATATGTAGTTTTAAAAGATATTGGTAATCCTCCATTCCCTTTCTCAAACTACATAACCATAACAAAAACAAATGGTGCACCACATCATAATTTTTTTTAGATTCCCCCTTTCTAAATACATTTTGGCATGACCATAACATGCTCAGGGGAACTTATGCCCCTCAACCATAAAAAGTCCCATATCTCAACCAAAAACACCACTGAAACCCCCTTTCTCTAATAGGTCACACTTTTCGAGTCATTTCCTGGGATAGTTCGCAGTTTTCTGCCAAGTCCCTTCTACCCAGGTCGCAAAACAAACCCCAGAAAGTGCGACGTGTCTTGTTCATGAGCTCTGGGTGCCTAAAATGAAATTTTTTTCCCCTTAATTGAAAGATTATGGTTAGGCCTCTTACCTGCAATTGAAGAATCTCAATTCCAATGGTCAGTTTGACTGCTATGCTTTTCGCAAGATTTAAGGCCTCTTCTCCTCTCTACATTCACCACAGCTACACTTGCAAATGAGTGAATTTGGAGAGAAAATTCCTTATTAAAAGAGAAACCCCATACTTTTATTTCGCCCACTGCGGCCAAACCGTAGCTCATTTCGACAAAATGTCCATACCATTGGAAAGCTCTCACCGAGCTCTAAAATGGGTATTTGTTAGTTTTTTGTGATTTGATACTTCACTAGGACACATTTTTTCCAAGAAGGGTCACTTCACCACTCCTCAAAATCAAATTTCTTCACTTGCAACACTTGTACTTGGGGCACCACTTTTTCTCCATACTTGTCCATGCTCATGTCAATTTTTGTCATGAGTAACCATCTTGTACTCATGTGTTTATGGCCCCCACTGGACCTGTTCTATGTGGCAACATCATTGAGTCACCCTTTTTTAGAGCATCCAAGTTGAGTCATCATTGCATCCATGGAGTCTATCCCGAGTCCCTTTGTATCCCACTATAGTCCTCCATCCTTCATTTCTTGGTTCCTCTCTTGTGTCGCACATTATGGAATTTAGTCCTACTATCCCCTATCCCCTTTGATATTGTGTCAGTCGCTGCCAGGTCATCCATGTCCTTTACGCTCTAAAGAGGGAACTCATCCATCTGCTACTCAGTATCCCCCATTTCATCATCATCCCTAGTGTCAGTATGTCAGTTGCTCTACAATTTTCTCTCATTCCTTAGTTGAGGATTCCTTATTACCTCACCTATCGCGAACCTCCTTATGTCAACATCATATCGTTCATTCCAAAAGATAGGTCTAGAGGGTGGTATACCTTGGTTCTAGCTTCCACTCTTGTTCGGTGCCTCAGATCAGGAAAAGGGACTCCTTATTTCCCTTTGACTTGATTGTCTCTCATCTCTAGCTCCATATAGCATGATTAAGATCCATATACTTGATGGTTTAGTGATGCAGAAGATTGCACTAATGATTCCCTGATGTGCGAGAGATGTTTCAGACCTCATGAGGGGATGGCCCTTCCGATAGCCCCCCACATGCCTAGATGACCTCTTCATCACAACCTTTGATGTAGCTCCATAGATTTGATTATGTCAGCCTTAGCTGCTTGTAGCGCCTTTTAGTTTGCATGTATTAGTCAGATTTTCAGAGCCCCTTCCTATTTATAGGGGAACTTTGGTTGTATTTATATCTCATGTACTAAGATATTATTGTATAAGTCCTAGCTATTATCCCAAGCACAGTATGTATGTGGGATTCATTATCATGATTTTATCTGGATCATTTTTATGCCAGCATGTACTATATAGTTCAGTCCCTTGTTTACTGGACACATTATTCTTTGTACTTTGTCTCACCAGGCATAGGTATGCCTCCCCCGCCACCTATAGCACATGTACTCACTCATAAAATAGAATTTTCAGACCTGTAAGTCTCGCCTCCTTAGGGTCTAGTCCTCTAGCGCTTTGGTCTACCTTATATTGCTCTCTCTCTGACTTCCCCTTTGGTGTCTAGTGATTGATTTCTTACAACGTACTTCGGTCATACGATTATCTCCTAACGCTTGCACGCTGGGGGGTAATTTGTTACACCATTTTTTGTTCATATAACCTATTATTGTTATTTGAACCTAAGTACACCATGTAAGACCAATTTTACCCTAAGTAAAATTTCTTTCACTATGAAAAATAACCTAGTAAACCATATTTATTAAGTTTTTTATGGTCTAAACAGGAAATCCCATGAGGAAATATTAAATAAATCTACATTTTCTTTTCCTCAAGGAATAATTATTTAAACAACAGTTTAATTCATATTTCTGGTCATATTTAACCCAAAACAGGAAAATTAATTAGATAAATCATTATTTATCTTATTCTTTTCTAGGAATAATTATTTAAACCTTATTCAAATAATATTCCTTGTTAAATTTGATTAAATCATTTATAAATAATTGAATAAATCATTATTTATTTGATTATTAGTCAACCACATCCTTAAAATAATAAACAAATCATTTATTTATTTATTATTTAAAAATAAATGGATTTTACCAAAGTCCAATTCTTTTTCCCTCCAACAAATATAATAAAATATTTCATAAAAGTTGGATCTTGATTTGGTTAATAATATTTTAATTATGCACCAATATCTAGACTAACTCAATATTTTGTAATAAATAGAAGGGTTTTCCATTCATTCACTACATTTTGTTGCCTAAATATCACTCTAGATCTATAATTTTGGTCTGACTTTGATCCACCATCATTGTCATATTTTTCTACCATTTTTCTTGTGAGCTCCCTGTAATATTCCCCAAATGGGAAATGCAACAACATAGAACAAATATGCAGTAAAATAATGTAGTTCATCTAAAGCAAAGCAGGAGGTCAATAAAAAGGCTCTTCCAAAGTATTTATAGTAGCAATATAGATGTATAATGAGGCCCATAATATTCATATCTTCAAATACAAGACACCAATAGAAGAAAATCCCTCAAAAGAGGTGCTGAAACCATATGTATAGACTGAAAATGCGTTGACACCATTATTTTATTGGGCTGCAAGTTGATGTTGATTACATGTCAGTTCTAGAGTAGATCTATGTATGAAAATTCAGATCCATAATAGATCCATACACTAGAAAGGCTCCTCTTCCAGATCCCCCTGGGGATTTCATCATTACACCATGTACAAGAAGTAGATCTAAGATCTAAGAATGCAGGTCTACAAAAATATTTAGTGATTCAGAAGTATTTAGAAATATACATATCAGATCTGAAATATACAATGTATAGATCTCCTCCAATGGATCTCAAAGTGAAGGGAAGATCCCTAACACTTGGAAACCCACTCTCCAAATGGTGTGCTAAATCACCATACAATGTTACCTACAAGAATAACACAGATTTGGAAGAGAAACTGTGCTGTAGGGTATAGATAATAGTTGGCCGCATGCCAAGATTAGAAAATGATGCCCAAGCACTCCAACACACTCCTCCAATTGGAGTAGGAGCCTCCTCCACTGGAAAAGGGCACTGAAATGATCTAGATCTGAATAAATCTGGCCTCCACTTGTTGTAGTTTGCAAAGACAACCAAACCCTCAACATGATCTGCATTGTATTTGAAAGGAGAAGCTTGTCCTCAAGCCAGATAGTGGACTATGCAATACAAAACTCTCCCAAGAGCTACTCAATGGGAAGAGGTAGGATTATTAAACAGGAAAACCCAATGCCAAACAACATTTGCAATCTAGGATAAATAGCCAAAGAAATCTATATTGTATAAACAAACAATATATCAAAATATCATATCTTCAACAACCTCTTCATGCTGCCATCCTCTTCATTATATAGATTAAGAGCTTTTAAACCCTAAACCACCTTCCATGAAATCTTCTCTTTCACTCAAGCCGTCTCCATCTAAAACTGTGATGTGCCTTAGTGATGGCCACTCCTCTAAGATAGTTCTGTAGATTTGGTCAAAGATGACCCAGTCAAAATATCTAGCCCCTTTCACACCTAAGGGTGCTTTCTTACATAACCAAGATCTATCTTTTTTCACTTTTGGCATTGATTTATTTTTTATTAGGAGTTTAATTATCATCCTTTACACATTTATTCTTTAAGCAAAGAAAGAAAAACAAAAATGGATATTCCAATTAGCTTAGGAATAATTATGAATATTACAATACTCCCCTCCAAAATGTTGCTTATCCTCAAGAAACTACAAGGACACTGCAAAATATCCAATGGGTATGTCTCCTCCCAAAAATAAAATTTTTCCTTTGGTGAATAAACCAAATAGGTGTCATCATGAAGAAGTGGGAGATACATGGAAAGAATTATATGGTGTCCACTGCCCCCATTAAGGCATGACAGATTATAGATGCTGGGTGCTTCAAACCCAATGAGAAACTCCAATCTCCATGATATCATCCAAAAAAAGTGAGCCATCCTTGGTAGCTCATAGAAACAATCACCAATCCCCTCCTTATACAATGTATAGGGGCTACATGGCTGGAAATGAGAGGTAATATTGTTCAACTTATGCTGTCTCTCACTCCATTTATGATAGATTTGGAGTTATTGATCCTGGGCTGCAATAATATAGTTCTCATGAGGCCAAAAGATACTTGGAACCTCATGATTCCCATCATTGGTTCTAGGGGGGGCCTTGCCCAATCCTCCATGCATATAGTGAATAGAGTATCATCACCACGTGCTCCAAAAGAAACATGGAATAAGTGTCATATAATATATTTGATGGTGACAATAGTCCCTCCTTTGGGACCATCACTGTTATTCCCCTTGCTACCTCAAAACATCATACAATAAGTGCCCCCCCAACCACCTTCTTGCTGCCATAAGCTTCTCCAAAGCTTGAAAATAGTAGATGATAATAGGTGTTGGCTGAATATGGTTCAAGAAACACATGTATTTCCACAAATTATCCCATGTGAGAGGCTTTCCCCAAAGACATAAGTCAAATATGTGGCCTCTTGCACAAGAAAACAAAATATATAGTGTAGCAGCCATATAATGTCCCATCCTCCTCTTGAAACATGAATAAATATGGGAAGTTTCATTCCCAATGGACAAATCCAATGAGTGTGTCATCCCTCCTATCATGTCCCCAACAAATATAAGAGCATCATCATCATGAGGGATCAAAACCAGTGATACATAAACAATCAAATGCAATGATGGAGGTGGATCATAGTCCCACATGTGGAACGAGCACAATGCATCTCCTGCCTACCTCAGATATAGATGTGGTAAGTGGCTTTCCCACCACTTACTTGCTGCCCATAACATCTCACCATGGATGAAAGTGTGAGATATATTTGGTGCCTTAGGAAAGCACCCATCATGCTGAAAAATATCCCTTTGTCCACCAAGGGAGTGGCCATATTCAGAAATAGTTTTGGCCCAAAGTTGGCCATGAATTTTATAAGGTACAAAACTCCTCTTTGGAGTCACGGTCTGCATATACATAGTAAAATAATACATACAATCGGAAAATAAAACATGATTTACATAAGTATGCTATTCACCAATAGTCCTCCTCAAACAAATGGAGTGGTGAAAATATCTATCCCCTTCTTCAACAAGAGAAAGATAGGGTTGGATTAACTCTTCCATAGAGTTATGTTGCTGATCCATATCCACATCATACATGCATCTTTGAAAATGCAGATACAGTTCTCCTTCAAATCCCTCCCATTATTAGCTCCTCAAGATGTTGTTCTTGAGCTTCATGGAATATGTGTGGCTGAAACAGAACTCTTCATAGGCTCTTTGTAGCAACTTCTCCTTGAGCTTAGAGGCTGCAGATAAGAAGATCCTACCATGATCATGGATGACTCCATATTGGACTAAATAGCCCTCATCATGTAGAAATTCATCAAGAATCATGCATGTGTGAAGATCTGTAATATTCCCAATTAGCCATTGCTAGTTGGAATATTATATTTCCTCCATTTTTGCAGCTAGGAGAATAAATGGGATAGGGAGACCCTTAAATCTCTTTAATGGAAATAACACAATCCGAATGTGAACTGGGATCAGCATAAGAAGGCAATTAAAGTCACCTTGGCATGAAAGGGAGGAAATGTAGGAGGACTAGATCCAGTTGACCAATTCAATAGCGCTACTACATGAGGATTGAAACCAGTAAGGACAATGTAGTTTTGAAGAAGGAATATTTTCAAGGAAGTCACCTCATTAATGAGTGGGGTCAGAGGTGAGGAGGCTCACCAAGTATAAGAAGGAAGGGATAGCAGCAAGTATGGCATTGATTATTCATCTATGTTTGGTCTTTTGACTACTTTCATGCTTCAGTTGTTTAGCTGTATTTGTAGCACTATTTAGTGCAAGGGATTCTCATGTGGGAATTCCATCCTCTTCTTTGGATCAGCTTGTTTAAGGAATATAAAGGGAATTTTATGAGTTATTTTTCCACCATATAACTTAATTTCAAGCATTCACTAGCCTATAGAGCGCAGTCTCTTCCAAGAACTACATCTTTTTTGCAGGTGCAGCAGTAGCAAGGTTGAATCCCTTGATTTTGTGCTAGTGTATGAGGAGAAGGTGTCTATTTCTCTCCGGAAAGTCTAATAAGGAGGGCCTTTGGCCATTTTATGTATTGATAAGCTATTTCATGTTATATTTAGTCATATAAAATACATAGTTGCAGTAGACTGCGTTATTTTCTACAGTACTGCCTTTTATACTTTTGTAATGCCAGAAACCCTTACCAGGTTGTCTTATTTCTTGTATAAAAGAGGTTAAACCTGAATTTATTGCCTCTATAATTAATATAATCTCCAAATCTGTATTTATTCACCATTTTCTATAGAAACCCTCATGTGAGTTATGTTATTGCAGTCTTCAGAAATTCTGTTGTTGAAAGTCATGGGATTGGGGTGTTTTTAAGCTATATTGAGCTAGGGAGATTTGTTTAATGTAGATAGGATGATTTTTTTCTAATTCCATTTGGTATGTAAGGTAAATACAACATATATAAGAGGATCCAAGTCATGTTTCATGTTTTTATAGCGTAATTTTCTGAATATAGCATTTTCACTTTCCAGAGTGCAACAATTCCTAAAAAGGAATATTACAGTGGTATCAAAGCTCTGATATTGGCTCAAATTGTGGGGATAATATATATACAATATGGAGGAGAAATATATTTCAAAAATCCTACTTTAGGCCATGCAAAAAATTGCAAGATACCTCAAGGGGATGAGGCATAAAGGAGATTCTATAGGGTTTTTCCATGAGGCAAGCACCAACACTTCACATGGTATGGAGCATTATGCTGCACTAAAATGATCTACCATGCCCTAATTTCCATCTGATTAATATGAGGAGGAAACCCTAGGAAATTATTTTGAAGAATATGAATCCCAATCTCAAAAGTTCAAAGAACACTTGAGCTTTCAGGAGTTTTGTCGGATCAAGGATGGGAGGAGAGTTAATTATCATCCAAAGAGGGGAATTTTCATGTAGGGATCAGACCTACAACATATTATGGGGGGGTTATTCTTACTTGCATATGATGGAACACCTAAGTGTACAGCCAAGGCTTGGGTGGAGAAGCCGGACACTTATTTCCAGCTCAACAAGGTTTCTGAGATAGAAGCCATTAGGATAGCTGCACTGCACTTAGAAGGCGAGGCTCATGAATGGTGGTTTCAGGGGTTAACCACACTTGGAAATGACCACATCACCTCATACTCATTCTTTACCAAGAGGCTAGTAGAGAGATTTGATCCAAGATATCCGGAAGCCTATTTTTTCAAGTTAACCAAGCTCAAACAGGAGGGAGATCTTGAAGATTATATTGTTGAATATTTGCAGCTCTCAGTAATGGTATCCAACGTCACTATGAGTAGGAAGGTATGCATCTTTTTTGATGGGATGGCTGAACCATTGCATGTGTTGGTAAAATCCACTAAACCAACCACTCTCCTTGAAGCTATGGATAAAGCTAGAGACTTGCAACATACTTTGCCCAAAGTAAGAACATTGTTGCAACAGGAGACTTCTTCAAGGCCAAAGGAGACAATCCTTAATCATGACATGAAGAAATTGAGGAAGGAAGGGTATTTTCTTGCATATCAAGAACCATGGGTGCTATTGTGGATCATTTGCATATCCTTTTATTTTTCAAATATTTGAAAATATAAAATTTAGAAATTGTTGAAAATTATGTTAAAGTATCAAAATTCTTATACTTTAGCATGAAAAATAATTATGTTTGCTATATCTGAGTTAAATTTTAGGCAATTAAACTCTATATAAGTGGGTTCCGCATTTGATTCCTAAATATCGATTAATTTGTTGGGCAGAAAGTGCTAATGATAAAAGTTCTTATAAAAAGGCCCAACCCATGGACATAATCAATGTTCAAGATATTGACATGAGTGCCTTCGTAGTTGACTGGGTTAACTGCAGGGACAACAGAGATGAACGGTGGATGTTGAGTGCGTGGGCACCAACCAAAGTTTTCCTCCATACCCCGGGAGTCCCCACAGTGACATAAGACACTGAGTTGTTCACAGTTGTCTTCCACGTCGGGTGGAATCAATGGCTTGTTGGTGCATCTTGTCAGCATTAAATTTCAAAGTTGCGCCACCTATTTAAAGAAGATTTTTTTTTTTTTTTCAAATCATTTGTAATTTTTTGCACTGCATCCTGTTTCATTTTTTCGTCACCTGAATAAATTTGACCACCCTGTGAATTGTTCTTGCGGAGATTTTAAGCCATGGCTAAACGGTTGTCTTTATCATGTTCAGCTAGACATATCCCTCTCATGGATATTGAGAGGGATATTCAAGATACTATATGTTCTATAATTCACTTTCCTTTCTATTAGCAAGTCATATTGAATGATAATGCTTCCCCTGTTTATTCTACCATGGTCAAGTTCAGAATTCTTTCTGCATACATTCCAAAGACCCATATTTTACTTGGATTTATATACTGGTTGGTGTCATTCATGTATAGTGGGAAGTGTTTTGTTATGAATTCCCAAGGAGAGAATGTTCTGCAAGTGTCTACCCAGTTAATCTACCAAGCCCTTTGCTATCCTGAGTCAGAGTCATCCATCCAGTTTTCTGACGATTCGTTGGTACATTATTATGATAATCTTGCAAGTGAAGAGCTTAATCAGTTCATGTCTTATTTGAAACCTGACAAGAAACATTTTCAACTAGACTGTAAAGAATTTGCTATGGAGGTTTTTGACGCAGACACTCGTCCTTTATTAAGTAACATTGCAAAAATTCTGGGTAAAAATGATGATAATACAGTGGAAAAATAAGTCCTAGGGATGTTTTCCATTATTATGAAGCCAGGAATGGTGTTGTATATTCCATCATATTGGCAGGAAGCAGTCAATTCACAGCTAATGAGCCTTTCATTAATAGCTTCTTTCAAATTTCCTTCATTGATTGTATAATTGTTCTTATATCAAAATGTGGAAGAATTAATGAATTTAGGTCTTAATATTATGGATATAAACAAAACAAGGCAATCAGTGATATTCTGGACAGATGTAGTTAGAAGGGAGCAAAACGAGGCTGGATTGTTTGATTTTTCTAGCTATTACATGTTAGTTGCATAAAAAATATTGAATGGAGTTCCTCCTCCCTATTTTTTACCTAAAGCTCAGGAGTTCTTGCATTTAGGAACCAATTGCAAATTTTGAGATTGGTTTGTTTTTGAGGATTACTCTGAAATAAAGTTCTATGGAGCAAGTGTTGAGCCTTATAGACTCCCAACGTTTGTATCAATGAGCCTTTTTCTTTAGAGTTTATTATAAAGAGCCTAAATGTTGATCAGGTTCACTTTTTGCCTATGAAAAAAGGACATATGTATAAATTACCCATGAGTGTAGGCCCTTTCATAGTCAATATGAGGCAAGCATTTGATGAATTAACAAGAATGTTAGATGAGATGCATATCCTACTAGGATAAAGTTGGGCTTATGACCCTTATGGTGTAATTTCAAATAGAAGAATTGAGAATGGGTACTTTGCTTTCATTCATTAAAGTAGGCCAGAATAGGGGAAGGTAACAAGTAAAGGTGTGATGATTTCAGTAGGTGCAAACATTCAGAATCATATCATAGCAGAGAAAGAAAATAAAAGAAACAAAGAAGTGGTTATTGATCTGACTAATGAGGAGTAGGGAGCCGAGAAGAGAACAAACTTTGCTGAATAACCTAAATCTGATTCACTTGGTTTTTCTTTACATTTGGGAGAAGAGAAAAATGCTTTTGCTTCACCTAGGAGTCATGAAGCCTCTCATGAACAAGTGCCTTTGATCAAACTGACGTTTTCACAAATTGAGGAAAGAAATCAGAAGATGAAGGCTAGCATGGACACCCAAGTTGAACATCAAGTTGTTGTTGATCAAACAAGATTGTTGACTGTAATGGATCTTGAGAAAGATCAATTTAGAATTGCCCTGTCACATCCTACATACATGTCAATTGGCTCTTCCAACAATTTCAACACTGTGAATGTGACTATGAATGTGAAGAAAATTCCACTGATGGATAAAATGAATTTTGATATGCAAAGAGGTCAGTTGATTTTAAATGACCTCATGAAGACTAATGCAATGGAAATAAAGGTAGAAAATATGTTGGGGAAATCAATTAAACAATTGAAGGTAGAGAATGCTAACTTAAGAGCCTTAACAGTTCAGAATGGGGAATTGAAAAAAAATCATTATAAATATTGGAGTACACCCCAGTGACAAGACCGTTGTGTAGAAAATCATGCAAAGTGTTAAGGTAGAAATTTCCACATTGAGAAAAAATATAAAATTAACTACTAGAGAAAATTCAATTGCTGCAAAAGTTGGAGAGGTAGAGAAGGAGAAGGAAAATATTTTACAGCAACTCATGAAGAAAGATGAAGAAATATTCAAAATAAAACAAACTGCAATTTCATTGAAAAATCATATTGATAACCATAATTGTACTTTTGTTTTTCCTACAGGTAATGAAGATCATCAAGCACATATTGTTCAATTAAATACTAAGTTGTAGATGGCTGAAAGAGATCAGAAGAAGGCTCAAATAGATCTGGAGACTGCAACAAAGTTGATTAAAGTCATAGAAAATGAAGTTGACAAGTGAACAATGGATTTCTGAAATGTTGAAGCTGACATTAAAAATCTCAAAGAAATACTGAAAGGGTATCTCTCACTAAAACAAGCCAAAGAAATCATTTGGACTGATATCATTTCAGAATGAAATCTAATTGGTGCTTCTTGATGATAGTTGCAAAAGAGAAAAGTATTATTTTAGAATGTGAAGAATCGATCATGTCTGATAAACAAGAAGGAATTAATAGAGCCATTTGGGCTAGAATATTCATTGATTTTATTAACTCAAAATCAGATCAGGAATTAGAGGAGAATGACATGCAGGAAAAAATGTTGTATGTAGTAGATATTAACAAAATGATTTTCGGAAATGATCTCAGAAAGGTTGCAGAAAAGAAGATAATGGAAATCAAGGAAACAGTAAGTCAGTTTGATAAGTCATTTGACAAATGACAAGAGTATTCTTGCCATAATTTTGGGGAGCTGAAGGAAATATTTTGCGATGGAATTATTATGAGAACTTACTAATATTGACAAAAAGAAAAGTTGATAACAGGCATGAAAAGACTCAAGTGCTTAAAGGAGAAATAATGGTCAACTTCTTGCAGAGACATTTTCAACTATTGTGGATGGTAAAGACTCTTTTCACAGAAAGGTCATCCTATAATCAAATTACTGCATTCAGATTGGAATATCACAATCTGACACATTCATCTGGGACGAAGGTATAAAAATGGAAAAAGTGTAGAGTTTGGAATATATACATGCCAAAAGGATCAACATCGAAGAAAAATGAATCAGTTGACCTAGAAAAAGAAGGCACATCATCAACAATTCCTATATATTAGGATATTTATTTTATATTATTTTCTGAAGACAGTGTAATTTTAATAAGACATTTTCAAGGCATGTAATAGATAGCCTTCAAAGTCCTAAGTAGTTTTGGTAGTTAGGATTGGTCACAACAGTTCCAACTTCTTTTTACTGTATTTAATGTAATTTTGAAGAGAAGGAAAGGTTTCAAGTTTTGGACCTTCAGACAAGTATTTTTTTAGTCAAAGATTCAAAGATTAATGAATGAGTAAGCATTTTTCTAGCATTTTTTTTATGTTCAAATGTATTTGATTTTACGTTCTGTGTTTTATATCTAAGAATAAAACAAATTTATGAGCAGTAGGTCTCTTTTTACTTATGTATGTAAGAGTTAAAAACCTTAATTGGCACTCCTTTGTTTTAACTATTTCTTTCATATATTTCTTTTGGGGTTTGAGATGATATTTTTTGTATAAAACAACATATCAATTTGGGCCTCTTCTTTCATTTTCTTCTAGTCAGTTCATTCAACATCAACAAATGGTAGCATTGTGTGTTCCTCATCATATTTGATATTCAAGGGTTTGATCACAAATACTTTAGGGTTAATAAAACAGAGACATATATATTCGTGACATATTCATATAAATGTCTTAAGCACTGATTTCTTATCATAGCTAAGGGATTGTCTCTTAAGTTACAACATTAATTGGCGTTGTTGCGGGGGACCGAAGAATCAAATTTTTCCCTCGGGTTTGCTCATATTTCCTCTAGTTGTTCAGAGAGGAGGAAATACTAAGTTGTGCCTTATTTTAATAATTCTGGCTCCTAAGAGCCCTCACATGAGGTCAGATACCTCTCAGCAAAAATCCCCTATTCTGTCAGATCCAGAAAAGTTAGTTTCAAAGAATGGCCAGAAAACAAAAATATTTTCTACACCTGATTCCACACTGCTTGCACTAGGCAACAGTTCTCATATCTTACCATCCAAGGATATTTCCTAGAAACTCATTTTCTCGGAACAAGAATCCTTATCCTCAAGAAGTGAATTTGCAAGAAAAGAAACCAGTAGTTACTTTTGGACCTCATGTTGAAGAGGTAGATTATTCTGTCCCACCTTTTTATATATCAGTTTTGTTGCATTATTTCATTTTACATAATTGTATGCTAGATTCTAGTGCATCACATAATCTAATGCCACTGTCTGTGATGAATGAGCTAAATTTACAAATCACCAAGCCATATAGAGACCTTTATTACTTTTATTCAAAAAGGGTGAAATATGTAGGTCTTATCAAAGATATGGTTGTTTCCTTGGCTCAAATTCCAGCTAAGATTATTATGATGGATGTGGTAGTAGCAGATATTCTAGCCAGATTTTGTATGTTGTTGTCTAGATCTTGGGGGGGAAATCTTGGAGGAGTTTTGAAATTGGATTTCCCATATGCCATTATTCCTGTTTTTAATGGGGAGGAAAGGAGGTTATACAGAGAAACCAAATTTTTGAAAACCGCTACCAAGAAATATGCAGGTAATTCCCCCATTTATGGTCAAGAGAAGGAGGATATTTCTTGTTTCATGTTACATGAAGATGCAAAATTTGCTGAAGATTCACAAGAACAGCTCTCTTCAGCGAATATACATAAAGAGCTGTGTTCAAATAAAATTTGGAAAGTTATTTTGATGGTCCATTCTCTAAAGAGGGCATTGGATTTGGATTCATATTTATATCTCCTGAAGCTAACCTTTTACTTTTTTCCTTCAATTGGAATTTGAATCTACTAATAATATAGCTAAATATGAAGCATTGATTCTAAGTCTGCAAATAGCTAAACAAATGGGATTTCTATGTATCTCTGTTTTTGGTGATTCTGAATTAATAATAAGACAAATTAAGAATTGGTATCAGACTAAACATCCCAAATTGAGGTCTTATAGAAATGAGGTGTGGGATCTAGTTGAAAATTATTTTGAAGATTTTAATTTACAGTTTATTCCAAGAGAAGAGAATAGAATGGCAGATTCATTGGCAGTTGCAGCCAGTACATTTAAGCCACCAATTAATCCAAGGTTGAGATATGAAACTGAATTGAGACACCATTGTCAGGTTTTTGAGGATGATGAGCAGATTAATCAATTTTTAATGATGATTGGAAATTTTGAAGACAATCAAATTGATTTAGAAGTTGATGAAAGTGGTCAAAGTGATATGTCTAAAAATATGAAACATTCAATTGGTGATTAGAAGATAATTCAGTTGAAGGATAATATTTTTCCCAGCGGTTTGGTACCTCTTGAGATATTGTTTGATGCTAATGATGTGGCAGTGAACCAGAAAAAGGTATCCCAAGATGGAGAAATGGAGGACTATAATTTAGGAACTCAACATGAGCCTAAAATAGTCAAATTGTTTAAGGGAGTTCCTAAGGAGTACAAAGAAAGGTATGTAGATCTTTTTAAACAATTCATGGATGCATTTTCATGGTCATATGAAGATTTGAAAACTTATGATCTAGATATTATTCAGCATAAGATACCACTCAAAGATGGGGTTAAGTCACACAGGCAGAAACTCAGACAAATTAACCCACTATTGCTCGCTCCAATTGAAAAATAGGTAAAGAAACTTTTGCAAGAAAAAATCATAGCTCCACTAATATGTTCAAACTGGGTTTCCAATTTGGTATGAGTCAGGAAGAAAAATGGAGAGATAATATTATGTGTCGATTTTAGAAATTTGAACAGAGCTTCCCTAAAGGATAATTATCCTTTACCAAAGATGGATTTTGTTCTACAGAAAGTAACTAGAGCTTTCAGGCTATCCATGGTTGATGGTTTTTCCAGGTATAATCAGGTGGCTATGGAGAAGGAAGATAAAAAAAAAAATTTATTTCACCACACCTTGGGGAACATTCATGTATGTGAGGATGCCATTCGGCCTCATGAATGCAAGAGCTACTATCCAAAGGGCAATGTATATTGCTTTTGTGGGTGATAAATTTGTGGTCATTTATCTTGATGATGATACTATTTTTTCAAGTCCTGATGATGAGCACTTAGAGCATCTGCGGAAAGCCTTCTTGAAATGAAAAAAATTTGGATTATCATTAAATCCAAATAAATATTTGTTTACTTTAGAGGAAGGTATGTTGTTGGGTCACATAGTTTCAAATCAAGGAGTGAAGATTGATCCAACAAGGGTTGAAGCTATACAGACAATACCACTACCTAGAAGTAAAAAGGATATCGAAAGGTTTCTAGGAAAAATCAATTTTCTGAAAAGATTTGTTCCAAATTATGCTGATATTGTCAGGAGAATAACAGATATGTTAAAAAAGAATGTTAAAGTAAAATGGGAAAAAGATTCAAGAGAATCCTTTGGCATAATTAAAGAAGCTCTTCATGATGCTCCTGTTCTGATCAATCTAGATTACTTGAAACCTTTTCAAATCTTCTCATTTGCATCATCCTCTACTATTGCTGCTGTGTTATTGCAAAAAAATGAAGAAGGAAGTGAACAACCTGTAGCCTTTTTCAGCAAAGTCCTCAGAGATGCAGAGCTAAAGTATAATATCTTGGAGAACAAGGTATATTCCTTAGTTAAATCATTAAAATATTTCAGAACTTATGTACTTCATTCTCAAATAATATCCTATGTGCCTAATTCTACTATAAAGGATGTGCTAGTACAGAGTGATGTGGAAGGAAAAAGAGGAAAATGGATTGCTAAAATCTAAGAATCAAACCAACAAAGTTAGTCAAAGGATAGGGACTTGCCAAATTATTGACAGAATCTAATTTCCAAGCTTTGGGAATTAACTTACTTTCATCTGTAGATGAAGTAACTGAAGAAAAATATCATATTAAGACAAAGTCGGCAATTAAATATAAATTTCTCTGTTTAGACTGGTATAAAGATATTATTCATTATCTGTGTTTCTTTTCTTGTCCTCCTTCAATAAACAGAGCTAAGTACAGATCTTTGAAACTTAATGCTCAACCTTATGTTATAATTGAAGCTAAGTTGTATTGGAAAGATCCTGCTGGTGTGCTGTTGTTATGTTTGAGAGAAGAGGAAACCATGGAGGTGATTAAAGAATACCATGAATGCTTGTGTGGAGGTCATTACAACTGGAAATTAACTACTCATAAGATTCTTAAATCGGGTTTTTATTGGTACTCTTTATTTGATTATGTATACAGAACTATTAGAAGTTCCCAGAAATGCCAATTGTTTGTAGAAAAGAAAAGGTTAGCTCCTTTACCTCTTCTTCTTGTGTTTATTGAATAACCCTTTATACAATGGGGATTGGATTTCGTTAGAGAGATTAATCCACCATCAGGTGGGTAGTTTAAATGGATTCTAACTGCTACTGATTATTTTTCAAAATGGGTAGAGGCAATTCCTACTAGAAAATAAAATGATTTGGTTGTGATGAAGTTTTTAGAAGAGAATATTTTTAGTAGATTTGGATGTCCGGTAAAGATTGTAACAAACAATGCTCAAGTATTCAACTCAGTCAGGTTCATAAATTTTTGTCAAACTTATAATGTAATATTGTCCCATTTTACAACGTATCACCCTCAAGGAAATGGATTATAAGAATCATCTAATAAAACATTGGTGAAAATATTGAAGAAAACAATCAATAAGAACCAAAAGGATTGGGATTAAAATATGATTTTTGCTTTGTGGGCAATAAGGATGACTACTAGAATATCCACTGGTAAGTCACCTTATGAATTGGTATGTGGTACTCAGGCTTTGTTTCTCACTTAGCTAGCAAGACAAGTAATATCGTTTATTCAAGATGCTCAAGAGGAACCTAATGCCTTCATCAGAAGACTAAATAAGGTGATAGAATTGAGTGAAAGCAGAAATAAAGTCAGAGATAATTTGGTCAGTTATCAGGAAAAAATGAAGTCCATTTTTTATAGAAAGGAAAGAGAAATCATGTTTCAAACTGGAGATCTGATATTAAGATGGGATACCAGAAGGGAAGAGAAAGGGAAACATGGTAAATTTGATGCTTTATGGTATGGTCCTTACAAAAATCTCTGAAGCCATATCAAATATCACTTTCATGCTGGAAAATATTGATGGAGAAGTAGTAGAACTGCTTTTGAATGGGTAGTATATGAAACATTATTTCCGACACTAAAATCAGTTAGTCCATCATTGTACATATTTGATTTTCTCTCACTGTATATTTTTCATCAAGAAATTTTTGACTCCATGCTCGAATTGAAGGCACTGATCTGTAGGTTCTTAGTGTTTCGCAGAAAAAAACACTATCCCTAGGTGGAGCCAGATGTTGTGGATAATTTTCATATCCTTTTATTTTTCAAATATTTGAGAATATAAAATTAGAAATTGTTGAAAATTATGTTAAAGTATCAAAATTCCTATACTTTAGCATGAAAAATAATTATGTTCGCTATATCTGAGTTAAATTTTAATCATTTAAAATTTATATAAGTGGGTTCCACATTTGATGCTTAAATATTGATTGATTTGTTGGGAAAAAAGCGCCGATGATAAAATTTCTTATCAAAAGGCCCAACCCGCGGGCACAATCATTGCACAAGATATCGAGACGAGTATCTCTAGAGTTGAATGGGTTGAATGCGAGGACAACAGAGATGAACGATGGAGATTGAGTGTGGGGGCACCACCCAAAGTTTTCCTCTGTACCCCGGGAGCCCCTGTAGTGATGTAAGACACTGAGTTGTTCACAGTTGCCTTCCACGTCGGGTGTAACCAACAACTCGCTGGCACGTCTTGCCAGCATTAAATTTAAAATTCATGCAACCTATTTAAAGAATATTTTCATTTCTTTTTCAAATCATTTGTAATTTTTTGCGCTACATCCTGTTTCAGTTTTCTTTCACCTGCATAAATTTCACCACCCTGTGAATTGTTCTTGCGGAAATTTTAACAAAGAAGTGGTTATTGATTTGGATTATGAGGAGCAGGGAGCCGAGAAGAGAACAAATTTTGCTAAACAACCTACATCTAATTCAACTGATTTTTCTTTACATTTTGGAGAAGATAAAAATGCTCCTGCTTCACCCAGGAGTCATGAAGCCTGTCATGAATAAGTGCCTTTGATCAAACATATGTTTTCACAAATTGAGGAAAGAAATTAGAAGATTAAGACCAGCATGGATACCGAAGCTGAACATCAAGTTGTTGTTGATCAAAAAATATTGTTGAATGTAATGGATCTTTAGAAAGATCAATTTAGAATTGCCCTGTCACATCCTATAGACATGTCAACTGGTTCTTCGAACAATTTCAACACTGTAAATGTGACTGTGGATGTGAAGAAAATTATGTTGATGGATAAAATGAATTTGCATATGGAAATAGGCTAGTTGATTGTAAATGACCTCACAAACACTAATGCAACGAAAAAAAGGGTAGAAATTATGTTGGGGAAAGTAATTAAACAATTGAAGTTAGAGAAGGCTAACTCAAGAGCCTTAACAGTTTAGAATGAGGAATTGAAAAAAAATCATTATAAAGATTGGATTGGACCTAGTGACAAGACTATTGTGCAGAAATTCATGCAAAGTGTTGAGGTAGAAATATCCACATTGAGGAAAAAGCTAAAACTACCTACGGGAGAACATTCAATGGTTGCAGAAGTTGCAGAGGTAGAGAAGGAAAAGGAAAATTTTTTACAGCAACCCATGCAGAAAGATGAAGAAATCTCCAAAATAAAATACACTGCAATTTCATTGAAAAATCATGTTGATAACCATAATTGTACTTTTGTTTTTCCTATAGGTAATGAAGATCCTCAAGCACATATTTTCAATTAAATACTGAGTTGCGGATGGCTGAAAGAGATCATAAGAAGGCTCAAACAGATTTGGAGACTGCAACAAATTTGATTAAAGTCATAGAAAATGAAGCTGACAAGTGCAAAATGGATTTCCAAAATGCTAAAGTTGAGATTAAAAATCTCAAAGAAATACTGAAAGGAAATCTCTCACTGATACAAGCCAAATACATCATTTAGTTTGAAATCATTTCGGGAGTGAATCTAATTGGTGCTTCTTGATGATAGTTGCAAAAGAGAAAATTCTTATTTTAGAATGTGAGGAATCGATCATGTCTGATAAACAAAAAGGAATTAATAGAGCCATTTGGGCTAGAAGATTCATTGATTTTATTAACTCAAAATCAGATCAAGAATTAGAGTAGAATGACATGCGGGACAAAATTTTGTATGTAGTAGAAATTAACAAAATGATTGTCAGAAATTATCTCATAAAGGCTGCAGAAAAGAAGCTAATGGAAATCAAGGAAGCAGTAAGTTAGTTTGATAAGTCATTTGAAAAAATGAGAAGATTCGGCTTGCCATCATGTTGGGGAGCTGAAGGAAATATTTTTCCATGGAATTCTTATGATAACTTACTAATATTGACAAAGAGAAAATTTGATAATACGCATGAAAAGACTCAGGTGCTTAAAGGAGAAACAATGGTAAAATTCTTGCAGAGACGTTTTCAACTATTGTGGATGGTAAAGACTCTTTTCACAGAAAGGCCGTCCTATAATCGAATTACTGCATTTAGATTGAAATATCACAATCTGACACATTCATCCAGGATGAAGGTAGAAATATGGAAAAAGTGCAAAGCTTGGACAATAGACCTGCCAAAAGGATCAGCATCAAAGAAAAATGAATCAGTTGACCCAGAAAAATAAGCCACATCATCAACAATTCCTATAGATTAGGATATTTATTTTATATTATTTTCTAAAGATAGTGTAATTGTAATAAGACATTTTCAAGGCATGTAATAGATAGCCTTCGAAGTCCTAAGTAGTTTTGGTAGTTGGGATTGGTTACAACAGTTCCAAACTGCTTTTTTATGTATTTAATGTAATTTTCAAGACATGGAAAGGTTCCGAGTTTTGGACCTTCAGACAATTATTTTTTTACTCAGAGATTCAAATATTAATGAATGAGTAAGCAAGTTTCTATCATTTTGTTTATGTTGAAATGTATTCAAGTTTACATTATGTGTTTTCTATATATGAATATAAAAAAGTTATGACCAGCAGGTCTCTTTTTACTTCTGTATGTAAGAGTTAAAAAACTTAATTGGCACTCCTTTGTTTTAACTATATCTTTCATATATTTCTTCTGGGGTTTGAGATGATATTTTTTGTATAAAACAACATATTAGTTTGGGCTTATTCTTTCATTTTCTTCTAGTCACTTCATTCAACATCAACAAATGGTAGCATTGTGTGTTCTTCATCATATTTTATATTTAAGGGTTTGATCATAAATACTTCAGGGTTAATAAAATAGAGACATATATATTCATGACATAATCATATAAATGTCTTAAGCATTGATTCCTTATCATAGCTAAGGGACTGTCTCTTAAGGTACAACATTAATTGGTGCATTTGTCGGGGACTGAAGAATCGAAGTTTTCCCTGGGTTTTGTTCATATTTCCTTTAGTTGTTCAGAGAGGAGGAAATACTAAGTTGTGCCTTATTTTAATAATTTTGGCTCCTAAGAGGCCTCACACGAGGTTAGATACCTCTCAGTAAAAAGCCCCTATTCTGTCAAATCTAGAAAAGTTAGTTTCAAAGAAGGGCCAGAAAACAAAAATATTTTCTGCACCTGATGCCATACTGCTTGCACCAGGCAACAATTCTCATATCTTACCATCCAAGGATATTTCCTGGAAACTCATTTTCTCGGAAATATAATCCTTATCCTCCCCCATTCATTTCCAAGAACCAACACTAGAAGAACTATATTTTGAGTATGTATCATTTCCATTCATAGAAGCTCAACCTAATACAGTTGCCAGTTCTTCTGCTATTTTTCATCTACCCCTTCCCATATTAGTTGTTCCACCCCATTTATCCCCACCTACAACTACTATTCATTTTACCCTCGCTCAAGGAGCAGTTAATCAGGGCATAGACATGGCAGCCCCTACTTTCTTGTTGAATAGATATGTACCATTAAATCTACCCCAACCAATGAATGAAATGCCTCAAGAGTACCTTAAACTACTTCCTAGATTTACTGGTGAAGATGAAATAACTGTAGAACAACACTTGCCTTTGTTTTGCACTTTTGCTGAAAATTTTAATGTAGAACATGTTGATGTTGTAATGAGACTTTTTGTGCAGTCTCTAAATGGAGAGGCAAGAAAATGGTTCAAAGGATTATGAAATGGTTCAATCAATGAAGGGGATGAATTATAAAGACAATTAATCTAGAGATGAGGTGAAAAAAGAGACCATGGTTACTCTTAAACAGAATTTACTGCTATAAAGAAAAAATCAAATGAGAATATGAGTGATTTTATCAAAATGTTTAATAAATTGCACAATAGTTTTCCCGTGGAAATGAAATCTCCTCCTGTTGGAGCAAGGGTTTTTTTTTCTAGGGTATTTGTATCAGATTTCAGTTTTACCTTGAGAGGAAGAATATCCTCCACTCCTGAATAGATTCAAACTGATGCCTTAGAGATTGAGGAAAATATGACTACTGCTGGAAAGGTTCAAGATAAAGGAAAAGGAAAAGAAGAAGACACATCACAAGATCAAAGGATGGGTGAAATGACTAAGGTCATTAAAAATTTGTCAAAAAAATTAGTAAATATGGAATTAGACAACAAGAAACATGCACAACAAAAAAAAGGGGTTTTAAATCCCCAATTCAGAAAACAACCCCTGCAGATTGTACAGAGAGAAAGAAAAGATCAAAACCAAGTCCAAGCACCTTCATATATAGAGGCAATACCATCACATTCTGTTGATGATGATCAGAAAGAAGATGAAGATCAAATTTCTGCGGTGTGTATGGAGGATGGTGAAACAAAAGAAGAAAGTGAGAAAGAATATGCAAAGGAATGTAAAGAAGTTGATGTCTCATTTGATCAGGAAGAAATGGACGATTATTGCAAACAGTTTACTGATTTTATGCAAGCAGAGTTGCATAAAAAGTATGATTTGACGTCAAAAAAGAAGTTGATAACTCAGGATGATGAAGAAGAGGAATTCAAATCAGTGCCTACTCTAACGGTGACTCCACTACAGAAGAAACCAATTAAGAAAATTAGATAAGGGGAAGCAGACCATGAATCAAGAAAAAGAAAAGGAGAAGCAACAAGTTGAGGCTTTCTACATAAAGCTTAATGACCCTAATATGTTGGAGAAGATTGTTACTGTTCCTGATCAACATGAAAATTCAAACAAAAACCAAGAAGAACCTAAAAAGTTGACAAAACAAAATCAAACTTTCAGTTTGTCGAAAGAGTTAGAAAAAGTAAAGATTCAAGTACCACTTCTTGAGTTGGCTAAAACACCTGGTTATAAGAAAGAAATTGCATAGTTTATTAATTTATCTCAGTCTGATGAGGTGGGTGATATAGTGAATCTACAAGAAGAGAAACCAGTAGTTAATTTTGGACCTCATGCCAAAGAGGTAGATTATTCTTTTCCACCTTTTTATATATCATTTTTGTTGCATGATTTCATTTTACATAACTGTATGAGAGATTATGTTGCATCACATAATCTAATGTCAATATCTATGATGAATCAGTTAACTTTACAAATCTCCAAGCCATATAGAGATCTTTATTCCTTCGATTAAAAAGGGGTGAAGTGTGCAGGTCTTATCAAACATATGGTTGTTTCCTTGTCTCAAATTCTAGCTAAGAGTATTATGATGGATGTGGTAGTAGCAGATATTCCAGCCAGATTTGGTATGTTGTTGTCTAGGTCTTGGGGGGGAAAGCTTGGAGGAGTTTTCAAATTGGATTTCACATATTCCATTATTCATATTTTTAATGGGGAGGAAAGGAGGTTATACACAAAATCCAGATTTTTGAAAACTACTACCAAGAAAGATGCAGGTAATTCCCCCATTTATGGTCAAGAGAAGGAGGATCTTTCTTGTTTCATGTTGCATGAAGATGCAAATTTTTTTGAAGATTCACAAGAATAGCTCTCTTCAGCCAATATAGATAAAGAGATGTGTTAAAATAAAATTTGGAAGTGTTATTTTGATGGTGCTTTCTCTAAGGAGGGCACTGGAGTTGAATTTATATTTATATCTCCTGAAGGTAACCTTTTACCTTTTTCCTTCGAATTGGAATTTGAATCTACTAATAACGTAGCTGAATATGAAGCATTGATTCTAAGTCTGCAAATAGCTAAAAAAATGGGAATTCAAACTATCTCTGTTTTTGGTGATTCTAAATTAATAATAAGGCAGATTAAGAATTGGTGTCAAAATAAACATCCCAGATTGAGGTCTTATAGAAATGAGGTGTGGGATCTAGTTGAAAATTATTTTGAAGCTTTTAATTTACATTTTATTCCAAGATAAGAGAATAGAATGGCAGATTCATTGGCAGTTGCATCCAGTACATTTAAGCCACCAATTAATCCAAGGTTGAGATATGAAATTGAATTGAGACACAGGCCTTCAATCCCTGATAATGTAAACCATTGGCAGGTTTTTGAGGATGATGAGAAGATTAATCAATTTTTAACGATGATTGGAAATTTTGAAGACAGTCAAATTGATTTAGAAGTTGATGAAAGTGGTCAAAGTGATATGTCTAAAAATCTGAAACATTCAATTGGTGATTAGAAGATAATTCACTTGAAGGATAGTATTTTTCCTATAGGTTTGGTACCTCTTGAGAGATTGTTTGTTGCTAATGATGTGGTAGTGAACCAGAAAAGGTATCCCAAGATGGAGAAATGGAGTATTGAGATTTAGGAACTCAACATGAGCCTAAAATAGTCAAATTGTTTAAAGGAGTTCCTAAGGAGTACAAAGAAAGACATGTAGATATTTTTAAACAATTCATGGATGTATTTTCATGGTCATGTGAAGATTTAAAAACTTATGATCTAGATATTATTTAGCATAAAATACCATTGAAAGAAGGGGTTAAGCCACATAGGTAGAAACTTAGACAAATTAACCCACTATTGTTGGCTCCAATTGAAAAAGAGGTAAAGAAAATTTTGCAAGCAAAAATAATAGTTCCACTAAGATATTCAAATTGGGTTTCCAATCTGGTACTAGTCAGGAAGAAAAATGGAGAGATAAGATTATGTGTGGGTTTAAAAAATTTGAAAAGAGCTTCCCTAAAGGATAATTATCGTTTACCAAAGATGGATTTTGTTCTGCAGAAAGTAACTGGATCATTCAGGTTATCCATAGTTGATTTATTTTCTAGGTATAATCAGGTGGTTGTGGAGAAGGAAGATCAAAATAATAATACTTTCACCACACCTTGGGAAACATCCATGTATTCCCGGATGCCATTCGGCCTCATGAATGCAGGAGCTACTTTCCAAAGAGCAATGGGTATTGCTTTTGTGGGTGATAAATTTGTGGTCATTTATCTTGATGATGTTACTGTTTTTCAAGTTCTGATGATGAGCACTAAGAGCACCTGTGGAAAGCCTTCTTGAAATCCAGGAAATTTGGATTATCATTAAATCCCAAGAAATATTTGTTTTCTTTGGAGGAAGGTAAGTTTTTGGGTCACATAGTTTCAAAACAAGGAGTGAAGATTGACCCAACAAGGGTTGAAGCTATACAAACAATTCCACTGCCTAGAAGTAAAAAGGATATCAAAAGGTTTCTAGGAGAAACCAATTTTCTAAGAATATTTGTTCCAAATTATGCTGAGATTGTCAGCAGAATAACATATATATTAAAAAAGGATGTTGAAGTAAAATGGGACAAAGATGCAAGAGAATCCTTTGGCAGAATTAAAGAAGCTCTTCAATAAGCTCCTATTTTGATCAATCAAGATTACTTGAAACCTTTTCATATCTTCTCATTTGTATCATCCTCTACTATTGTTGTTGTGTTATTACAAAAAAAAATGAAGAAGGAAGTGAACAACCTATAGCCTTTTTCAGCAAAGTCCTCAGAGATGCAGAGCTGAAGTATAATATCCTGGAGAAGCAGGTATATGCTTTAGTTAAATCATTAAAATCTTTCATAACTTATGTACTTAATTCTAAAATAATATCATATGTGGCTAATTCTGTTGTAAAGTACGTGCTAGTATAGAGTGATGTGGAAGGAAAAAGAGGAAAATGGATTGCCAAAATCCAAGAATATGATTTTGATATCAAACCAACAAAATTAGTCAAAGGATAGGGACTGGCCAAATTACTGACAGAATCTAATTTCTAGGCTTAGGGAATTATCTTACATGCACCTATATATGAAGTGACTAAAGAAACAGATCAGATTAAGACAAATTCAACAATTAAATATAAATTTCTCTGTTCAGACTGGTATAAATATATTATTCGTTATTTGTGTTTCTTTTCTTGTCCTCCTTCAAGAAACATAGCTAAGTATAGAGCTTTGAAACTTAAGGCTCAACCTTATGTTATAATTGAAGATAAGTTGTATTGGAAATATCCTGTTGGTGTGTTGTTGTTATGTTTGACAAAAGAGGAAACCATGGAGGTGATTAAAGAATACCATGAATGCTTGTGTGGAGGTCATTACAGCTGGAAGGTAACTGCTAATAAGATTCTTAAATCAGGTTTTTATTTTCCCTCTTTATTTGCTGATGTATACAGAACTGTTAGAAGTTGCCAGAAATGCCAATTGTTTGCAAAAAAGAAAAGGTTAGCTCCTTTACCTCTTCTTCCTGTGTTTATTGAATAACCCTTCAGAAAATGGGGATTGGATTTCTTTTGAGATATTAATCCACCATCAAGTGGGAAGTTTAAATGGATTCTAACTGCTACTAATTATTTTACAAAATGGGTAGAGGCAATTCCTACTAGAAAAGCAAATGATTTGGTTGTGATGAAGTTTTTAGAAGAGAATACGACAGATTTGGATGTCCAGTAAAGATTGTAATAGAAAATGCTCAAGTATTCAACTCAGTCAGGTTCATAATTTTTTGTCAAACTTATAATGTAATATTGTCCCATTCTACAGCGTATCACCCTCAAGGAAATGGATTAGCAGAATCACCTAATAAAACATTGGTGAAAATCTTGAAGAAAACAATCAATAAGAACTAGAAGTATTGGGATTCAAAGCTGATTTTTTCTTTGTGGGAAGTAAGGATGACTACTAGAAGATCCATTGGTAAGTCACCTTATGAATTGGTATATGGTACTCAGGCTTTGTTTCCCACTCAGCTAGCAAGACTAGTAATATATTTTCTTCAAGACACTCAAGAGGAACCTAATGCCTTGATCAGAAGACTAAATAAGTTGATAGAATTGAGTGAAAGCAGAAATAAAGTTAGAGACAATTTGGTCACTTATCAGGAAAAAAAGAAGTCCATTTTTGACAGAAAGGTAAGAGAAATCATGTTTCAAGTTGGAGATCTAGTATTAAGATGGGATACTAGAAGGGAAGGGAAAGGGAAACATGGGAAATTTGATCATTTATGGTATGTTCCTTACAAAATCTCTGAAGCCAGATCAAATAACACTTTCATGCTGGAAAATATTGATGGAGAAGTAGTAGAACTACCAGTGAATAGGCAGTATCAGAAACATTATTTCCAACACTAAAAGCAGTTAGTCCATCATTGTACATATTTGATTTTTTTTCACTGTATATTTCTCATCAAGAAATTTTTGACTCCATGACCAAAGTGAAGGCATTGATCTGCAGGTTCTTAGTGTTTTGTGGCAAAAAACACTATCCCCAGGTGGATCCAGATGTTGTGGATCATTTTCATATCCTTTTATTTTTCAAATATTTGAAAATATAAAAATTAGAAATTGTTGAAAATTATGTTAAAGTATCAAAATTATTATACTTTAGCATGAAAAATAATTATGTTCACTATATCTGAGTTAAATTTTAAGCATTTAAACTTTATATAAGTGGGTTCCGCATTTGATGCTTAAAGATCGATTGATTTTTTGGGCGGAAAGCACTAACGATCAAATTTCTTATCAAAAGGACCAACCCGCAAGCATAATAATTGCACAAGATATCGAGACGAGTGCCTCTGTAGTTGACTGGGTTGATTTCATGGAAAACATAGATGAATGGTGGATATTGAGTGCAGGGGCACTAGCCAAAATTTTCCTCTGTAACCTGGAAGCCCCCGCAGTGACGTAAGACACTGAGTTGTTCACAACTATCTTCCACATCGGGTGGAATCAACGGCTCGCTGGCACGTCTTGTCAACATTAAATTTAAAATATGCGCCACCTATTTAGAGAATATTTTCATTTGTTTTTCAAATCATTTGTAATTTTTTGTGTTGCATCCTGTTTCAGTTTTCTGTCACTTGCATAAATTTTACCACCCTATGAATTATTCTTGCAAAAATTTTAAGCCATGGCTAAACAGTCGTCTCTCTCAGGTTCAACTAGTCATATCCCTCTCATGGATACTGAGAGGCATATTCGAGATACTATATGTTCTGTAATTCACCTTTCTTTCTATCAGCAAGTCATTTTTAATGATAATGCTTCCCCTATTTATTCTTCCATGGTCAAGTCCGAAATTCTTTCTGCATGCATTCCAAAGACCCATATTTTCCCAGAGTTTATCTACTAGTTGGTGTCAGTCATGTATCTTGGGAAGCGTTTTGTTATGAATTCCCAAGGAGAGAACGTTCTACAAGTGTCTACCCAGTTAATTCTCCAAGCCCTTTGCTATCCTAAGTTAGAGTCATCCATCTATTTTTATGGCGATTTGCTGGTACATTATTATGATAATATTGCAGGTGAAGAGTTTAATCAGTTCATGTTTTATTCGAAACCTGACACGAAGCATTTTAAGCCAGAATGTAAAGAGTTTTCTATGGAGGTTTTTGACGTAGAGACTCGTCCTGTATTAAGTAACATTGCAAAAATTCTGGGTAAAAATGATGATAATACAGTGGAAAAATCAGTCCTAGGGATGATTTCCATGATGATGAAGCTAGGAATGGTGTTGGATATTCCATCATATTGGTAGGAAGCAGTCAATTCATAGCTAATGAGCCTTTCATTAATAGGTTGTTTCAAATTTCCTTCATTAATTGTATACTTGTTCTTTTATTATAATGTGGAAGAATTCATGCATTTAGGTCTTACTATTATGGATGTAAACAAAACAAGGAAATCAATGATATTCTGGATAGATGTAGTTAGAAGGGAGCAAAACAAGGCCGGATTGTTTGATTTTTCTAGATATTACATGTCAGTTGCATACAAAATATTGAATGGAGTTCCTCCTCCCTGTTTTTTACCTCAAGCTCAGGAGTTCTTGCATTTAGGAACCAATTTAAAATTTGGATATTGGTTTGATTTTGAGGATTAATCTGAAATAAGGTTGTATGGATAAAGTGTTGAGCCTTATAGACTCCCAAAGTTTGTACCAATGAAGCTTTTTTCTTTAGAGTTTTTTAGATAGAGTCTAAATGTTGATCAGGTTCACTTTGTGCCTATGAAAAAAGGACATATGTGTAAATTACCCATGAGTGTAGGCCCTTTAATAGTCAATATAAGGTAGTCATTTGATGAATTAAGAATGTTAGATTAGATGCATATGCTACTAGGAGAAAGTTGTGCTTATGACCCTTATGGTGTAATTTAAAATAGAAGAATTCAGAATGGGTACTCTGCTTTCATTCATGAAAGTAGGCCAGAACAAGAGAATGTAGCAAGTAAAGGTGTGATGAGTTTAGTAGGTACAAACATTCAGACTCTTGTCATAATAGAGAAAACAAATAAAAGAAACAAAGAAGTGGTTATTGATCTAGATGATGAGGAGCAGGGAGCTGAGAAGAGAACAAATTTTGTTGAACAACCTACATCTAATTCAACTAGTTTTTATTTACATTTGGGAGAAGAGAAAAATGCTCCTGCTTCACCCAGGAGCCATGATGCCTCTCATGAACAAGTGCCTTTGATCAAACAGATTTTTTCACAAATTGAGGAAAGAAATCAAAAGATGAAGTCCATCATGGAGACCCAAGCTAAACATCAAGTTTCTACTGATCAAACAAGATTATTGACTGTAATGGATCTTGAGAAAGAAAAATTTAGAATTGCCTTTTCACAACCTACAGACATGTCAATTGGTTCTTCCAACAATTTCAACACTGTAAATGTGACAGTGGATGTGAAGAAAATTCCACTGATGGATAAAATGAATTTGCATATGCAAGCAGGTCAGTTGATTGTAATGACCTCACAAAAAGTAATGCAATGAAAATAAAGGAAAACAATATGTTGGGGAAATTAATTAAACAATTGAAGCTAGAGAAGGCTAACTCAAGAGCCTTAACAGTTTAGAATGAGGAATTGAAAAAAAAAAATCATTATAAAGATTGGAGTAGACCCCAATGACAAGACTATTGTGCAGAAATTGATGCAAAGTGCTGAGGTATAAATATCCACTTTGAGTAAAAAGCTAAAATTACCTACTGGAGAACATTCAATGGCTATAGAAGTTGCAGAGGTAGAGAAGGAAAAGGAAAAGCTTTTATAGCAACTCATGCAGAAATATGAAGAAATATCGAAAATAAAAAAAACTACAAGTTCATTGCAAAATCATATTGATAACCATAATTGTACTTTTGTTTTTCCTACAGGTAATGAAGGTCCTCAAGCATAGATTGTTCAATTAAATACTGAGTGTTAAATTGTTGGAAGAGATTGGAAGAAGGCTCAAAAATATCTAGAGACTACAATAAAGTTGATTAAAGTCATAGAAAATGAAGCTGACAAGTGCAAAATGGATTTCCTAAATGCTGAAGCGGAGATTAAAAATCTCAAAGAAAGGCTGAAAGGAAATCTCTCACTAATACAAGCCAAAGAAAACATTTGGATTGATATCATTTCTGAAATGAAATCTAATTGGTGCTTCTTGATGATAGTTGGAAAAGAGAAAAGTCTTATTTTAGAATGTGAAGAATCGATCATGTTTGATAAAAACAAGGCAATTAATAGAGCCATTTGGGCCAGAACATTCATTGATTTTATTAACTCAAAATTAGATTAGGAATTAGAGGAGATTGACATGCTGGGCAGAATTTTGTATGCAGTAGAAATTAACAAAATGATTGTCAGAAATGATCTTAGAAAGGCTGCAGCAAAGAAGCTAATGGAAATCAAGGAAGCAGTAAGTCAGTTTGGTAAGTCATTTGACAAAATGACAAGAGTAGGCTTGCCATCATGTTGGGGAGCTGAAGGAAATATTTTTCCATGCAATTCTTATGAGAACTTACTAATATTGACAAAAGGAAAAGTTTATAATATGCATGAAAAGACTCGGGTGCTTAAAGGAGAAACAATGGTCAACTTCTTGCGAAGACATTTTCAACTATTGTGGATGGTAAAGACTCTTTTCACAGAAAGGCCGTCCTATAATCGAATCACTGCATTCAGATTGGAATATCACAATCTAACACTTTCATCCAGAATGAAGGTAGAAATGTGGAAAAGTGGAGAGCTTGGACAATATACCTACCAAAAGGATCAGCATGAAAGAAAAACAAATCATTTGACCCAGAAAAAGAAACCACATCATTAGCAATTCCTATAGATTAGGATATTTATTTTATATTATTTTCTAGAGACAGTGTAATTGTAATAAGACATTTTCAAGGCATGTAATAGAAAGCCTTCGAAGTCCTAAGTAGTTTTGGTAGTTAGGATTGGTTACAATAGCTCCAAACATCTTTTTACTGTATTTAATGTAATTTTCAAGAGAAGGAAAGGTTCGGAGTTTTGGACATTCAGACAATTATTTTTGTACTTAGTGATTAAAAGATTAATGAATGAATAAGAAAGTTTCTAGCATTTTTTTTATGTTGAAATGTATTCGATTTCACATTCTGTGTTTTCCATCTATGAATAAAACAAAGTTATGAGCAGCGGGTCTCTTTTTACTTATGTATGTAAGAGTTAAAAACCTTAATTGGCACTCTTTTGTTTTAACTATTTCTTTCATATATTTCCTCTGGGGTTTGAGATGATATTTTTGTATAAAACAACAAATATTTTGGGCTTCTTCTTTCATTTTCTCATGGTCACTTCATCCAATGTCAAAAAATGGTAGCATTGTGTTTTCTTCATCATATTTTTTATTTAAGGGTTTGATCACAAATACTTGAGGGTTAATAAAATAGAGACATATATATTCGTGACATAATCATATAAATGTCTTAAGCACTGATTCCTTATCACAGCTAATTGATTGTCTCTTAAGGTATAACAGGTGCCAAACCATGAATTTTTTGCACGAAAGACATAATCTATTAAGACATTCTCCAAGGAGGGGGGAGGCCAGTGTTGTACCATCAATAGAAGACTTTTCTCCAAGAGGGGGAGCTATTGCAGCGTTAAGAGGGGTCCCAAAATATCTGACCTTGAGGGTAAGAGGTACTATTATGGGGCAAAGAGTTTATGTGCTAATAGATAGTGGAGCTACTCATAATTTCATTGATGCACAGCTAGTACAGAGAAGAGGGATCCACATGGAGGAGTTTGAGGGATTCTCAGTCCTGGTTCTAGGAGCTAGAACCCTACAGTGTGCCAAATATGTTTCGGCACTATCCATCACCATGGGAACCTACACATTAACAGACCACTTCTTTTTGGTTGATATTCCAAACACCAATATCATATTGGGGGTCCAGTGGTTGATCACTCTTGGGAGATTTACCACTGATTGGAAAACTTTGGAGATGGAATGGACAGAAGGGAAGAATGGTAAGCATCAAAAGATCAAGGGCATAAACACATACCCCCCCCCCCAGATTATTTCAGCACACAAAATGGAAGAAGATCTACGCAAAGGAGATATAGAATGGGCAGTAGAGCTACATCTATCAGAAGCAGGGGGCAAGGACTTACCAGTACATCCAGATGTACAATCTCTTTTGGATCGGTATTCTATAGTATTTGGAGATATCCCACCATGAAGGCCTCCTGACCGGGGGTTTGAACACACTATTGAGTTGGATCAAGGAATCCAAGCAGTAATCACCACTCCTTATAGGCATCCTAAGGCTTATAGAGATGAGATTGAGAGGGCCATCCAAGATTTATTGGCTCTAGGACACATCAGGCCTAGTACCAGTCCTTTTTCTTCTTCAGTGGTCTTGGTAAAGAAGAAGGATGGCACATTGAGGATGTGCATTGATTATAGAGCATTGAACAAGAAGACCGTGAAGAATAGGTGCCCCATACCTAGGATCGATGAACTAATGGATGAGCTAAGGGGATCTAAATACTTCTCCAAGATTGATTTGAGATCTGGGTATCATCAAATCAAGGTGAGGGATCAGGATATCCCCAAGACAACATTCAGATGTCACTATGGGAATTTTGAATTTGGTGATGCCCTTTGGATTGACCAATGCCCCATCAAATTTCCAATATTACATGAACCACATATTCCGTGGTCATTTGAGAAATTTTTTATTGCTCTTCTTTGATTATATTCTTATCTACAGTCGCACTTGGGAGGAGCATTTGCAACATATTGAAACAGTTTTACATATTCTCAAGGAGCAGCAATTCTATGCCAAGCTCTCCAAATGTGAATTTGGCCTCACAAAGATGCTTTATTTGGGTCACATCATAGGAGTGGATGGAGTAAGGGTGCATGAGGAGAAGATCCGGGCTATCAGAGATTGGCCTGAGCCTAGGAATGTCACAAAACTCTGGGGGTTTGTAGGCATATGTACTTATTACCGAAATTTTGTGAAAGGGTTCTCACAACTAGCACCACCACTCACAGACTTGACCAAGAAGGGAGCTTTCAGTTGGACACCTACAGCACAAAGGGCTTTTGATAAGCTCAAAGAGGTAATGAGTAGTTTCCCTATATTAGTTTTGCCTTATTTTTCTCAACCTTTTGTTCTAGAATGTGATGCATCAAGTGAAGGAATTGGAGCAATCTTGATGCAAGGAGGGCATCCTATAGCCTTTGAAAGCAGGAAACTGCTTCCTCATGAAAGGTTATACCCCATATATGATAAAGAAATGTTGGCTATCATGCATGCATTAGCCAAATTTTGACAGTACTTGGTGGGGAATAAATTCAAGGTGAATACTAACCATAACAGTCTTAGATTCTTTCTTGAACATAAGTAACTCCAAGAAAGACAACAGAAGTGGGTGAGAAAATTCCAAGCATATGACTTTGACATAGAATATGTCAAGGGGAAGAGCAATGTAGTGGCTGATGCTCTATCCAGAAGACCTACAGCACTGTCCTTGAGGGGCATGGACGCAAATTGGAAGGCTCAACTTTTAGTTGAGTATTCCAAAGATTACTTTGCATGTGAGATACTAGATGGAGTGGTATCGGATGAGAGGTATAGGATGATGGATGAGGTCATCTATTACCGGGACTGGATCTTCTTGGCTAATAATTCCAAACTCAAAGGGAATATCTTACAGGCATCACATGATTCCCCACTTGCAGGGCATCAAGGCTTCACAAAGACTTATAGGGCCATAAGAGAGAGATTCTCATGGAAGGGTATCAAGGAGGATGTGCTCCAACATGTCAAGGAATTCACATTTTGTCAACAAAACAAGGGAGAACACACCCACCCTACTGGGTTATTGCAGCCACTACCTATTCCGGATGGGAAGTGGGAAAGCATCTCTATGGACTTCATCACCGGCCTACCTACAGTACAGGGTAAGGATTGTATATTTGTAGTTGTTGATAGACTAACAAAGTACTCTCATTTCTTTGCCATTTCTGCACATTATACTGCTTCACAGGTGGTTGAGATTTTCTTTAGAGATGTATTTAGACTCCATGGTCTCCCAAGGACCATAGTGAGTGATCGGGACAGCCGCTTCATGGGTGGATTTTGGCAAGAAATTTTCCAGTTAGTGGGGACTGATTTGACACCAAGCACTAGCTATCACCCACAAACCGATGGAAATACTAAGATAGTGAACAAGTGGTTGGAAGGCTTCTTGAGAAACTATGTTGCAGGGCAGCAGAGGGCTTGGTTGTGTTGGCTCCACTTGGGGGATTATTGTTACAACACCACTCACCATATGTCTATTGGCATGACTCCATTTCGAGCCCTATATTGGTATGATGCACTCTCATTTGTTGATGTTATGTTTGGGGCAAGTAAGGCTCCAAGAGCCAAGGAATGGATTCAGGAGAATTAGGACATACTTAGAGCCCTCAAAGACAACATTGCTACAGCCCAAAACCAACAAACGATTTATGCAGATCGTGGTCGGGTAGAGAGACAGTTTGAGTTAGGAGATCTAGTTTATCTACGCCTTCAACCTTATAAATAGTCTACACTCAAGGAGAAGGGGGCTGAAAATCTCAAACCACATTTCTATGGGCCATATAAGGTGATCAGTTGTGTTGGTAAGGTAGCATATGAGCTGGAGCTTCCTAAGGGGAGCAAGATCCACAATATTTTCCATGTCTCTTGCCTCAAGAATGCCATTGGGAGAGATATAGTTGCCAACATGGACCTTCCCCCCATTGATGATGAGGGCCACCTAATTTTGCAACCAAAATCAATCTTAGACACAAGGGAAAGGCAACTAAGAAACAGAGTGATCAAGGAATATTCGATTAGATGGAAGAATCTACGGGATGAGGATACCACTTGGGAGGGAGAGAAGATCTTACAGCATCCTTTTTTGCTGTTTCTTGAGGGCAAGCAAATTTTTAGCGGGGAGGACTATAATATTCCCAATTATTCATTACTAGTTGGAATATTATATTTGCTCCATTCTTGCAGCTAGGACAATAAATGGGATAGGGAGACCCTTAATATCTGTAATGGCAATAAAACAATCCCAATGTGAAAGGGATCAACATAAGAAGGAAAATAAAGCCACCTTGGTGTGAAAGGAAGGCAATTTAGGAGGAATAGATCCAGTTGACCAAGTCAACAATGCTGCTACATGAGGAGGGAAACTAGTAAGGACAACGTAGTTTTGAAGAAGGAATATTTTCAAGGAAGTCACCTCATTAATGAGTGGGGTCAGGGGTGAGGAGGCTCACCAATGATAAGAAGGAAGGGATAGCAGCAAGGAAGGCATTGAGTATTCATCTATCTTTGGTCTTTTGACTACTTGCATGCTTCAATTTTTTATTTGTAGTTGTAGCATTGTTTAGTGCAAGGGATTCTCATGCGGGAATTCCATCCTCTTCTTTGGATCA
The DNA here is from genome assembly GCA_034641835.2 of Pinus albicaulis. Taxonomy (NCBI): domain Eukaryota; kingdom Viridiplantae; phylum Streptophyta; class Pinopsida; order Pinales; family Pinaceae; genus Pinus; species Pinus albicaulis. The sequence continues at coordinate 183,695,056 of CM076581.1, read as the reverse complement.
ACTTATTTAAGGGATCTAAAGGGAAGGTTATGAGCTATTTTTCCATGATATGAAATAATTTCAAGCAATCACCAACCTATATAGTGTATTCTCTTCCAATAACTGCGTCTTTTCTGCAGGGGCAACAGTAGCAGGGTTGAATCCCTTGATTTTGTGCTAGTGTTTGAGGAGAAGGTGTTTATTTCTCTCTAGAAATTATAATAAGGAGGGCCTTTGGCCATTTTATGTATTTATCAGCTATTTCATGTTATATTCATTCATATAAAATACATAGTTTCAGTAGACTTCATTATTTTTGGCAGTACTGCCTTTTATACTTGTGTAATGTTGGAAACCCTTGCCGGGTTATCTTATTTCTTGTATAAAATAGGTTAAACCTCCATTTCTTGGCTCTATAATTAATATAATATCCATATTTTTATTGATTTACCATTTTCCATATAAACCCTCATGTGAATTACACTATTGCAGTCTTCAGAAATTCTGTTGTTGAAAGTCATGGGATTGGGGTGTTTTTAAGCTATATCAAGCTGGGGAGATCTGTTTAATGTAGCTAGGATGATTTTTTTATAATTCCATTTGGTATGTAAGGTAAATATAGCATATATAAGAGGCTCCAAGTCCTATTTAATGTTTTTATAGCCTAATTTTTTGAATACAATGTTTTCATTGTCCAGAGTGCAGCAATTCCTAAAAAGGAATATTACAAGATACTTGGAATATTCCACCAACAGTTGGGATTTCCAATACAGATATTATCTCCCAATTAATGAATTTTTTTTAGAAATATGAACTTAAGCTCTTGTCATATCATTGTTCTCCTCTTTCACATGTTGAATGCAAAAGTTACTAGTTGGAATAAAGTTACTCCATCTTTGCTGCCTCTCTTGTAGCTGATATTCCCCAAGACAAGATTGATGTTCATGGAATTCAGCCTCCTTTTGAAAGGTCTCTTTCTTCCAAAACTTCCATAGTTTGGCCCATGCATAAAAGAGTGTTGGTACCCTCTTGTTATATTCAGAAATATTCTTTGCGTGTAAGGACATCATTTTCTACCCCAAGACTATAGAGTGGCCCTTTCACATCATGTTAATATCATCATAGATCTCTGAATCATTTTTCAGTGTAGATAAATAAGTGGGATATGGTAATGTCCAACTTAGAAAGTTGATCTTCCCTCCTTTGAACCCATCAGTGGTTCTCAGCGTTGTGCTAACTTCTCCCAAGGCCCCTTCCTTAGCCAAATATGTCACTGATGCATTAAGTTGAGAGAACACTTTATTATTCTTCCAATCAGGGGTCTCCTTGGTGGAATGCCTCCATGTAAAGAGACATCAAGCTATGAAGTAGACTGTATGAAGTAGTGGATTGATGTGTCCCTCCCTTTGCTGCATAATTCAATCTCCTTCTTATGAATAGAAACCCCTTGAAATAAACAAGGGTGCATTCTCCTCATTATTGGATGTTCATCCATCCTTCCTCCTCCTCCTTGGAGCAAGGTGTTATTTCCCATTACTACTATCACATGATGCTTCTTGGGAACAATTTGCAAATATGAAAAATATCCTTCCCTTGAAGCAATAACTTCATGTCCATCCCCATGTGGTGATGGTTCTTCTCCTGAAGTGACATCGTTGTTACTGCCCTCTTGTTCTTTCTCCTCATCAATATTTCAAAATACCTCATTATCAATGAGAGACCTTAGATCTCGGTCTTCCCTTGAAAGAGGAATCTCCATTACTTCCTTTTGAGAAGAAATATCTTCATGCAATGAGGATCTTGCCCTTGGAAAAGTATTAGACAAATTATTATCCCCTTCAATAGAAATCTGAAGTGGAGTTGGCATAATAGATCTTTCCAACTCATGCAAGGGTTCTGCATTTTCATGCTTTGCTAGCTCAATCAAAGATGTTTTAGTTTGTTTCACATCAAATATCTTCACTGATATCCTATTGAATCTTACATAAGTATATATATTTTCATTATTTAATGAAAAAGATTCAAATAACCACCAAGCATAATATTTACCTTTAAGATGCAGAGCTGCTACTTTAAGGCCTTCCTTTTCTGAAACTTGATGCAAATCCAAATATGAGTCTAGCTTATCTATCCAATCCTTGGTTTTGGATGTGGAGGATCCATCAAAATTTGGCAGAAAGAATCTACCTCTTCTCCTTATATTTTACTTTTTGGATCTCCTTTCCTCCTTGAGCTGGCAAAACTCTTGGAAGTTCAAGTGCTCCTTGAATATTCAAGATTGAGATTCATACTCCTGAAGATAATCACTCAAATTATCCTCCTTTGATGCATATTATTCCTTCATCTCTCTTGTAGTAAATATGGGCATAGAATAACGTTGTAGATTTTATTATGTAGTTGAGTGCTTGCACACATAATATGAAGAACTGGGGCTTTCTTCATGTGAATATATTATTGAGTGACCCCCATGTCTTTCCCTCTTCATTCCCTTGATTTATCTTTTAATCTCATGCAGAGTTTGGAACAGAGTTTTTAAGAACTCTTTCCCTTTCATTCTTCCAGATAAAGGGGTTTTACTATTGTCTTGTTTATCTTCAGTGTAGTCAAACTTCTTTTTTCTTCCCTTTCCTTGAAAGGACATATTGGCTTCTTTAGAAAGCACAGGCTGTGCCAAGTTGATGCTCTAATACCACTGTAATATTTCCCAAGATGCAACAACATAGAACATATATGCAGTAAAATAACACAGTTCATCTAAAGCAAAGCAGGGGGCCAATAAAAATTCTCTTCAAAGGTATTTACAACAGAAATATATATGCATAATGAGGCCCATGGGATGCATAGCTGGAAATACAAGACATCAATGGAAGAAAATCCCTCAAAAGAGGTGCTGCAACCACATGTATAGACTAGAAATGCCTTGACAGTGTTATTTTATTGGGTTGCCAACTATTTTTGATTACATGTCAGATCTAGAGTAGATGTATGTATGAAAAGTTAGATCCATAATAGATCCATACACTAGAAAGTCTCCTCTTTCAGATCCCCTGGGGATTTCAGCATTACACCATGTAGAAGTAGTAGATCTAAGATGTAAGAATGAAAATATATATAAATATTCAGTGATTTAGAAGTATTCAGAAATATGTAGATCATATCTGAAATATACAATGTATAGATCTCCTCCAATGGATCTCAAAGTGAAGGGAAAATCCCCAAAACTTGGAAACCAGCTCTCCAAATGGTGTGCTATATCACCCTGCAACAATACCTACAGGAATAATGCAAATCTGGAAGAGAAAATATGTTTTAGGGTATAAATAATAGTTGGCCACATGCCAAGATCAGAAAATGATGCCTAGGCACTTCAATACGCTCCTCCAATTGGAGTAGAAGCCTCCTCCATTGGAAAAGGGCATTGAAATGATCTAGATCTGAATAGATCTAGCCTCCACTTGGTTCAACTTGTAAAGACAACCAAACCCTCAATAGGATATGTGTTTTAGTTGAAAGGAGAAGCTTTGCCTCAAGCCAGATAGTGGACTATTCAATACGAAACTCTCCCAAGAACTACTCAATGCGAAGAGGTGGGATTCCTAAATAGGAAAACCCAATGCTAAACAGAATTCACAATATAGGCTAAACAGCCAAAGAAAGCTATATGGTCTAAATAGACAATATATCAAAATATCATATCTTCAACAACCTCTTCATGCTGCCATCCTCTTCCTGATATAGATCAAGAGCTTGTAAACCCTAAACCACCTTCCATGAAATCTTCTCTTTCACACAAGACATCTCCATCTAAAATTGTGTTGTGCCTCATTGATGGCCACTCCTCCAAGACAACACTATAGATTTGGTCAAGGTTGACCCAATCAAAATATCCAACCCCTTTCACACCTAAGGGTGCTTTCTTACATAGCCAATATTTAGCCTTTCTCACATTTGGCCTTGATTTATTCTTTATTAGGAGTTTAATGATCCTCCTTTACACATTTATTCTTTAAGAAAAGAAATTAAAACAAGAGTGGATATTCCAATTAGCTTAGGATTAATTAGGAATATTACACTCCCTTTGAGTTACATTTCTGTCTGGGTTTTCTAAACCATTAAGAGAGAGCGATTTTAGATCTGAAGTGATGAGGATTTACAAGAACCCATCCCATTGATGGGGACTGGTAACATCTTTCTATGTTCCCTTCCTAGGTGTCAAAAAATACAAAAATTCTTTAAAACAATGTTGTCTTGTCTATTGGATGCATGGAGCAACTCTTGCTTTTATTTACTGCTTAATGTCTTTTAATGCATAGATCTAGATTTTGTAGCATTTATCTTGCTCAACTAATTGCATATCTAAATATATTGGAAGCCATCTTTTTTGTTAGGGCTACTTGTTATGCACGGCTAAAGTGAGCCTTTTTCGTATGCTTGCGATTAAGATTCATACTAACAAAGATAATTCCAACCCAAACCCCAATGCATATTGTAGTGGAAACATCTCTTGCTAAGGAACATAGTAATTGACCAGGTTAAATTATAGTGGAAGCACTTTGGGCCCAATGAATCTACATGGGAGATTGTTCATCAAATGTGGGCCATGTATCCCTCATTGTTTTCTAGTGAAGGTAATTGAGTTTTTGTATTTTTCCATATTTATTTATGGTTGCTATTGTAAATAATACAATGAGCTAAGTTAAAAAAGCTCCAATAAGAGGTATGGTTGTCATGTTGTCATTTTTTTCATGGTGGTTTTTCTTTTGAGGATTACGTTATTTTAAATACTAAAATGAGTTGGGTTATAAATCTCCATAGACAATATGTGTTTTTATTTTCTATAGTTTTGTGGGGTATATGTGTAGTTTAACACCGAGGACGGTGTTCCACAAAGGGGGAGGGGTCTGAAATATCCCCAGGTTAAAAGTTCATGTAATAAAAGTTAATAAAGGTAAAATAAGACCATGGGAAAGGGACACTTATTCCAAGCTGAATGTTGGGAAAATTACCCTAGTGGGAATCATTTGTTGTGTTTTATGGCTAATGGAAATTGGAAAAGGAAATGGATAAGGCTTTGGAAAGTAATAAAGGTATTTTTGGAACATTATTTATGAAAATAATGGAAATTAGGAGAAAAGGAAGGTGAAGGTCACAGGTTGCGTCTGAGGAGGGAAACGAAGGAAAATAATGGAAAATTGAAAAACGTAGAGGCCTCATCAATAAAAAGACCTCAGAGCATCAATTGAACATTTTTTTCCAGTGTTTTTTCATTTTAGTGTTAGAATTAGTCTTGAAGAGGAGAAAGCACCAAAAGGAGAAAGAAATCAAACAAGGAAAGGAAAGGAAAAGTGAGGAAAGGAAATGAAAGGAAAAGAAGTACAATGAAAAGAAGAAGAAACCAAGGATCAAGAAAATTTAGTAGGAATACTTACAGGTAACAAGTTACATGTATAATTTCCTAGTTGGTTTTGACATGCATGGTATGTGCATGTTGGTATCTGGTTCTTTTTTTGTCATTGGCATGGAATTTTCTGAATTTAAACGGTGGATTTTAGCCTAGCCTTTCCATTTCCATATATCCATGGTGTCATGGGATTATTCTTGGTTTTTAGATTTGGATTTCCAGATGGTTTCAAAATTCGGGTTAAGGTGGTTGTAGGAAAAATTCCAAAGGCTTGGGAATCCCTTAACTAGTAATGACAGGATACACGATAAAGGCTGAGGGTGGAGACAAGAAAGTTCCTCAAAGAGGGTGAAAGATTTTTTATGAATCCAAGCTTGGTTTGGTTTTGTGATCTCGACTCATGTTTAGGTGTGATCACGGTATGGAGAGGGTGGATGTGGTTTAACCTCTCGATTCCCTTGGTTTTGTTTGGAGTTTTTTATCCCATGAGATACCACAATCATGATTGGAATTATCGAAGGAGGGTGATTGAATGAAGACATATTTGGCTCAACCAATATATTTTTAGATGGAACATGGAAGTCTTGAAACTGGTCTGTAATTTCCTATGTTTAGTAAAAGATAAGTTTCTCTTGGTTTGGCTAAGGAAATATACTGGTTATTGTGTGGCTTTAATGGTTGTTCTCTTATTTTTATTTATTTGTTTATTTGTTGGAGAGATCTCAGTCATGGATCTTTTCATGGTTTCAATCATAACTAAATAAATAATGAATGCAAGACTAAATTGGTGTTATGACAAATAATGAGAAAAGGAAGTGACCCTTCTTGTTAAACCTCATATAATTTTTAAGTCCCTCATGTTCAAAATTTCATTCATGACTTGTAGGTAGCATATCTACCAAGCGTTTGACAAAATGTCGGTCCTAGATGGTGATGGTCAAGTCAAGTACTGGTTTTAGTTTTTGGTTTACAAGCATTGTTCCTATGTCATTTATCAACTTTTGGAGTTTCACTGAGTTTTGGGCAGAGACTTGAGTCCTGGCCCTAAAAAATTATCACAAAATTTGGAGTCGATGGCAGATAATTGAGCATAAAATTCCATAGTTTCATGGAGGTAGGATTATGCATGTGACTGGGAACCCATATTCACATGGAGGCCTTGGCATGGGAGCGATTAGGGCTCTAGGTCAAAGAAAAAGTGAGTTGTCTTAGGGTTTGGACACTTGGAGGGGCTGGGTTACTGCTGGAGGTCCTCTGACACCTTAGGTAAGTGAATAAGGTCTTAAGTTGTTGGATCCATTTCCTTAAGGTCACCTAGGAGGTTGAGCCTTATCATAGTTGCCCTCAGCTCATGTTTACCCCTGGAAATTTGGTGAAAGTGGTTAAATATGGGAGGAGGCATTACATATCAACAATATCATGAACCAACAACATATGACACACCATTTGGACCAATATATAATATTTATATAGAAAATCATAGCATCAACAATGATCATCATATGTAGCATGAATCTCTACAATGTAAATTGAACTTGAAGCGACAATAAGCATGTAATGATGTGATGTAATGACATAAATGATATCAAATAGACAACCATACTTAGAAAAATATTATACCATCATGAAAAATCATAAAAAAAAACATATATAGTAGAAAAAAAAACATGAAAATCATCCATCATGAATATCTTCTAGATTCTCTCCATTTAACTTCAAATCTTTAACACATAAATTATGCAAGTAGTTATAACCATACACAAATAACATATTAATCTCCATGGAACCATCACATTCATAATATCATAAAAAAAAATGCATTATACTAGCCATATCCATGTCAACTAATATAGGTAGCATATAAACCATGCACAAGCAAAATCCAAGCGCCTGGAACAACCTCATGTCAAATAATCACATAACATGGAATTCATAACTAGCTCCTCCAAGGAAATGTTCAAAACTATTGAAATATTGGAAGCATAAAAAGTGCTCCCCTTGAACATGTGCCATATCCACTCATAAGAACAGAAAAAATCATGATCAAAATAACCTTAGCAAAAACAAAATTAGTAGAAAAAAATAAATCATCACGAAATCACAATCAAATAAATAAGCATTATTAGAAGCACATCCTAACTGCTTGCAAAACAAAATGTGTTTTATACTCCCCCTGAGCTAATGAAGCCCTCACATTCATTTTTCAATCTAAGATATATGTCATGCAAGAGCGGATTGCAATATGCATTGATCTCTTCTACTATGAATCTAAATATAAAGAGTAATTATTTGATTTCATTACTTTGCTTACTCTTCCCTTCAATACATAAACATTGTCCAGTGTCTTAACTCCTTTAAAAATTACCCTCTTCGATTCTTTTCTTTTTTATGAAACAACCTTTGGAGTTGAAGACTACTTCCTTACCTCAATAAACCATTTGGCTTAAAATTAGAATATTGTGCTTTAGTTTCTCAGTGATCCATACGATTTTAGAATTGGTCCTTTTTTCACCAAGGGGTGCCTTGTCACTTCCAAATTATTTCGTTTGTTCACTCCCTTCAAAAAAAACATGAACAATTTTGATTCTCTTAAAGAAGCGAAATTTGATCCTATATCCTGACATATGATGTGAACATATACTATCAATATGCCATTTATCATCATCGTCACATGAACACAGATAATTACCACACTTTCCTAATTTTTCCCTCCTTTTTCTTCCAAATAGCTCCTAGTTGGTTCCTTTGTTGTGCATGTTTCTTTGTCTTCTACTTTTGTATCGAATGTCTCATGGAGCTAGGAATATGTCAATCTTTGGCCATGTTTCTAAAGTTGTGACACATTTAACATTCTATATGACCAAGATAAAAATCCAAAGGATTTGATCCTTTTTTCGTCATGCTAGATTTCTATCTTCTCATACTTGAACTATAATACATGGACTGATGACTAAAAATGTTACAAGAACAACATGAACCATTAAGAAAACGTGTATACCTGAAAGAATATCCTCTTATTTTTTTTCTAAGATGCTACATATATGTGTCAAATTTTCTCCTACAAATAGCTACCACATGTCTAAACTGGTGACAATTGAAACACTCAATCTTATTAAACAAGGGGAAAATGAGTTATGATTTCTCTTTTGAACTTTAATACTATCAAATATATGAGTGTATGATTTTCTTGACATATGATCTCCTTTTGAATATATTTTTCGTTGTTGATGATGAATTTGTTTCCTATTTTATTCAACATTCTCATGGTTTCTCACAATATTCGTTGTAGGCTTATTTCATTCTTCTCTGTTAATCTTTCCTCATCCAAAATTTTATTTCCTCCTTGACGGTTTGAGATATATTTTTTCATTGATATGTCTCTCTTAACCTTTTCATGTTGGTGGTCTTTTTCTTCAAGTTTCTTTCGCAATTTATCTACTACATTTTCAATTTCTTCTACATAGCATTTATTTTCCTTTTAATTGTTGCACATTACTTCTCCAATTATTTTTTAGTCCCCCAGTTGGGTCCTCAAGGTAGTGAGCTCCTGCTTGAGATTTTTCTCCTAGACTCCTTCTCATCACAAATATGCAATAGTTTCTCATGATATCAACATGCAACAGTTAGTATATCCACTTGAGCATCTAATTCTTTAATTACAACCATTGTTGACTCATATTCAGCCTTAGCATAAGAAAAATGATTTTATTCTTTAGTAGCTCAATAGAATCATCATAATCATAATTCAAAAATTATTTCAACATATTACCTCATGACACAACTTCTTTGGATTAGATTTCAGAATTTGCTACTTCATTTTCAATGGAATGAATATTTTCCTTCTTCAAACCCTTTTTATTTTGAGACATCCTCGTCTTGATTATATCCATGATCCATGATCTACTCCAAAAACGACAAATATTCACTGAAGAACACTATCTTTGATACCCATTGTTGAGAATGGGGGAGTTAATTAGTAGTGAGGACCTTAATATCAATTTTAACATTTTACTATATTATTAATTTTCCACATACATTCACAATATTAGCTTATAAAAATATGAAATCAACAATAAAATCAAATCATAATAATCATGGAATGAATCAACACAAATATTATCACATGAAGACACAAGTATTTCTAGTGGAAACCCTTTCAGAAAAAACCCACATTGTTGTTGTTGCACTGCTCAATTCCTCTATTAATATTCTGAATAAGATTTCCCATTCATTAGCTTACACCCATAAGCTGGAAGACTTGAATTTCATTAAAGTATAATGACACCTATCAAATAGTAAGTTTGTTTCTCTCACAGATCTATGGAAATATATCCACTGGAAGAACCCACAACCAATAATCCTTGTTGTTGGCTCGAGAGGTCCTGACCTAGGTTCGGAGGTTAAGGTTTTCCAACAAACCCCTATACTACTGGCCCTTTGGGCAGTGACCTTATTGTGTAGGCCAAAGTCTCACCCGAAACAGTATGGGAAGGTGTTGGAACCATGTTTCTACACCCTGAGAGAGAGGAGGTAAGTCAAGTAGGTCTACATTCCTAGCTTATCGAGTTCATAGCAATAGATCTACTCATAGGTTTATTAACAATATATTCCATAGCATAACGAAACTATTCCATGCATAGATCTAGTTAATACCTTCGCATCCACGTGTGTAATGCCAATTATCAATACAGAACACTGTAATTGCAGCAATTGACAGATCATAGATACATATACCAGAAACATGGATAATTCAACAAGTAAATAGACACTTTCGCAACTCAATCATATAGCTAGGTTCACATTCATCATAAAAAACAGATCCAGATAACATCAGATATCCAACAGTACTTCGCACATATATTAATATCAAAATCTGCTTACAAGTCCAAAACACTGCCTGAGCACACAGCCAACAGGGTCTGCACACAGCAGGACTGAGGATATCCACACACATAGTGAGTAGGAGTCCTTACCCAAAAACCTGACAATAGATCTAACAATTCGTACTTAGCATCAATCCAAATTCTTTCCTACCTTAAGACTCAAAACGTTCATCTATTTATATCGATTTAGCCTACGCATCCAATGGTCCGAAAACCATCGTTTGTGGACTCTTGGTCTACCCTTGACCCATTACAATGCGTTTGGGGCTTTGAACCACCCCAAAATACCTATGTTAGACTAAATAATACCAAAAATATACAAAAATGGAAAAAATTGATAGCTTTAGGAGACCCTGCTTCAAGAGTCCCCCAACATAATCTTGTGACTTATCCTGAGTCGCTGTGATGGTGGGGTATCCACTTGTGCCTGCAGTAGTCTGATCACTTCAGCCAATGGGGGTAGCACTCCTTCACTCTCAGCAATAGCATTTTGCACAATTTCTACCAACTTATGCAAATTTTTGCCTTCTGTTGTAGCGATGATGCTCTCCAGAGTCTGGTTTAGTTACTTAAGAACATCAACATCCTACGAGAGCTTGAGGGCTTCAGTAGCCCAAGGCTTAAGGCAGTCACCAAGAACCTTATTCCTATGCCATAGTTCATGAATATCATTTTGGAGGGCATGGCTGGTTCGCAGTAGTGCCATGCGCTTAGCAAGAACCAAAGTGGTCAGTGGGGCTTCTAAATTCTCAAATGTTTCTTCCTTCTGCCACAGGTCCTGGTTGATTTATCACAGGATCATGTCATGCTGGACCTTGGTCCATAGTTGCATGGTTGTTTCCAGTAATTAGGCACCCTGAGTGATTTTTCCTGTAATGATGTTTGTAGCCACGGTAACTAGCGCAGCTTCCTGGGCCCATACCTCCAGAGGTATTTCTGGCTACAACCTAGCCTGCAAATCTATGATCTGCTGCTCCATCTGTGTTTTGACCACCTGAAATTCTGTCTTGTAGGCCTTCAATACTATGACCAACCCTTTAATATTATCCTGGGGGGTGGCTATCACACAGAGTCGGAGAATTAAGTGTTCTAGCTCCATTTGTTATGTGGTGGCGAGGGTACAAGTAGCCTGTGCCTGGGACACTTCAACATTCTTTTCCTCGATGGTTTGCTCAACTACACTGAGCTCTTGGTGAGCTTATAGGTCCCGATGTTGAATTTCCTAAAACAAGGAGCTGTGGAGAACCTAAAGGCCTCATGTGGTAGCCTGGCTAAGTCCAGCTATACCTCTATACAGGCCTGGACTTGCATTCCCAAGTTGGGTGGACTGATCACAAGGGTTGTGCCAGGAAAGGAGCAGAGGCAGCTTTTCGTTGTAACTAGTGTGGCACTGCTGGTTGCTGAGGGCATTTGCACCTGAGTCACACTGGTCTGCAACATGTCTGTCTTTATCTACAAAGCACAAAGCTCAGCCTACAGTGTGTAAATCACAGCCTTTTTCTTCTCTTCTAAGGATAACCATATTTCTTCTGTGGCCAAAGTGGTTGCATCAGCAATCTACTCGAGGTCCCCTTTGGTAAGTGTGACTGTCTCCTCCTGTTCCATCCGCTAAGAGCACTGCTTCTTTTGGGGCCCTTTGATAGGCTCACTTGTTCACTTTGTGCCTCGAGGGGATTTAGTTCCTCTTGCATCCAATCCCTCTATATCCAGGTCTGGTTGTGAATCCATCTGAGGCTCCGCCTCTGCGTCATTCTAAGTGGTCAGCTTCGGCTACGCGCCCTTTGGTGAGCCGATGCTCCCTTATTTTTCACTTCCTTTCCTTGAGCCTGGTTATGGTGGGGGTGATTTTTGTAGCACTTTCTCCCATGGTGCCCACCGCACCAGACTTGAACCCAATCTTCCATTGCGGAGGCCATGTAGTGACTACACAATCAATATCCCCATTTGTAGCCATATATGGGAGCGAGACCTAGGCTATATCCTTTCAAGCTCTGATTTGGACATTGTGCAGGGTGACCTAGAATGCCGCAATTCCCTTGTATGTGTTATATACTGCTGGAGACAACCGTGGTTGGGAATTAATGGTTGTTGCCAAGCTACTCTGAAATAGGACCTAGAACACTTGGTTGTCCTCGACAGGTTACGTATCCTTAGAATCCCATAAGTTCATATATCGAGCCCCCTTGCACATGTCAGGGGTGAGCTCTGGGAGGACCGATTCCTCAGGTGCTTCCCAGGCTATTAATATGACGAGAAGTAGTAGCTAGGGATAGAAAAATTCCTGTACCGCTCCTCGGATTCACGGACATTGGCCAAAAAATCATTGCACAAATATTGGGACCAATTGAAGCAAACCCCTTTCTCAGACTGGCCTGCTAATTAAATTATGTATACGGGGATGGAGTCCACCTAGCATTTTTACATCATCTTACATGCCAATAATGGGGTACCCAGCTGTGTAGCGGGATCACTGATCGTTTTTATCATGAGGCCTCAAGAATTCTACTCTACATGGTACTTTTGTTGCACATATTCAACAGTTTCTCACTCATATTTCTTCACAACGCATAGTAGAGGGTCCAGTCCTTCCATGGGCAGACTAGTGATTCAATGGATGAGCGCAGTGTCTATAGGGATTCGATCTTGGATCCATAAACACCCATCATGGACCACAGCGAGCAACTGACGCACCAGATGGCTCGTAATATTGTAGTGGCCGAAATGCGACGTCCTGAGTAGGTTTAGGAGCCCGGGCCTTGCCACTCTGCATACCCAGCTCATGGGGACAATTTTTATCCCATCATATTCCTAAATTATTTCAACGTATAATTGGGGCGCCAAATCAGGGAAAGCCTCCAAATTGGCCAAGTCATGATCATCAAATCTGATCTTATGGAGACTTCTAAAAGGCTCACCAATAACAGGGACCTCTCTAGGGGTCAACGGCATCTACAGGTAGGTGATGAGGCCGTCGAGGTTCTTCAACATGCGTGTCAAGGGCCTACGTGTCCGAACAAATGGAGATAACCAATTGATTGGTTATGCGGCCTATGCCTCTTCTCGAGCAACACGTGCCAGGGACGTCACTCGCGGGGATTTTACATTTATCAGGCAGGTATGGGGCTTCCCTCCAGCCCATTTCGTAAGTTTTATGGGTTTCCCTGAGCCCTGTTCTTTCTCCTTTCCCTTCTTTTTGACTGGGCTCTACATGGAGATAACTTCTTCGGCCTCAGACTCAATCTCCACTACTTCCTCGGTTTTTCACTCTGCCGAGGTCGCTGGTGCTGAGAATTCAGTAGGGTTAGTGGCCGTCATTCTAGCATGAAATAGAAGCTCGGGATTTCTACTGTCAGAGGGTGCTCAATGCTCAGAAATGAACATAACGTAATGGGCACAGAAACTCGCGAAGCATAAACTTGGCAAGGATAATTTCAAAAGGGACAAGCTACTTAGGAAACATGAAACCATTTTCTGCTCGATTCTTCTACTTTTATATCCTTTCCAATTGACCAAATGTTGGGAAAACCTTATCCACAACTTACCATCGTGTAAATGGTAAAAAATCTTCCAAGATCACTTCATTAAATGTCAGCCGCCCACTCCTTCCAATGGTTATTTTTACTTGATTTGACTATTCAAGTAGCTATTTTTCACACCTTTGGTGCGCTCAACACACACCTGCACTCCTAGCACACCCCTGCACTTTTAGCATACCTCTTGCACCCCCAATGCACCTGTTGCATTCTAATTTTATTCTTGCTCCTCCGGCACACCCCCCGGGCTTCCAATCCTGCGGCTGCCTCCTGTGTGTAACATGGTACCTGCTGCACTTACCTTCCTTGGTGGGTCTGCCCGACTTCATACAGCTACTATGGCCATATAGTCATTTGATTTGATACGGTTTGAGTCGACTGCCATTGATATAGCCAAGTAGAATATCGCCACATAGGGTAGCTAACTGAACAACTCCACCATCCATGATTTCCTTAACTTTATAGGGCCCAAGCCAGTGCTGTTGGAACTCCCCTTAGTGTTTTGAAAACTAAATATCATATAGCAATACTAAATCATCCTCTCCAAAGGTCTTAGATGAATATTTCAAACATGCTAGGCCTTATCTCGTGCCTTCTTAACCTGCTGATGGAAGTTAACAATGAAACGGTCTTCTTCCAAGGCCAAAAGCTGCACTAAACGCTCCTCCATGATATCAGGCTCTGCCATATTTGCAAAGGTTGTGATGCGCAGGCTAGGAGAAATATATTCCATGGGAATAATGGCCTCCTTGCCATAAACAATCCTAAACAGTGTTTTCACTGTCAAATTTTTACAGGTGGTTAGATATGCCCAAAGAAAAGATAGGATGCACAGATCCCAGTCACTGCGATTGGTATTACAGACCTTAGTTAGTGCATTCTACAAGCCTTTATTGAATGCTTCAAATTCTCCATTCACCCGAGGATGATATGGAGTGCTTTTCACGTGATGGATCTGAAATTCCTCCGTCAAGGCCTGTATTGTCTCATTAAAAAAGTGTGTACCTCTATCACTCATCAAGATTTTTGGACAGCCAAATCTGGTCAGAATATGCTCAAAGTTTAAGTGTCCAGTGGCATCTGCAGTGCAATCCTTCGCCTCTTGTGCTTTGGCCCACCTGGTTACATAGTAAGTGGCAGTTATAATGTAACGTGCACCTACCTTCTTTCCAGGTGGGTTGATAAGTGCCACAAAATTGATAGCCCATTTTTCAAATGCTTCCAGGGCCATTTGTAGTTAAAGGGGCACTTTGTCTCTACAAGATGGCCTTCCTATTCGTTGGCATGTATCACAAGCTTTACAATGGTCATGAGAGTCAGTATACAGGGTAGTCTAGCATAGTCCAGCTCGTAAGATCTTCTATGCTATTGCTTTCCCTACATAATGTCCTCCTGCTACCCCGTCGTAGGCTTCTGCCAAGGTAGCATGCCATTCGTGCTCTAGGAAATATCTGTGCAGCACATCATATGCTCCCAGCTTATATATATGACTTGTGATTATGGTAAAATCCGCAGCGTGGGTTACTAGCTCTTTGTTTTGTCGCACCGAATACTCCATAGGTGCCATGCCTGTAGTCAGGAACTGGATAATGTCAGCGAAGTGTGCATCAACTAGATTAATAGAAAATAGTTGCACATCAGGTAATCCTTCTTCCAGGTTGGTGGATTTCTCGCCATTCTCGATTCGAGACAAGTGATATGGCCTGACATTCAACCCTGCCTTGACAATGATCTCAAACTCGTATTCCTGGAAGAGTAGAAGCCATCAGAATATTCCCCCCCCCAACACAGGCTTATTCACCAGGTACTTCAAAGCCAAATTATTTGTAAACATTTTGAAGTTCCCCCAATAGATAGTGTCGATAGTTATGTAATGCATAGACCCTAGCCAACCCCTCCTGCTCTATTGTGGCATAATTGCGCTCCGCACCCGAGATTTTTTGACTAGCAAATACAATTAGGTGATCAATGTCTCCATCTCCAGGCTGCGTAAGGACCGCTCCTAGGGAAATTCCTGAAGCATTAACATGAACATGAAATAACTTCACCCAATCAGGAAAAATAAGGATAGGCGCAGATACCATATTTTCCTTGAGTAGCTTAAAGCTCTTCTAACAATCGTCATCCCCAAAAAGTGAAACATTCTTCTTAAGTAGCTTTTTCAGAGGTGTTGTGATCAGTGCGTATCCCTGAATGAACTTTTGGTAGTAGCCTGTATGTTTGAGGATCGAACGCAGCTATTTCGCAGTTATAGGTACTGCTAGATTTATGATAACTGCAACTTTTGCAGAGTCAACGATTAGCCCCTGTCGGAAAACTATATGTCCAAGAAAGATTTCGAAGGGTATGCAGAAGATACATTTCTTGATATTCAGGGAAATTTGGTGCTTTCTATAGGCATCCAACATCATGCACAAGTTCAAAACGTGTGTCTTTACTAAGTTGAAGACATTTAAGTCATCAAAGTACACCTCGAGAAATTTGTGGATGAACTCTTTGAACACTGTGACAACTACTCGTGAGAAGATAGCAGGGGAATTATTGAGTCCAAATGGCATGACTATATACAGGAAGGATCCCCATTCAGGGAAAAACATATTTTTTTTGTTATCTTTTGGTGTGATTCTGATATGATGGTATCCTGAGAACCCGTAAGTGAACGAGTATGCTTCTTGGCCTCCTACACTATGCAGGATCTCATCCAAGAGTTGTGTCATAAAGAGATCATGTACATAGGCGTCATTCAACTTTCGTAGGTCCACACAGATTCGGATTTCCCCCTTTGTCTTATTTTCCTGAACCACCATTAGACTTACCCAATATGACTGCTCGACTAGTTCAATAATACCTATGGTCAGAATTTTATTGATTTCTTCCCTAACCTTCTGCTTATACTTAGGGTTTAGCCGATAGGGCATTGATTTACAGGGTGCACATCTAATTTTAGCATGATTCACATAACCCCTAGGTCCCCTATGATCCCCTTGAGCTCCGAAAAATTCATTGGGAATAAGTCTTGATATTTTTTGAGCAATTCAACAACTTTTCTTATAGTGTCATAATCCCAGTAGTTCCCAAATTTAGCCAAATTAGGCTACTCTTTTGTGCCAATATTGACTTCTCATAGCTTCAAAGGATTCGTCACGTCTGTAGTTTATAGTGGGGGTCTTGCAACTGCGCGTTCTCCCTCCGACTCTGGGATGGAGACATTGCAGGGATCCTCTTCGCGTTCTTCTATGGTCATATTGTGATAGTTGGCAATATCCTGCATCTAGGTCTCCCATGTTGGTGTCCCAAAGGTTGCGTAAGGGCTGGATTCACCAAATAAAAAGGTGTCTATATTCTACAGAGCTTCGCTAAGTGCCTCCAAGCTCCTTTCAATCCAAATGTTCCCATGAATTCATATTTTAAAGTTTCCCAGTGGCAGGTGTGCTGTTGTAGCTCTGCCTCCAAGTACCATGCAGTGGGACTTGGTCCCAACGCATGAATAAACAATTGAACCCATTATTTTGTAGTCTGGTCCCACCACTTCTCCATCCATGTGACCAAGTGTTCATGCGGACCCCCTGGGCCAACAAATGTTTTGATACGCACATCAACCGGAGGCTCAAATTGCAGGATCATCATGTCCTAACATTCCTCCCAGTCTTGGGAAGCCTCCTTATGCATGTCCCACCATATTGTAGGTGTTGCGTGCATGGATATATTAACGACCCATTATCTTCGTTCTCTTGGAACCTTAGCTTCAAATGTTTGCAAAAACTCTTTTATGTACCCGAACCAACAAAGTAGGGCACTTCTCTTACCTCTAAGGATATGCATCGAAAGTCCCTTGTGATTCGCACACAGTGTAGCGTAGAGAAACTATTAGTCATCAGTTATTTTTTCCTTTGAAGATGACTAAATGTTTGTCCTAAGATTTCTTGAAACAAAGTCCATAAACATTGTGAGTTCAAGAAATCTCACTGTGTTCATTATCCCTAAGATAAAATTTTCACTATATTATCATCTTGTCTAGTCATGCCCAATATATCACTCCCAAAAGACCCCTCATGGGTCCATGCCATCCATTATTCACCACGTCTTGTCAACTTGGACTAAAAATCATTTGTTTTTTTTTTTCCTACTACCCTCCACAGCCAATCTAAGATCACTTCTCAAAGAAGCTCTGTTGTCTTTCCCAAAACACCCCAAGCATTGATGATCTCAAGCTATCCTTATATTTCTCTTTAGACAGATCAAGTACATTTGATTTCAAATCTTTAGTAAATTTGTTTATCATAAGCTCTATCTCACATTTGATAGAGCCTATGTTTTAGGTTTCAGTCCAAAATCCAAGTCACACAAAGCCTCCACTAGGTCACCTAGGGTATCATGAGTCCTAGGGTGGATTTGGTATCCTACAAGTCTCTATTTTTACCTACAAGGAGACTATTTTTAGAGGAGGAAAGGGACAAGTAACATTGTCTTAAAATGATTAAGATATCCTTCAAGGAAGGCCTTTGATCTAAAGCATGAAATCTAGTAAAGGGACAACTTCCCTTTGTTCTTTTTCCTGCCAAGATGTCTAAAAGGCCATCATATCAGCTATGAGGTAAGGTAAAAGAGGGAGAAAATCATCACAGGAAGATCATCAGTAGAAAAAAGACAACAACAAGCATATGTTTTAAGAGATCAGGGTTATCAAATGTTGTTGGCCAAAACAAGGAATAAATGCTAAGGTTGCAAAGGCAAAGGTTACCTAACTCCTTCAATGCACAATTAGAATGATAAAAGAGTTTTAATAGATTTTTTAGAACTTAGAATATAACATTGTTTATATTTTTCTGAGCAGCCGTCAAACCTAGAAAGTTGGAAAGGAATGATAAAATGATCAAAAAATGATAAATCCTACTTCATGACAGCAGATGGCTACCAGAGATTCCCAAGCCACCTCTCTAGGGTTTTCTGAAAACAACACTGTTTGACCTGCACTAAGAAGAGAAATGGAAAAGAATAATCAGTTTAAAGGTCTAGTCTACCAAATCTAAATCAGAGGTCCTCAAGTTAAACAAAATAAGACAAGCATAAGTTTGAGTCTTTGAGATTTCCCAAGTCATAACCATGGCATAGTATAGTTGTTTTACTGTTGGCAAACAAACCTTTTACTACCTTAAGAAACATAAAAATAGGAGAAGAAACAATCTTCAGGTCACCAACAGTCAACAAATACCAAGAAGGTTAAAGGCAGGTGTTTTTTGGTTGGTACCCAAGTTATCAAAAAGAAGAAGGGTGAAAAATACATCAGCAAAATAACACCACAAAGAGAAAAAGTGGCTTGAGGAAGTTTCTCAAAAAATCTCCAAAAGATAAAAGTGATGAGAAAAACAAAAAATACCAAGAGATAGTAAAAGTTGGTTTTGTGGTTTAAATTATCTTGTTCAAAAGCATATAGGTTTTTTGAATTCATTGGTTTTCTCATTCCTGTACTTGGCAAAGAACGAAGGAGTTCCAAGGAGAAAAATCAAGGTTTCTGGGCCATTTCTGGGAAAAATTGTTAGGCGCTACGCAAAATCCAAGCGTTGCAAAAAAGAGGAGATGGTGCCACACAAACTACCATCCTCCTCATTCATTTTTGCACAGCGCTACACAAAGTTACCTTCATTGCCACACAAACTTCCAGCGCTGCACAAATGCAAGCCCAGCCTGCCCGAAGACCGGAAAAATTTTCCTTTATCCCGAACATCAGCTCTCTACCCAGGCGTTGCGCAAAACAATATTTCCGACTCACCCAACTAATGTGCAAGGTTTCCCATCTTGCCCGGCGCTGCGCTAAATCACATTCAACCTCACCGGTGCTGTGCAAATAGGTGGCCCAACCTGCCCAGAACAGAGGCACTACGAAAAGTTAAATTTATACCCCAATGCATAAATTTATCCTTCAAAGGTGCCTCCAAGACTAAAGAAAATTGAAGAGAGTGGTAAGTGACATTTCCTCTTGATTCCCAAAATCAAATTTGCAAAAGCATCTTGTTTTTAGTGGTTGAGGTAAAAACCCTAGGAGGGTGAAACCCTAGGTCAAAATCAAAGAGAACAGTGGCACTCTTGAAACCAAATTTGATAGTAGAAAGTGTGGGGGGGGGGGGGGATTAAGGTTGTTACTATATTCATGAGTAAACTCCTCAAGCTGCAAAAGCCACTCAAAACCTTAAAATTCATCTCCTAGCTAAATTTGAACTTAGTTTCATTCCTCACTTGGTTTTTCCACTAAAAATTCAATTTCCAAATCAGTGTCTCCCATCACCATGTCAGATATGGAAAACAACAGTGGTAGTCAAGGAGATCAAATGCCTTAAAAAACAAAGCACAAGGGAGGGAAATTTAATAGGTTGGAACACCAAAGTACAATAGCTATCACATCCTCTCTTAGAATATTCTCATGCTTTCAAAACACAAGGTGCTTTCAGTTCTGTGAAAGAGTCAAGCATGTGAAGAGAAATCCTGAGCTTACAAGGCTTCTCATCCTTAATTTTCACAACAAACATTCAGACCTTGCAGGGGTAAAATTTGAGATTTCAGTAGTGTCCATATCTGAAGCCACTAGTATGCCTTCAGTGGGTGAGAAATGGTTCAAGAATGGTAAGCTAGAAAGATATCTATTTTTACAATTTATCAAAAGGAGGTATAGAGAAGGTAGTGTCACAGTTTTTCCTTTCTCACATCTCTAGCACAGGTATGCACCCTTGATGTTGGCTATCATGAAATACTTCACCTGTGATGGGAGGTACTCTAGGGTCTATACTTATCATATTATACTCCTTATGTATTTCACATGGGTTAAGGCACTTGACCTACCCTATTATCTCTACAGGAGTGTTATGAAAATGTGTTATGTTGTCCAAATGAGGAGCTACCCCCAAAAAATGTATAGCTTGTTCCACCATTCCTTGATCAAGATGGTGGTTGTACATCAACTAGAGGAGCAGGGTGTACCTTGGGATGTTTTCATAAACAATGAGTTCTTCTCAAACCCACAGCATCCTCATCAAACCAATATTCCATCCTCATCTGCACAAGTTCCCTCACCACAGGCACACATCTCTTCCTCCCCTTCTCTTGATGCATCAGGTGAAGAAGGGAGTGGAAATAAAGGATCACATAGAGATCAGGGTGAGGGTGAAGAAGTTAGTGAAGCAAACACCGAAATATATGAAGAAGAGGAAGAGGATATGGGAAGTGATGAAGGAAACAATGATGAAACACAAGGCAGTGAACATAATGAACAAAAATATCACAATGGAGGTGATGGATACAGTAGGGAAGATCAAAAAGATGAGGAAAGAAGTCAGGAAAGTGAACAAGACAACCAAGGATATATTCATGATAGTCATGACAGCTGTCATGACTGTCATGACACTAATCAGTTTCTAGATGACCAAGGAGAGAACCTTAGTAAATAAAAAATCCAAGATGAGGCTAATGGAAGTGATGAGGGTCAAGACAATGATGGAAACATAGTCAAAACCACCATCATCACCCCTCACACATGCACATACTATAGAGGACAAAGAGATGTGTTCGTTGCCTCAAAAAGGAAAAGGGCCACCTCTTCTCAAGCTATCAAAACAGTGGACAAGGGAAAGGAAAAGATGGAAAATATTGAGCAGTAGGTAAAAGTGAGGAGGAGTAAAAGGATAAAGAAAACTACTCAAGAGCCTCAGCTCATTGACTTAGACAGTCATAATGAGGATGAGGAGATGACCACTAAGATGCTACTCCTAGAGAAAGATGCACAAATCTAGGAGTAGGAGAAAGATTTTGAAAGAGCCCAACACATCATTCAGTATTATAAGAATGATCATAAGTACTTCAAGAATATCAAGGGAGACCTTGCTCTCTGAAAGAAGATGACTAAGCATTACGCAAGGAAGAGCAGGTTTGCTAGTGCCAAACTCAAGGAGGCTCTCCTTAAGGTAAAAAACTAAAAAGGGAAAATGAGCATAAAATCCTTGGAATTTTCGCTGATGCTTCTCAAAAATTATCTAAAAACATCTAAGGAGGGTCTCCACCAATTTTGAAGGATTTTGGAGAAGATTTTGTCTTTTGAGAAATTTTGGCCTAGTTTGCGCAGCGCCACTGGCGCTCCACAAATATTTGGGGAATATTCAGGAGGAGAACTTAAAATTTTTGGATTTTTCATGACCCGTGCATCATCCACATAAAATTTCAGAAGATTTGGAGTTGTTTTGACCCCTCAAAAGGTCAAAAAACACCTCAAAAATCACTTTTTTGCCCCTGTTTTAGGCTTGGCGCTATGCAAAAGGCAGTCCGAGGGTTTTTCATTTTTGATAGACTTATAGGAGCTAGATCAAGAAACCAAAAGATGTTTTGGAATGTAGACTCTACAAGCCTTCTAATGAGCTATCACGAAGTGAAACCCTACATCAGGAAGTCGTCCAAAACTTCATTGCAAAAAAACCTATTTTATGCAAAAGTGGCACTCCGCAAATAGACTTCCTTTGCAAAAAAGTCAACAAAAGACACTATGATGCAGGGGCATTAGACACTAGCCAGCAATGTAGGAGGTTTTTTCCACATGTTGTGGCTAGGAGGGTTCAAAATCATTGAATTGTAATAGCTAGGTGTCAATACCTCACCTGACAGTTTCATTTAGAGTAGTTAGGATTAGTAGAAGTCGAATAGTTAGGTTCAGTCCATCTGTCATGTTCCAGTTATTTGAATAATTGTAATAAGGCTTTTGATTTGCTAAACGGTCCTTGAAGAGGAACCGAGGAGACAAATTTTTATGTATATATGTAAACCCTTGGATCTCATTGGGGGAGACAGATTTTCTGCAATAAAATTTATGTGTTAAGTAATTTCTTCTGGTTGAATGAAATTTAGTTCCTGTTGATTATCAAACTGTCTTGAATTGATGTTTGTGAGGAAATTTGTTTAACTGTGAGGCGATTTTGGTTCCCTCAATTTGTTCGAGTGAGCTCTATGAATTAAATCCCAACCGCAGACGAAGTGTGTGTGTAAAACCGTGGTCGTTGAACTCTGTTTGATGATAGTGGAAATCCCGCTAAATAAAGAGATAAATTTGTTTATTGTTAATTAAATCCTGAACCAAGGCCCGACCTGAGTTAACAAATGGAGAGCATAGGAAGGAAGGTGATTAACATGTGGTCAATCACAGTTCCAAACCCGTGAGTGGATTAGTGAAACCAGACTGCCATATCGCACCGCTTTTGCAAAGATAAGCGGTATTTTCAATTTGGAAGCGATTCCATAGAACAGTGGACACGTAACTAAGGTGGGACCCCAAAAACCGACTTTTTTCATTGCCATCGCACGTTAACGTTCGACATCGGAGCCCGTGCAATATTGAGGTAAATCGTTGATCTAGAGGAAGGCCAATCGAGCGGTGATCGCGTTCAAAAGTTGCAAGAAAGATAACCAAGGTACAGGGCGTGTATTTGATTGGGCTATTGATTATAGATGTGGGGCCCGGAGCCAAAGGTTTATTACAAAGTCATTTGCTAAAAAAAAAAGTGTTGGGTATTTATATAAAGTTGGAAGGATTAAACCCTTGGTTATAAGGCTTGGCGGTAGAATATAAAGCCAAGAGATATGTTTTAATTTTCAAAGGTTCTTGAATATGTTTATTTATCGAATTCCTCGAATTTTATAAATAAAACCGAAGAAGTTGTGGAAGACCACGTGGAGGAGGAGAACGGGGTTTTAGCCGGGAAATGCTGATAGAGCGACAATAGGAGACCAGCTCTCCTTCGGGGCCGACCTTCAAAATTGTAGCTGTCATTTGTGGTATCAGAGCTATTTTTTTAAAGTTGTTTTTGCAGAGAATTAACATGGCAATCTGAGTTGGTAGAGGTTCTGGCAGAAGGAGAGGCGGACCTGTTGCCAATGTAGAAGTGTTGGTAAATTTTCAGAGGTTCGAGGCTAGAATGGATGTCATGGAGTGAAGACAGGCCATAGATCCTAAAGACATCAGTGAACCTTAATTAGAAGAAGTTGAAGAAAATTTTGAGATTCCTCTTGACATGAGACTCCTCAGAACTGTTCTGGGGTCTGCAGTTAAGCCCAAGATTGAAGTGTCAAGTTTTGCAGGAGGACTGAATCAAGAAGAGTCAGTGGATTGGATTAATGAAATGAACAATTGCTTCGATTATGAAGAAATGAGTGAAGATAAGAAGTTCAAGTTTGCAGTAACAAAGTTGAAGGGACATGCTACACTTTGGTGGGATGGAGTGCAGGCAGAAAGGAGGAGAGTTGGAAAGCAGCCTATCAAAAGCTGGACCAGAATGATGGCTAAATTAAAAGGTAAATTATTTCCCAGTGATTATCAGCTAACATTATTTAGGCAAATACAGAACCTGAGACAGAGGTTGCTGACAGTAAAGGAATACACAGAGGAATTCTATAGAGTAAGCATAAGAGATGGGCAATTTCAAGACACACCAGAGAAGACTGCCAGATATGTGAATGGTCTCAAGCTGGAGATCCAAGATGAGATTGGTCTTCTGTCTCCTAAGATAGTTGAAGAGGCCTATCATATGGCCTTGAAAGCAGAGGAGAAACTCTTGAGGAAGCAGTCTGCCCAGAAGAGAGGTAATTTCCATGGAAAGGGAAGTCAGGGTGGTAGAGGAAAGCCTACTACACCCAAGGATGGAGCTAACAGTAGCTCACCTCAGAATGCATCTACAGAGGATGATGCAAGGGGCAGAAGGGGTTCTTACAGAGGAAAAGGAAGAGGAGGCAAAGACAGAGGAAGAGGTAGAGAATTGAGGTCTTATAGATGTCAGCAAGTGGGACATAAGAACTATGAGTGTCCAGAGAATGTGGGTGCTGGTCCAAGAAATGCTGTTGTTTCCCAGGTTGGAGAAGAGGAAAAAATTGAAGAATAAATTCCACCAGAGAGGGGAGAGTACTTGGTGGTTAATAAGGTCCCGTTGAAGCAAACCAAAGAGGTCACTGAGCTTGCACAAAGGAAGACTTTTTTTAGGAGCATATGCAAAGTCCAAGGGAAATTCTGCCAACTAGTCATTGATAGTGGTAGCACAGAAAATCTGGTTTCCACTGAGGTAATAGAGAAGTTGAAGCTGAAGACAAGGGATCATCCAACTCCCTACAGGGTGTCCTGGCTGCATAAAGGGCACCAGCTAGTTGTAAAATAATAGTGTGAGATAGAGCTGCAAATGGGAAAATACAAAGATAGGGTCCTGTGTGATGTAATTCCCATGGATGTGTGTCACATACTACTGGGTAGACCTTGGTATTTTGATAGAGCAATGGTGCATGATGGCAAGAATAACACTTACAAGTTCTTCAAGGATGGGGTACATCATAAATTGATACCCATGGAAGAAGGAGAGCCATCCAGCAGAGTGACTGATCTAAAAACCTTGTTGCTGAGTGGGAAGGAATATCTACAGTAGATAGAAGAAGAAGAGGTAACTTTTTCTTTAGTTTGCAAACCTTAGGTAGTTCTTGCTACCCGATAATGCAGTTAACTAAGCAGGAAATCAAGAGATGTTAATTAATTGTTGTGACATTTTGACATGATTTGCTGATGGTGCATACACCAGCACGAAGAATCGGCCATTAATTAGTTGTCATAGTTCAAGTACGCAAGGCAAGCGACCTATCGATAAACTCCCAGAAAATGAGCGGGGAGACAAGTACGAGTGGTGGACTTCCAGCGATCGAGAGAAAGTTTGAGTCCATGTGCGGTACCCGGCTGATGTTGAGCCCAAAGAAAGATGGAGGCTGGAGGATGTGTACTGATTCTAGAGCAATCAATAAGATCACAATCAGGTACAAATTCCCTTTCCCAGAGTTGAGGATTTGATGGATTTTTTGAGTGCTGCTAAATATTTTTCAAAGATAGATTTGAAAAGCGGATACCATCAGATTAGAATAAGAGAGGATGATGAGTAGAAAATTGCCTTTAAAATGAATGAAGGATTGTATGAATGGATGGTAATGCCTTTTGGGTTTTCAAACGCACCTATCACTTTCATGAGACTTATGAATGAAGTATTGAATGAATTTATTGGTAAATTTGTGATAGTGTATTTGGATTATATATTAGTTTTCAACAAAAATAAAGAGGAACATTTGAGGCATCTTAATTATGTCCTGAAGAAGCTGCACCAAGAGAAAATGTTGATAAACATAAAGAAATGCTCATTCACGAAGGAAGAGTTGGTGTATTTGGGCTTTGTTGTTTTTGCATAAGGATTGAAGCTGGACCTAGAAAAGGTTGAGGCAATTGTGGAGTGGCCTTCACCCATAAATGTTTTTGAGGTAAGAATTTTCCATGGACTTGCTAGTTTTTATAGGAAATTTATAAGAAAATTTAGTAAGATTAATGCACCCATAATTGTGACAATAAAAAAGAGAAAATAGCCATTTAAGTGGACTGCTGAAGCAAAAAGAAACTTTAAACTTTTGAAGCAAAAGATAACTGAGAAGCCTGTTTTGATTATGCCTGATTTTACTAAACCATTTCAAGTGAAGTGTGATGCCAGTGGGGAAGCCATTGGAGCTGTGTTGAGTTAGGATGATAGGCCTGTAGCCTATTTTAGTGAGAAGCTAAATGACACCAGAAGAAAGTATTCCTCTTATGAGAAGGAATTCTATGCAATTGTTCAGGCATTGAAAAAGTGGAGACATTATTTGATGTCCAGGGAATTTGTACTATATTCTGATAATCATGCTTTGCAGTACATTATAAAGTAGACCAAATTAAATCATAAGCATGCCAAATGGGTTGAGTATCTCCAAGGTTTTAAATTTGTTTTGAAACACATAAGTGGCCAAGAAAATAAAGTAGCTGATGCTTTGAGTAGGAGGCACATGTTTGTTCAAGAGACAAATTTTGAAGTTGTAGGGTTTGATTTTCTCAAAGAATTGTATAAAATGGACTTAGATTTTAAGGAAGCATTTGAGGCATGTTGTAACCCTGTTCTAACAGATAGAAGCTAGTGGCTGGATTATTTCTTGCAGGAGGACTTACTATTCAGAAGAAACCAACTGTGTGTACCAAAATGTTCCATGAGAGAAAACTTGATTAAGGAGAAGCATAGTGGTGGACTTGCTGGACACTTTGGTACTAATAAAACTTATGAGCAGCTGAGTCACTTCTATTATTGGCCTAAGATGAGAACAAAAGTGGAAAATTTTGTGAAGAATTGCAAAATCTGTCAATATGCCAAAGGAAGGAGCTAAAATGCAGGATTGGTGGTCTCACACTGTTAAAATAGGGCCTTGGGACATGGTGAG
This sequence comes from Pinus albicaulis, assembly GCA_034641835.2. NCBI lineage: Eukaryota > Viridiplantae > Streptophyta > Pinopsida > Pinales > Pinaceae > Pinus > Pinus albicaulis. The sequence goes on along the minus strand of CM076581.1, from coordinate 183,667,973 downwards.
TATGGATTTTGTTCCATAAGTTACTTTGAAGACTCATAGGGAATGATGCGATCTTTGTTGTGGTGGGTGAGATTCTCCAAAATGGCACATTTTATTCTGTTATAAAACTAGTGATGCCACCCATGCTAATTTGGTTTTCAAAGAAGTTGTTAGATTGTGGGTTGCCCAGTATTGTTTTCGGTTATAGATGCAGTTGTGGGCCATTTTTGAAGTTGCTTATGGAAGAAACTTAGTATTAATGGAGGTTTAAACTTAGCTTATCAGCTCTGTTGATGGACGATTTGGAGTAGTGATCAGGAGTTTGAGAATTTGTTGAGAAGTCTTGCAGGAGAGCATCCCAAGCAGTGGGATCATATTTTTCCTCAGGCAGAATATGCATATAATGACTCACCAAATAGAAGCACAGGACAAATCCCATTCCATATTGTCTATGGAATGCACCCCAGAGGAATATCAGAGTTAAGAAACCTGGGAAGGGCAGGGCTAAGGAGCGCAAATGGTGAGGAATTTGCTTCAGAGATACAGACCATACATGAACAAGTGAAATAGCAACTACAAGGCAGAAGAATCAAATGTAAAGGTAGAGCAGACTTGAACAGAAAATAAGTCCATTTTGAAGTAGGAGATCTAGTTTTGGCACACTTGAGAAAGGAGAGATTCCCAAAGAAACAGTATAATAAACTGAAGTTCAAAAAGATTGGGCCATGCAAGATACTTAGAAAGTTTTCTGCCAATGCTTATGAGATTGAATTACCTCCTGATGTTGGAATATCTCCCATTTTTAATGTTGTATATTTGTACAAGTATGAAGATGATGGTGAAGAAGAAACATCAGCAGACAAGGAACAGATTGAGTGGGAAAAGTAGCTACCTCCAGCACAACCATTACAACCAGAGAAGACATTGGACAAAAGAGTGTTCAGGAAGACCAGAGGATAAGAGTACTTAATCAAATGGAAGGATAAGTCAGAGGAAGATGCCACTTGGATGACTGAAGGAATGTTGCAGAAGATAGGTAGGTCAGTGGAAGAGATCATGGATAGGAGCCCATGAAGAAAATCGCCCTCGGGAGTCTGATGCAGGGGCATTAGACACTAGCCAGCAATGTAGGAGGTTTTGTCGACATGTTGTGGCTAGGAGGGTTCAAAATCATTGAATTGTAATAGCTAGGTGTCAATACCTCAGCTAACTATTTCATTTAGAGCAGTTAGGATTAGTAGAAGTCAAGTAGTTAGGTTCAGTCCATCTGTCATGTTCCAGTTATTTGAATAATTGTAATAAGGCTTTTGATTTGCTAAATGGTCCTCGCAGAGGAACTGAAGAGACAAATGTTTATGTATATATGTAAACCCCCAGATCTCATTTGGGGAGATATATTTTCTGCAATAAAATTTGTGTGTTAAGTAATTGGTTCCGGTTGAATGAATTTTAGTTCCTGTTGATTATCAAACTGTCTTGAATTGATGTTTGTAAGGAAATTTGTTTAACTGTGAGGCGATTCTGGTTCCCTCAACATGTTTGAACGAGCTCTTTGAATTAAATCCCAACCGTAGACGAAGTGTGTGTGTAAAACCGTGGTCGTTGAAATCTGTTTAATGATAGTGGAAATCCCGCTAAATAAAGAGATAAATCTGTTTATTGTTAATTAAATCCTGAATCGAGGCCCGACCTAAGTTAACAAACGGAGAGCACATGAAGGAAGGCGATTAACCCGTGGTCAATCACTATTCCAAACCCGCAAGTGGATTAGCGAAACCAGACTGCCATATCGCACCGCTTTTGTGGAGATAAGCGGTATTTTCAAATTGGAAGCGATTCCATAGAACAACAGACACGTAGCTAAGGTGGGACCCCAAAAACCACCTTTCGCATTGCCATCGCACGTTAACATTCGACATCAGATCCCATGCGATATTGAGGTAAGCCATCGATCTGGAGGAAGGTCGATCGAGCGGTGATCACGTTCGGAAGTTGCAAGAAGGATAACCAAGGTACGGGGCATGTATTTGATTGGGATATTGATTATAGATGTGAGGCCCGAAGCCAAAGGTTTATTGCAAAGTCATTTGTTTAAAAAAAAAATCCTCGAGTATTTATATAACGTTCAAAGGATTAAACCCTTGGTTATAAGGTTTTGCGGTAGAATATAAACCCGAGAGATATGTTTTAATTTTCAAAGGTTGTTGAATATGTTTATTTATCGAATTCCTCAAATTTGATAAATAAAACCGAAGAAGTTGTGGAAGACCACGTGGAGGAGGAGAATGGGGTTTTAGCAAGGAAATGTTGATAGAGCGACAAAAGGAGACCAGCTCTCCTTAGGAGCCGACCTTCAGACTTGTAGCTGTCACACTTATAAATGGAAAAATGGTTTTTTAATATTTTCTTGTACAAATCACTCTAGATTTGATTGAGGAGTTATATTTCGATATTTTTCATTTATTATCTTATCTACTATGTTTCTTGGGCCTTGCATGGTCATTAAGCACATTTATGACATTTATGATAGAATTACGGTTTCTAGAAGCTTCTTATGGTTTCCACCTCCTCATTTGCTCCATAAGTAGAGCATGAGGCTCTTATGTATTTTGTTGGATTTTGATGACTTATTCTCAAGTAATACATAGTCTCTTAGAGTTTTGAAAAGACTTTGATGTCTTGGAGCTCATGCATGCCCTAATTTGTTTGTTGATGGAGAAGGACTGTTTGCAGGATCCATAAGCTTGGTTGATGGTGATGTGTTTCTCTTTTGTTCATGTTTCCTAATTTTTCATTATGTTTTCATCTTTCTCTATTGAAGTAGGACAAAAAATTTATACTAAGACATGTTTTCTAATGGCACCTTAGGTCTGTTCGTTCTTCACTACCTTAATGTTTTCTTCTACTAGGATATGTTAGAGAATTCATATTTTGCTCTCTAATGATTTCCCAAGCTTGTTTATTTCTTGAATGGTTTAGATCAGTTGGTATCAAGAATGATTTATGGCTAGCCCTGCATATTTGTTGCCACTAAAAAAATCTGTTCTTGGAGTCATCTCTTTAAAGCACCATTACCTAGGTTTGTCAAAGAAGTTTGTTTCAATCATGCTCATTGCATTTTCTTAGCTAATTGTTTCAAAGAACCTTCATAGCTATAATATGAGATGCTCAGAGTTTCTCTCCTTCTATTATTGTAGTTATTTGTGCATCTTTAATGTTTTATGTTTTTTATAATGAAATCCATGAAAGTTGAATAAGTTTCTTGCATTTCTGTATTTCATTTGAATGTTTGTCTTGGATATTTTTCTACTTTAAGTCTGAATCAAAGAGTTTAGGCTTTCCTCTACCTTTGATTTCTTCTCTATGCTTATGATCCTTATAAATCCCTTTGTAATGTCCCATAATAACTATAAAATAATAAATAATATATAAATAATATAATATAATTTAATAAATAAGTAAATAAATAAATAGTGAAGAGAATAATAAATAAATAATAAATAAAACATTAAACAATAACTGGAATTCTAAATAAAATAGTAAATAATAAACTGGAGTCCTAAAACAATAAACAATAAGTAAAGTTAAAGAAAGAATTAATAGTAAATAAATTAACAAAGAGTTAAACTAAGAAACTAATAGAAAGAAAGTTAAATTAAGAGAACACTAAATTAAGTAAAGCTAACAAAAAGTAAGAGAACACTAAATTAATGAAAACTTAAGTTGCATGTTGACACAGTGAATGTGTGCATGTCGTTCCATTCCATTGTTTGGTCTATTTAATAGACATTGAGGAAGATTCAAGGCATTCATTCTTTCATCTATTCTCTGGAGAGAAAGGTATTGTGAGGCAAAGGATACCCTGGCAGTAGTACGTTGATTGAGGGCTCAGGGGTGGCCAGCTGTGGAAAAATTACATACAGCTGAGCCTACGGTTGGGTGGAGAGTTGTCCCCAAAACTTTGTTGCGGTCAGAAAGATTCAGATAGTGTTCAACATTGGAGTCTCAACTAAGGAAAATTGTCATTACAGGTAAGTCGTCTTGCTCATGTTTCTGAAAATTCCATGATGATTAGTTAAACAGTTTTTGGGTTGATTATTCATTTTTTATGTGATATAATTAATTGCATGTTAAAATTGGGGTTGTTACATATGGTATCAAAGCAGGTTTCAACTCTATGTGACCTCTATGTACACATTTGAAAACAAAAACAAAAAAAACAAAAAAAAAACATGCATATCAATAATTTTGCTTCTAACGATAAAGTGAAATTTAGTTGAAGTAAATTAAATATAATTTTTAAACTTTTTTTTTACCATAGATGCATTCAAATTTTTAATATATAGATATATAATTATATATATAAATTTTGTCAAATTAAATAATTTGAAATAAAAACCATTATTATTAAAAAAAAAAAATTAAAATTATTAAATATAACCCTATACACTTCTTTGCATTTATACTTATTAATCTTTGTCATGTGTTGGTTTAATATAAATTATAATTATATTAGGTTTAACACATAGATCACACTAATTGTAAATCATAGCAACTTATATATAAATATATAGTTCAAAAGTAAAATGTGTTGTTGTACTTTTGGGTTAGTTAGTTATGCATATGTCAAATTGTAGAATTAGAATGTTGAAATTGAGTTCAAACTCATATTTTCACTTAATCATTTAAGATTATTTCCTTTTAATATAAATTATATTTAAAAAATAAATATAAAATTTAGAATCAAGTTTCATAACTAAATTATTATATCTGAATTATTTATCATTAAAAAAAAAAATTATTCTTTTTCCAAATTAAAAATGTGTATGTTAACAAACATTAAGTGATGTCACTTAATATTTAAATGATTTATTTATTTTGAGCTCTTATTTAACTTTTAATCAGAGCGATTTACTAGAATTATAAGATCCAATTAAAAAGTAGTTATGAGTTATGTTTTTTAATATTATTCTATTACCCAGTAAAAGTTAAAAATAAAAAAATAAAAAAATAAAAAATAAAAATAAAAATAAAAATTTGATCAAACTAAGAGTGTTGTCTTTGAAGCCGCAACACCCGAATCCCATGCAGAAATATTCCAGTTAAGACCTATTTACTGTACCTGCTTTCTAGAATAATATATATTTTACAATAACGTAAATTTTGAGGCATCCTATAAACAAATCAGCATAAATTTCCTGGAAACAATTCAATAATACATTATAACAACAATCTCTGAAATCTGCTTCGATTATAGATCTCGCTCTGAATCTTGGAGTGCACCCAAATCCCAATATTTAATTTGGAAGAGGCATCAAAAGTTTTAACAACTGTGGGATTTCTGTTTTAATTGGTGGCATAATCAAGAATTGACAAGTGAACATAGATCACTATTCATTTATTTATTCTTAATTAGTTTTAATTACTGTAAATTTGTTTTTTTTTATAAATTAATTCTAATTACGGTAAATCCGAGCCAACCATTCGAATTTATGTTTACAAAAGTAAATCTGGCAATCTTGGCAAAGATGTTGATATAATCGGGAATAAAAATTTAAAATCTCACCCTACATATTATACTATTAATATGCAGAACTTAAGTTTAACTTGACATTATATTCATCAAGCTGAATACTCATTTTATTATGTGCGGAACTTAAGTTTATGTTCACGTTCCCATTGTATTCATCATGCTAAAAAGTATTCATTATATATATTATATACTAGTTAAATTTATATATTTAAAGTGGAAGAATACAATACTAAAATCTAGAGGAGATATTATTTTTTTTAATTATAATTTATGTAATAGAATTGTTGTTTTTAACTAATTTTTTATATTAAAGAGCAAAGTCTCCATTAAGGATTTTTAAATAGGTAGGTTATAACCAATTGTGGGATTTGTTTTTCTTAACCAACTAATATTTTTGTATTTTTATGTTTAAAATATGATTTTTGGATTTTTATTTTATGTTTATTAGTTCAATAAAATATGACTTTTGGGATACATAATTGTATGATTCTGTTATAAATATTAATGATAAAAGTTAGGTTGACATATTTGGTCTTTAATTATTTTTTTAGAAATATTTTTTTTGGGTCAATTAAAGAGTTTTTAGAAATATTTTCTTTCGGGTCAATTAATGAGTGAAACAAAAAAAACTTGTGACATTTAATTACTTTACAAAACCTAGAACTAATGGGTTGGTAGATGATTTTTAAATTTTAAATATATTCAGTTTTTGGTCAATATGTTTTTTTTTCTTTCCTGAGAATTTCTTTCATAAGGATTGTTCCTCTCACTCATAAGCGATAAATTCAATATATATTTATTTTCAATTTAGGATTATGAAGTATTGAAATGATTATGAAGTAGTTTTGATGACTTTCAGAAATATTAAATTTCAATCTAATATTTGTGTGATGGTTTTTAAAGTTTTTCTAAGAGTTATCTAGTGTGAGTTCACTTTAAGGAAATTTATTGTATATATGGATCTCCAATTTATATCACATGATGATTAATATACATGAATTATTGTAATATGCTTGGTTAATTCCTAAAACCGGTACCACAAGATGTTCATATAGGTTAGTAAACAAACAAAAAAATACTCAACATACAATGGGTGTAAAATAGAAACAACTTGGATGTCAATAGAAGATGATGACTTTTGTGACATTAAATGAATTCAGAATTGGAAGCGATATATAGCTTTTAATAATTGAAGGAAGGTTCTTAGTTTCACATCATATTAGATATACATGTTGAGAAAATTATCTTCTGGATGAAGGGAAAGGGATGAACTTGTAGGTTTCATAAATGAGTGTAAGAAAACAATGAGTAGTAGCATTTTCTAGAAGGTTAGGGAAAAATTATGGGAATAGTTTAAACATAGATAATACTCAATAAAATTGATCACTTGGAGGAACATAAGATTTATTTGCAAGGAAATAATAGTGGAGGAACTACACTCAGTAGTGGCTAAAATTTAAAATCCACTTGATAATATGTTTTATTTTTCCTAAATTCAAGAAAGTGAAATTTTTTTTATCTATGAAGATAATAGACATGGAATTTTAAGAAATTGATATTAGTAGAAAAAAAAATATTTATATAGTATGAGGAAGTGAATGACTTTCTCTTTCAAACGACAAACTTTCTTAAGGATATTGATGAGTGGGCTGAGTAGCATAAAGGATGACTAAATATTATTAGTAATGGTCATAATGATGATCTATGCAATTTTAAAGTATCTAGATATGTAGTTACGAATACTTATAATTGGTGAGAAATGAGAAAATGAAGAAATTGTTAATGGTTAAATATTCAAGACTCATAACAAATATCTACCTTTGGAAAAGGAAATAGACTATGAAGATTAATGAGAAAAATATTGGCATGAAGTGTAAGAAGAAAAGTCAATGAAAATTCTATAACAAGACCTTGCGAATGAGTATGCATAAATTGAGAAAAGAAGTGAGAATCAACTAAAAGAGGATGTACTTGAATCATTTGCACTCATTGTTTCATGAATAGATTGATAATACACTAAGGCTTTTTGTAGAAGAAATTTAACAAGTTTATACATGAAAAATGGAAGAAATTACCAAGCATATAAAACCTTTTGGTGGATGATAATGGTAGTAGCAGTTTCATGATTCAAATTTAAACCAAGGATAGTGTTTGAAAAACAAAAGTGAAGGGGAATAATCCTTAGGAATGGTGCACCTATAATAAAATAGATCAAGGGGTATTGACAAAAAAACATAATGAGGAAATATTCTGAAGGTGAACAATGATTATTAGTAGTTGATGGATAAACCAATGGAGATTACTTATGACAAAAGGCTGAATAAATGATGGCCTAATGTTTATATTTCATTGAGTAGAATGATAATAGAATGAAAAATAAAAATATGAATAGTGATGATGGAATATTAATTTTGGTGTTGATGATTTAAGAATAATTGTACCACCAATAATATATTAATGATGAATTTCACTAAATTTCATTTGGAGGGAAGAATACATAACTAGAATTTAAGACTCAAGATGATTCAACAATGTACTTAAATGACTATACCTACTATGTAAATTTTCAACTTCTTAGTTAAAGGAAGGGCTAACGATGATTGAAGAGTAATCCTGATGAAAAAAAAAACGACACTATTAGCATTGGTAAGATAGCCTAGTTCCTAGAGGGATGTTAAATAATCTCATTTCATAGTTGGTATTTATTGTTTAAATAAGCAAATGAATTTGATTTTTCTGATGAATCGTGATAAGAATGCTTATAATGTGTTATTGTTATAGATATGATAAGTATTGAGAGGATTCTCATATTGAATATATTTCATGATATGATGGTAGGAGGATAATGATGCAGATGTGGTTCTTGTTTATTTAGTTGTTACGATAATAATTTTGTATGTTCATGATGAATATGATATGCATAGAGGTTATGATGTTAGGATATGAGGTATATTGACATAAAGTCCATTTATTGTGTGATGATATATATTTAATGTTGAGATGTTGATGTTATAACTTATGAGAATATTATGATGTGAAGCATGTGCTAATTGCATGCAAATTTTATGACATGTAGCTCTTTACTATTTAGAATGTGGTGATTAACAATGATGTTGTGTTATCATGATGACATGCAAGAGTTGGCATTTGGATTATTTTCTATGATATTGTGATGTTATAACTAATGCATTAGATTTATGTTGAGATGTGGTGATTGATAGGAAATCCACAAATGAGCCAAGAGGGTTGAATTATTTGATGATCTTGTGGGAGCCCATACCTATGAGGGAGAATATGTAACACCATATGGCCTGGGGACAAACTCAATCAACACTACATATGCCAGTGGTTCCTTTGTCTTGTATATCTCTTTATGGATAGCTCTTGAAGGGCTGTGGGACCATCTTGAGGAGGCCAAGGGCCTGATATTGTAGGCGAAGTGCTTGGTATTGGATGGGAACACCAAAGTCTAGAAGTGGGTCTAAGACTTCAATGCCTGGGGCTGTGCACCTTAAGGAGTTGTGGAGGGAGTGGGATAGCCTTGCGAGATGCCTAGAGTCATTGAGTACTGGGACCAGATGCCTAACTTAGGGTAGATGAGGTCTGTGTCGGGCGTAAGTCTTGGGGCCAACCTTGGCTAGGGATAGACCGGGAAGGCTTATGCCTTGTTCCGAAATTTGGAAAAAGGACATAGATTCCTTTATATTTCCAGGGTGCTATGAAGAACTTTCGATGCCTGCTGGTTATACTAGTTCAGCAGAGGGTGTTGGTCACACATGAAGTAATAAATAATAAATAATATAATATAATATCATTAAATACTTAACTTCAGGATGAAGTTCCTTGAAGAGGGCGAGTATGCAATGTCCCATAATAATTATAAAATAATAAGTGATATATAAATAATCTAATCTAATTTGATAAATAAGTAAATAAATAAATAGTCAAGACAATAATAAATAAATAATAAATAAAACATTAAACAATAACTGGAGTTCTAAATAAAATAGTAAACAATAAACTAGATTCCTAAAAAAATAAACAATAAGTAAAGTTAAAGAAAGAATTAATTAAAAAAAGTAAATAAATTAACAAAGAGTTAAAATAAGAAATTAATAGAAAGAAAGTTAAAGAAAGAATTAATTAACAAAATTAAATAAATTAACAAAGAGTTAAACTAAGAAACTAATAGAAAGAAAGTTAAAGAAAGAATTAAATAAATAAATATATAATTAATTGCATGTTAAATTGGGGTTGCTACACTCTTAGTTTAAGTATATGATAGATAATTCTTTACTTCTCTCTGTCAAACTTTGTTTCTCAAAATTAATGTCCATCTCATGATCCTTCAAACCACAAAGATCCACCAACCAAGCTAGATTTCCCCTACAATACTCCCTTCTCCATTTATGAACCTATCATGACCTTGTTAGACTCCATTTCCCAATGACTTGAAGTTTTCCTTGTTTCTATTGAGTATATCTAAGCATCATACCCAACCAAAAATAATCAACAAACCCAATATTTCATAACTATCCTAAAATCAACCCTAATCAGCAAACAAGTTCACATATTTGCACCTAATAGAGAGATCCCTCTCTAAATCCAGGAAGGCTAGGTCCTTGGATTCCAAAGCTTGGTCTGATGTTACACCTGTCCATTTGTATCTCAATCAATCTAGAAAATTATAGGGAGCTAACATAATGACAATCACAGTGGGACCTATGAGTACATAGTTGCCTGAATACCTCTTATAGACTCATTTAGACCCTCAGTTAGACTAGGAAAATCAATTGATAGCCAAGAGTAGAAAATAATTGCCTCATCATCCTAGCAAGATGATGGCTCATCTAGAGGATACTCATATAAACCTTATGGCTACATAAGGAAACTCCCTAGATTTATTTTTATACAAAATTGGTGGTGGACCATTATATACATACCCTCAAAACTACAAAAAATTTCTACTTGGCGATTCCACTAGCCTCCAGTAGGTATTTTTTCACCTCAGTAGCCCCATAGGGTTTCCTAGGATTGTGTCAAATCAGTCCCAATCAGTTTTAAGGCCTAGTTATACCTTGTGTGAGTAAAATAAACACTAAGAGAGGTCGGCCTTGCAAAAAAAAACTCTCAAACCTTTCAACCTCTCTGATTTCTTGAGTAAGAGATCTGGCTTCACGACGGATCAATACCAAATCACATCCGGACCCAAATCCTCCTACCATAGTTGATGACCTAGAAAATATTTTGTGGCAAACTTCTAAAGCTAGAAACTAAACCACTGTTAGGACCATTCATAGCGCAAACTTCGCACCAGGACATCTTACAATTTCACAAGATCCTCAGTTTGACTTGCACCATACCAAGAACCTTTTCAGGACCAAGTCAAAAGTAGGGTTGACCAAGCTGACCTTGAGCCCATAGATTTGTAGCAAAGCTCCAGCAGAGAAGCTTATCCTTCCATTCCACCTAACTTTCAACTTCTCCATCACTTCAGCTCTTTTCATCTCAAGTCTACTCAGAATTAGTTTTCTGGTCCAAGTACCTCAGCTACACCCATTCATAGCACCACTGTGCAAACCACCTCACTCCATCCTACTCCACCAGTCACAAACCCTCCCCTTGTAAATCAGCGTTTGTTTCCATTTCCTCCCATCATGGAAACCTGGTATGCTCCACTGGATCTAAAACAACCACTATTACCATTTCCAAATGATTATCATTCCAAGATCCCTCACTTCTCAGGGACTGAATCCATCATTTCCCAGAAACATGTAGATAGAATAAATGATGCTTTTGACTACATGGAGATAGAAGAAGAAACCATGCAAATGAGGATATTTTCCCACAGCCTGGGAGGAGAACCCAAGAAATGGTTCAAAAACTTAACTCCCAACAGCATACATGATCTCCCTTCCCTCTACCAAGCTTTTGTAAACAAGTGGGAAATAAATAAGAACCCCCTTCAATTTTTTTCAAGTATAACAATCTTAAAAGGAATCCGGGAGAAAGTGTTCATGACCACTCCACTAGGTTTAACATTGTTTACAATGCCCTCCCACCTCACATGAAACCTCCCCAAGGCTTAGCCTTAGTAAAATTTCTAGAAGGCTTTGATGCTGACATGGCTTATCAACTGAGGGAGAGAGATTACCTAACTCTAGAAGACATGAAAAAAGGGGCTATGAGTGTAGAGGCCAACTTAATTGAGAAAAGTGCTAGGATGAGATCAGAGAAGAGAGTGACTTATAAAGATGAAACAGTGCCTTAAAACTCCTCTTCTGACACCAAAAATGACTCCCTAGTTAGGACAAGGGAGAGAATGATGGAAAAAATTAGTTTGAATGAGAGAACACCTCCTAGGGAGAATCAAGTCAATCCTCAAAGTAGGAATAGGAATCAGAATTTTAGAAGAGACCCTCCCCAAATCAGAAAAAGAGAGAATTACCAACAAATTAGACCCCCTTTCCAAGACAACTATGTAGATGAAGAGGAAAGAGAGCCAGAGTAGTTAGAAGAAGACCATGTAAATGTCATAGGTTTTGATGATGAGGATAACACTTTTCTTACTGAATAATAACAAAGGATGTTTTCTTCAAAACCAAATGAAAAATCATATGAAGATTCCGAAGACTATAAACTAGGATTTGAGAATTCCATAATGGAATTCCATAGGCAATATGAACTTAGGAGAAAAATGAATCAAGATATTCCTAAAACAAATCAGTCAAACACTACTGTTAGGAAGACCTCTAAACATATTCCTAAAAATACAACAGAAAACACAAATACTATGGCTAATGAAAGCTGACCTAAACAAGCTAAAAAATAGTCAATCTATTAATGATTCAATCTATCTTAGTACTTCAACTAGTGGCCCTCAAAAAAATTTTTTTGTCCAAACCATCAAATCAGAATCAGAAAATAAAAAATATAGAAAATTTTATGACTGATAAAATTGATGTAAATGCAATGAATACACCTACGCCTTTTAGCTTTGAAGGGGAGTTTGGCAAAATAAACATTAACATGCCCCTCATTGAATTGGTAACCCAAGAGGTATATGTTGGGTGCTAAAAGGTGTCTTTAAAAACTCCTAATTGCCTCACATTAATTATCAACAAGGGTAAGTCCTTTTATTTCAAGTGTGTACACAGTATGTGCCAGCTTATTCATACAAGGAGTAATGCTAAAGAAAATCATTGAATATAGATGCAATCATAATTATGAAGCTTTAAAGAAAGTAATTCATCTATGCATTATAATCCAAAATTGTGATTCATTCTTTAATTCAAATAATTCAATCAAACGAGAGCGTTGAAATATTAACTGAGCTCTTTCAGTTGGATCTAAACTATTGAACGCAAGGAAAGTAATGGAAATAATAGGTTATTCTTTAAGTAATCAAAACCAATTATGTTTACAAACAACTGATAAATTGTAAATACACACGTACAGGAATACACACATAGAGGAAAAAATACAGAAATCTAATACCATCAAAAGCAATTCACTGTAAAGTAGAAACGCATAATATACTTGCAATAAATGGAAAGTTATAGCACAAAGAGTAGCAGTGAAATTCACCAGAGACCGGGCCCTTAGCCGCCAGCAAACACTGCTTAGTTACTCCAGAACAATCAAATGAACAGTAACGCAACTATGTATTAGTCATTGGAATGAGTACAATACAAGTTTGTCTTTTAGAACTATGTTTTGTTCATTATAAAATGATACATAAATTAAATATACAAAACATAATACATGATACAGTCATATTTACATTCTCTAATTCCTCCTATATCAACATATCATTTTATCCTTCGTCTTCATATTATTCTCATTCTTTTATAACTAAGGTAAAGGAAAATGCGATCCCTCAAGATCAGGGGATATTGAGTGATTCACAACAAATTACTATTCCGAATAGTTGGTCATTCTTCTCTGATTTGTTTCCTGATTTGGCCATGCCTCCTTTTCCCTCGATTATATCATGTTGTTCCTTTTTGGAACAGTTATTGTTTTATCTGCTATTTTCATCATAAAATCAATGGGAATTAGTTTAAACGGTTAAACCATATCAAGACTATTTCATTCATTTTTTATCAAAATCCATTCATGATATTATTATGTTGTAGCATGAAAATGGATGAAGAAGAGGAAAAAGGACAGTATTTGAGAGTAAATACATACCTATTGTAAGGCTCAACATACTCCCCTGCTTACCTTTTTTCAAGTCATCATGAAAAACAAATAATTCTGATGCAAAGGAGTTAAAGAGTAAGTTGTAGAAGGTCTATCTGTAAGAGGCCTGAGACCATGATGTCATTCCAAGTGTGCAAAGCCTCCTGCTTCTTGTCCTTCTGGTAACTCATAGTCAGGATGATATCCTTCAGGAGGATAACAAATAACGAGGCATCTATAGCGACATCCCACCCAATAAGGTCCTCCTCTTAACATAAAATTTTCATATGGGATTAACCATCTTGCAACAGCTTTGAAATTCCCATAATTATATGGTCCTCTATCTTTAACACTATTTCTTGAAACCATCCATCTAATTTTGGATGCAACCAGGGATATTTGTTGAATGGAGAGAAAATATGTTGTTCCTTCTAGCACAAGTTCCTTATGTATGGTCCCTAAACTCTTAGTCACGCCCTCTTGTGTCATCAGTGCTTTATGCTTAGCAAACACTTGTAGAGGGTGAGTAGGTTCACTTCTTACCCAAAGATCCAGGCTATGTTCCTATTTTTGGAACAAATTATAAGCTTTCAACCACTTGAGTTGGTTGACTACAAAAGAAATAAAAGCTTGGAATTGAACATCTCCAATAAAAGGGCTAGGATTCACATGCATTTCTTTATCTAATATAAAATTATGTAAATAAATTTTCTCACAAAGAAAAAGTTCGTAACTATTCAATGTAAATAAATTTTACAAAGAAGCCTTCGGACCTTTACTCCATGCATCTTACAACAATTTATAAAATCTTCCATCGTCTCCAGCTTAATTGGCTTACCGGCTCTAACAACTTTGATTTTTAACAATAAATATCGTTCTAATAAAAACAAGGCATAGTTCGTAGCAGGAGATCAACAAGACAGGATATCTGAATACAATGAACAAATGGTGTCCAAAGTATTCCTAACTCTGTTCAGCTTAGTTTTCATTCTATCCATTTTTTCTTCTTCCTTTCTAGCCTTATCAAAAGCCTCATTCTCTGCTAGAGCTAATCCTCTCAATTGTTTTTGTAATTCTTGGTATTTTTGTAGGGAGACTATCTGTTGTTGATTTTTTTCTAGGAAAGCTGGGATTGTGTTAATTATTCCTAAAGCTTTAAAACAATAGGGTCCTAATTTAACAATGAATCCTCAAATTTCTTCTCTATTTGGGTGCCAATATTGTGAAAGAGTACCTTTTTAGTTTGTATTTTCTTATTGTGGGGGGACCAACCCTCCGTTTGAACAACTACATTCACCACATTCTCATGAAAATCAATCTGGGTGGCAATTTATCTAGTGGAAACGAGTTCTGTTTGAATCCCCACTGATTTATTTTCACATTTTAGTGTTTATGTTGTTAGAGAAGTCACCTCAAGAGAGGTGCTCTATTTTTTCCATTTTTTTAATTTTCTTCATAACCTTTTAACTGTCTTTTGAAGTTTCTAGTACTATTGTTGCAACTTCTTAAGTTTTTCTCTGGCTCCTAGGTTCTTTCGAGGAGCATCTGTACCCTTAATAGGTTTATAAACTATTTCTAAGGCTTATTATTATCCCTCAAGGTTGTGTTCTAAAGGAACTGTATTACCTGATTGATTGTCAGATTCATGACCAATGTTTATATCTACAGACTTCTGTGGGTCCTCATGGCTTAACAAAATTGTATCACCAGACTGGTTATTAGATTCTTGTACATTTTTTGTATCTGCAACCTCTTGTGATGTAGAGTTTCTATGTGACCAGAATTCTCCAGGGCTTGTGTTTCCAATGTGCTAGGGCCAAACGATCTTCCAAGTTGCATGTATACATCAAGATTCGCTATGACCTCAACTATTCCTGCCTCAAAATCTGGTCCAGTTTCAACTTCTAATTCATAATCTTGTTCTTTTCGTTGTTCTTATTCTTCGGGTTCTGATTCTAGCTCAACCTCTTCTTTGGGCTCTTCTTCTTGTTCTGTTTATGACCTAAATTCTTCTTATGGCTCTTCCTATGAACCTTGTGCTTCTTATTCAGAATCTGGCTTTGATTCTTCTTCTCGATCTTCCTCTGAACCGGTTTCTTCTTGTTTAGTCTCATAATCTCCTACCCTAACTAGGCTGAATGTTTGTTCATGTTGATTAATTTCGTCTCGTAGATTCACATACATTCTCTGGGCTAATTCGATTCTTATATACCTCCTGCGTTTGTGACATTCAACCCTTAAACGGGAAATATTTTTTCTTTTTGAGACAGGGCTTTGCTGACTTTCTTCCGCATTTGTGCAATATTGAATTACAGGGTTCTGTATGCTTTGGAGAGCTGTGATGAAACATTCCCAAGTCAGTTCATATTGGACTAGGCTATGACTAATGATCATTCTAATTAGTCCATGGTGACTTACCACCATTTCAGGGTGCCTAGCCCATCTTATTCTAGTAGTAGTATCATGCAATAAATAATTTAAAACGGATGGAAAATTAATAGTAATTGTTTGCTTTAAACAGCTAGGAGTTTCAGTTGTCATGGCCTTACCACATCATGGCATCCATCACAGGTAATTTATTTCTAGATGATGCTTGCTAATTCCCTCCATGGTTCTGCAAGAGAAGATGGTTGAAATCCTTTTCCCTTTCTGACTAGTTGTTCGCCTTTGTCTTTGAAGGTCTCCACTGCGGCGTGTATCGATACATGTTTTTGTGCCCATGTGGTGCCTTCCATCGGCAGCCCAGTTACCTCAGCTATTACAACGTCTATAACTATAATCCTTCTTCCTTTTACCATGGATTTTGTATTCTGTAAATTCTGTAGAAAATCAATAGTGATTTCCTCATTTGAGGGCTGAAACCTTGTAAGATAGGATATCCATCCTGCTCGAATCATAATTTCTCTTGCTCTGTCAGAGACTTCTAATACTAACGGTTCATGGTGCACTATCTTACCACCCATAGTGTTCAAATTATTCTTCTTTTTGCAAAGGATGGATGTAATGGGAAGATTCAGAAATGTTGAAAAGCATGGCAATACTGAAAATCACAGTAATATTGGAAAGCACAGCAATACCAAAAAGAACAACAAATTTGAAAAACACAACACTATTGAAAATCACAACTGCACAACGATACATAGAGAAATATAACAACAAGTTTGTTGAAAAAAACTAAGTATATCTGATGTTGTTAAATTTTCACATGTTGCATAATCATGGGATATCATGTTAGTTAATGAAATAGTGACAGCATATGCATAACGAAAGTCCTCTCACCCTCCTAAATGAGAGGTCGCCTTCGACCGATTAGACGGGAAATTGTTATTTTGGCAGAAGGATAAAGAGTACAGCCATAAATGGGTCAGAGTACGTAGATGAATGATGGGACAATATGGATAGAATAAAAGCATGGGGTATAATGATAATGAATGATAAGATACAAGAAGCTTTAGTTGATGATAAGTTAAGTGATAGGAAAGGGAACAACAATATGTAAAAAAAAAAAAAAATTCTGATGATATTCTAACTGTGCATGATATGATTGAGTAAAAACATAAACGCATGCATAAAGGTTCAAAGTAGGGAAGTATTTAGAGGAAATAATCTCTCGAAAAGAAAGGTAAATGGGAATAGGGTATTATAAGAGTTATTGATTGTGGAAATGGAACTTCAATACCATAAGCAGAGTTTCTGCTGCCAACAGGCATCCATAGCCTCGATAGAGTTTATTTTTAACCCAAGTGAGCCAGGATCATCAATTTATAATTGAAAAAATTTATTTCTGTTCTTACAGAAGAGACCAGTGTGCTAGCATGGTAACCAGATAACCACACTTCCATTCACTGGGGAGTAGTAAAAGTGAGCAAGTCAGCTCGTGATTATACCTCCTGTTCCAAGGATATTTTAGCCATTCAATGGACCATAACCTTGGTGTGGTGACCATAGTGGGAATTTCACATTTCTACATCCTTATGAACATGGTAGGCTATCTCTTAATGAGACCCCCTATCCTCTGTATGTAGATTAGTTATCATTACATATTTTTATCATAAATAGAGGGAGGCTCAGTACTCCTTAAGAGTAGGGATGGTGTAAGAAGTTGAAAGATATCAATAATAAGAAAATTATACCCATAATCCCATTGATAATAGACAGAGAGAATTATAACTAGGAAAAGTAGAACCATCATGGTAAATATGATCAATCAGTATCATATAGAGTAGAAGTTAGTACAGAAAAGTAAAATATAAATAATTACGTCCCTTTCAATTGTTTTAAGCTTATCATCAAGAATTTATCTTTGTCAAAGATCATAATTTTAAAAATAGTCACTTGCTTTAATCAAATCCATAAGTCTTTGTCTGCATGAAGGTAATATACTACAGGCCATAAAATGAATCAAAGAAATGAAGCTGAAAAAAAAATGAACTAGAAGTGTTTGGGAAATATATAACAAGGGTGTTGTTAAAAACACACAAAAATGCAAGAAAAAAAAAGAAGTGTTATTCCAAACATGGAACAACAAAGCCAAAAAATGTTGTTCCGAAGAGGGAACAAAAAAATCAAAAAGTGTTGCTCTGAAGAGAGAACAACAAAATCAAAAAGTGATGTTCCAAAGAGGGAACAAAAAAATCAAAAAGAGTTGTTCCAAAGAGGGAACAACAAAATGAAGAAGTGCTATTCCAAAGAGGGTGTTAGGAATCTGTAATTTTAGCAGATTGGTAGGACTAAAACTGCAGAAGAAACAATTATTTCAACCAACTTTGGAATTCTAGGATCTAGCCCTCCTGAATCCAGAGAGGGATCTCTCTATGAATGAGTTTAAAGATGTGATATTTAATAGCTGAAATTGTGATATTAGGCTAGTTATGAAGAGCTTGGGTTTTTTTTGTTTTGGTTGGGCAAGGACATGAGGAAGGCGAAGGAAGTTTCAAAATGAAGGGTGAAGGTGTCTGCAAGTGGAGGAATGGTTTGGTTGACAGAAAGGCAAAGACAGTTTTAAACCATTGGGCTATGGAGTCATAGGAGGATTTTAATTGGACAGCGAGGTTCAAGTAGGATCCATGGGGCAAGTCACTTATGTCAAAGGATCTCTTAAGGTGAATTTATGGAATTGAACAGATAAGAAATGGAGAACAAACAAATGAAAATATAGTGAAACAGCCTAAGATCAAATAAGTTCTTTTAAACTATATTTCTTTCAGCATGTACTTAAAGAAAAACGTGAGAGTGTTCTGATATTAGTTTAATACCTTTAAACTAGCCTGCTTTGAAGTACTTTCAGTTGGAAAACATTAAAAAAAAGTTGAAAAGCTTAAGATTAGGTAAGTGCCCTTAAACTACCTTGATTTCAGCATATTCAATAAGGAAAACATAGATAACCGTTGAAAAGCTTAAGATCAGGTAAGTGCCTTTAAACTACCCTACTTTCAGCATATTCAATAAGAAAAACATAAAGTATTCTGAGATCAGTTTAATACCTTTAAACTAGCCTGCTTTGAAGTGCTTTCAGTTAGAAAACATTAACAAACAGTTGAAAAGATTAAGATCAGGTAAGTGCCTTTAAAATACCCTGATTTCATCATATTCATTAAGGAAAACATAGATAACAGTGATAAAGAGAAATTTATATCAGGCAAGTACCTTTAAACCGACCTGCATTGATGTACTCTTCAAATAGAACGTTCAAACGAAGAAAACATTGACAATAAAGCTTTCAGTAAGAGTAGGGTACTATTGAAAGTAAATCCTAGCTCTATGTTTGCTGCTCTTTATCAGAGAAAGTGAACAGAGTGGAAACATTAAGCAAAATAACAATTGACAGTGAGGAGACACATCACCGTTGACACAAATTAGGATCCCATAAATTAGCAGCTTATATTAGATGTTCAAACCAGTTACAATCAGCAAGCCCGGTGGGTCTCTACAAATTCAAACTTCCCATATCAGCTTATATGTCTTTGGATTGCAAACAGGGCATTAGCAGCTTCAGAATAACTATTACATACATTCAGATGTCCAGAGACCAACATTTGCTCATCTTCTACAGAAGTATTTATAGAAGAACGAAGAGGTGGGAGGATTTCCCAGGGGTCAAGTACTATTAATTATGTAATCAATGCAATTCCTGGCCTTTGAGAACTAGGCAAGGCATAAGGTGAGAATGTAATCATTTCTAACTCTGCTTCATAACTCTGTTGCTACCTTTCGAGGCCGAATGATTGAAAAGATCTGCTTCTGGACTGTTCTTTAATCTTTTAAAATAGTTTTGCTGAAAATTAGAGATAAGATCCTTGAGTAACATTAATTGTTCGGCTGTATTTGGGCAAAAAACCTCGTGTTTATAATAATGACTAAGTCTTCTTTAATTACCATGAGGTTGCAGTTGCCCTTTGGAAGCTAGAGAGGTTTATTCGCTTTAGTTCATTGTTTTCGATATTCTGCTCTGGCAAGAACTGATACTCTTTTAACTGTGATTTAAGAACACAGTGTCTTGTTGATGTGTAGGGCCCTGCAGGGCCTTTATAGTATCAGCGCCCATGAAACATTGATAATCGTGGAGCGGAACCCTGTTTTAGTCGTTTTCCTTTTGATAACCAAAGGCCGAAAGATCAGTGCCTTTGGATTTCTTTCATTCGTAATATGGACAGGACTTTTGGGACCTGCAAAACAAACAAAATGTTACGAAATCCTACGAAAATGGGTTAAACTGCTTCAGAAGGCGGGGAAGGAGCGTAGCCGTTGGATCTGGACACGTGGACGGTCCAGATCTAATTGGGGGTTTGCAATCGGCGGGAGGAGAAAAGGAGTGCGATGAAACATCTCCAATGTGATTGCACGATCGGGAGGGCGGAAGCGATTAAGCGATGGTTGTTGATCTAAGAACGAGATCAATGGTGGTGAATGAATCGGGTGATCGGCAATCAGGGGTGGTAATATAACGCAGTGATTGAAACAATGCGATGCGATTAAGCGTAGGCCATTGATCTTAAAGATTATATAAACGGTGGAGAATGGATCGGGTGATCGGCAATCGGGGGTGGCAATATAACGCAGCAATTGAAACAATGCGTTGCGATTAAGCGCAAGCCATTTGATCAAATTTCAATCAACGACGGGGATTAGTTCTGAGAAGAACGGGCGGAAAACCCTTTATAGATACAAAAAACCCAAAGTTTTTAATTCAAACAAAGGTTTAATGGATTGGGGCGGAAAATAAAATATATATAAATGATAGGCGCCCGATTGCACGGCCTTTGGATATATGAAACACAAAGGGCCCGGGGCTTAATAAATCAAAGGCCAATCACAATCAGAGCGGCGGGCCTGGTCTTTTTAATCTACCCATTTGAAATATTGCGATTTGATTTAGCACCTAGGGTCTTTAACGCTTGGGCCCAAGGAAAGTCACGTGAAATAGTGGTGGGGTGGATTTATAATACATAAGACCTAATCGCATCGGAAATTTGGATGCGGGTCTTTCCGATCAACCTATTGTGAATTCTCCGATCGTGCTTACGCGATCGGGTCTTTTTAATCTACCCATTTGAAATATTTACCACGTGCTTTTGGTTTTTATTTCAAAAGTTTGGATAAATGGGTTTTTGGCTTTATAAAAGAAAAAAGGTGACCGGCAAGGTTTTTATAACGCAAAGGATCAATCGCATCGGGGGTTTTTATTCAATAAAACATATGCGCTGGTTTGATTTACTTCGATGCCGATAAGTGCCAATGGGACTAGTGCCTGGTTCCGGGGAATGGGCATGTGGGGGAAGTGTTTTAGGACTTAGCCCAAAGGGGCTTAAGTCCATAGTAAAGACTTGTATTTTTTATGAATGTTTCATGGTTTTCAATGGAAATGGGAGTTTCGGTAAAGCTAAAGAATGGGTCTTTAACTTTATAAAAGTGATTTTCATGAGGGGGGAGAAAAGAAATCATGAAAACAAAGGTGTTTTTATGGGGAAAAAGGGGAGCGAATGAAGGTGATTTTGGAAGAGGGGGAGAGGAAGAATGGTGGTTTTACAGCAGTTTCTTCTTATGAATTTAGCAGAATTTTTGAGTTTTGGAGGGAATCAGTAGTGAAAACTTTTCAAACATGAGCATGAGATCTCCCACAGGCTTCAAGAGATAACATTTTGGAAATGAAAGTGTTTCTTGAAGACTGAACAATTTTTTGGCCACCTTTTGATAGGAAAAATTTTACAGGTGGCCAACAGTGGCTCCACTTGGGGATGGTTCCTTCTTGAAGGCATCAAGAACTTCAGACTTGCTTTCTCTGGGAGGCTAACCTGTGCCACATCCATTATTTTTCTCTGGGAGGTTGACCTGTGCCTGATCCATTGGGTTGTCCTTCCTTTGCTAGGATGATCTTGCTCTGAAAACATATTAGTAGCTATAATAACACTGGACTTTCATCTACAAGTTTTCTACCTACCCAATCCTACAGATCTAACATTTTTTCTTCTTAGAGTGCACTTGGATTGGAAAAATCTCTTACAACATTTTATTCTTTTTGAAAGTGAAAATCTAATCTATTTCTACTCCTTATTTCTCCATGGATTTAGATTAAACAGTTGAATCCATATAATTCTCTACCTAATCTACTATCTGTTGGGATTAAACTGTCCGACAGATTTTTATTCTCTAAATTTTACAACAAAAATTTAAGAAGCATTCAAGTTAGGATTAAGCTATTTGACTTGTTGTGATCTATGGCATAAAGACAAGCTTCACATAGAAATTTATTTTGCAGAAAAAATAAATCAAAATGGAAGGCTTAAGATCTGAGATTTGAAAACATTTCCTTCCTCTTTTCACAGCTCTGTTTTGACTTTTGCTTGAGTTGTTTTTTCTTGTTTTCTAGTTCAAATTTTGAGCTAATTAGAACCAAATTTGTTCATCTCTTTACTCAGAGAATAGAACAGATTTGAGTCATTCTTTCTTTGAAACTTTTAGGTTCAAATTTTGAGCATGTTTAAACCTTTAATTTCTATCCTAAACTATCTACTGATAAGCCAAGGTTAAATAGTTTGTCAAATCTAATTCACTATCCTATCAACAGAAAATTTAAAGCTAATTAGTCAAGTTTAGATAGTTTGACTAACTAAAAGTGTGTTATTCAGGAGTGGCATTTGAGCTTGCACACTTTCAGATTTGTTTCTCTTTTTTGGTATGGGGCTGTACCTTTATTTTATTTTATTTTATTTATTTATTTTACAATTTGCCCTCTTTTCTTTTCTTTTTATTGTTTTTGTACTTTTCCTTTCTGAGACTGAACAAAGAAATTGGTATTTATAATGGGAATGAAAGCTTTTAAAATTGAACTCAGCAGTAGTAATGCTTAAGGACCCTGCCATTGACAGGACCCCCAAACAGATCTGTGCCATCTAACTCTTGTAGAAAGAACGCATTTGAACCAATGGTGGACTGGCTGATGTAAGGACCTTGCCACAAACTGTCAAATTTACCATGTTTACCGTTATCCTCTCTTTTGGAATCCCATTTTAGTACCTTATCTACAATGTTGAAAACACAAGCCTTTGTTCTTTTGTCGAACAACTTCTTTATGTTTTCTTGCACCTTCTGAGCCCTATTGTAAACCTCTTCCCTTGTCTGCTGGAGATGTATTGTCTGACTGATCCTCCTAATCATGCTGTCCTCTTCTGACTGTATTTCTTGGATTAATTTTATTAATGGTACACCTAGGCTAGTGGGAAACACTGCATCTGCTCCATAAACAAGCTGGTAAGGGGACATTCCAATGGACATTTTTGTGGTCAATCTGTCTGCCCACAGAGCATGTACCAACTTGTTATGTCATGATTTTTTGTTCTCTTCAAGTAGCTTCTTGATGATGGTCACCAAACTTTTATTTGATGATTCTACTAGCCCATTACCATGAGGGTAGTAAGTAGTATAATGGCCAAGTAGAATCTGATACCTGTGACAAAAATCAATCATCTTTTTGGAACAAAAAGCAACAACATTATCAGTAATAATCTTCCTAGGGCATTCGAATCTAGACAAGATCTGGTCTTAAAGGAATTTTATAATGACAAAATCTGTGGCATTCCTAGAAGGGATGGCTTCAATCCATTTTTTGAAGTAGTCAGTGGTTGTGAGAATCCATTTGTGTTGGGCAGATGAAGCAGGATGGATTTCCCCTATAAAATCTAGGGCCCACTGTTGAAAAGGAGCTTCAACAATGATAGGTTGTAATGGTAAAGGAAGAAGTTTTCTTTTGCCTTCAAAAATTTGGCATTTGTGACAGGCAACTATCATTTTATGGACATCCTGAAAAAGGGTGGGCCAATAATAGCCAGCTCTAAGGATTTTATTAGCTATGGTTTTCCAGTAAATATGGCCTCCACACTCTCCTTCATGGAATTCATATTTGATCCTTTCTACATCAACTTCAGGAAAACACTTAAGCAATAAACCATCAGCATTTTTCCAAAATAAACATTCATTTAAAATGCAATAGTTCCTAGTTTTCAATTTTAAAAATCTTGCCTTTTTTTTTGATAAATCGGGAGGAGCATTAATATTTGCAAGCACATATAAGATATCAGTGTACCAGGGTGAGTTTTGAAACTGCTCTTCGACAGTGGGAGCAGGTTATTCTTCCTGTTCATCGAAGGCATCTACCATGTTAATGTCAAGGGCTTGTAGATTAGACTCAGCCATTAATTGAGCTAAGCCCTGACCTTTAATAAGTTTGGTTGGTCTGATTTCCAAGTCATACTCTAATATAGTAGCAATCCATTTACCCCTCTTTCCATCTGGGTCTTGGGACAAGATTTCTTTTACCACTATATTAGGTACATAGGCAATGATGTGGGAATGTAGAATATACACCCTAAAGTATTTTAAGGCCTTTACCAAAGCATAGGCCTGTTTTTCCATTATGTTATATTTCAAGGGTGCATCCCTTAAAGCCTTGCGGAAAAAAGCAATGGGTTGTTCCTGTCCCTCTGGGTTTTTCTGCAACAGGACAGCAGCCACAGTATGATCTAAGGCAAAGGAGAAAATAAGGAACTCTTTTGAAAAGTCTAGGCTAATTAGGACTGGTGCCCGGGTGAGTGCATGTTTTACCAATTCGAAGGATTTTTTGGTTTCTATAGTCCACTTCACTCCTACTTCTTTCTTGAGCATATTAGTCATGTTTCTAAGGAGCTTTGATAAGTCGGGAATAAACCTCCTCAAGAAGTTAATCTTTCCAATAAAGGACTGCAATTATTTTATGTTCCTTGGTTGTCTAATTTGTAGTATTCCATCAACTCTATTTGGATATATTTTAATCCCTTCTTCTGATATGATATGGCCCAGGAGTTTCCCTTCCTGAAGGCCAAACACTATATTTTTGGGATTTAAAGATAACCCAAACCTTCTGCACTTTTCAAGGACCTTTCTTAAATGTTTCAGGTGCTCTTCATCAGATTTGGAATAAACTATTATGTCATCAAGGAAAATTACAATGAAGGGCCCTATCTCCTCTAAAAATGCAATATCCATGGCCCTTTGGAAAGTGGCCCTAGCATTCGTTA
Source organism: Pinus albicaulis (assembly GCA_034641835.2). Taxonomy (NCBI): domain Eukaryota; kingdom Viridiplantae; phylum Streptophyta; class Pinopsida; order Pinales; family Pinaceae; genus Pinus; species Pinus albicaulis. Next base: position 183,642,728 of record CM076581.1, on the reverse strand, counting down.
ATCCAAAAGGAATTTTCACATACATGAAAGTGCCCCAAGGAGTGGTGAAAGTTGTCTTGAGTTGGTCTTCTGGGAGTAATAAAACCTGTCTATACCCTGAAAAACCATCTAACAGAGAAATCCTCTTTGAACCAACTACCCTTTGAAGATTGTGTTCCATTTTGGGTAAAGGGTAATTGTCTTTTAGGGAGGCTTTGTTAAGGTTTCTGAAATCAATGCACAATCTGATTTCTCCTGTCTTTTTCCTCATGGCTACAAGGTTAGAAACCCAATCTGAAAACCTCACAGGCAAAATGATTCCTGCCTCATACATTTTCTTGATTTCCTTTTCTACTAGAGGTAGTTGTATTGGATTAATTCGACGCAGTTTTTTCTTAAAGGGTTTCTGGTTTTCTTTCAATGGGATCTTGTGCTGGATGATTTCTGTATCGTAGGCTTTCAAGTCTTGATAGCTCCAGGCAAACACATCGACAAACTCTTTAAACAAGTCAACGTATTTCTTTTTTATGTCTGGTGGCAAGGACTTAGCCTATTTCATCATTTTTGGCTGATCCTCGGTGCCTATGTTGCATTCCTCAACCTCAGACTCTGTGTATTCTATGGTGGGCTTCTTTGCTACATCATTAAAATCAAAGAGGTCTTCTAACGGTGCTAGCCCCCTAGGTATGTTCTTGTCCTTTGATGACAACACCTCAATGTCTTCGTTTTCTGTGTCCTTGTATTCTTCAGCATGAGTGTCGAGTTTTTTATTTAACATGTTGATTTCTACGGGACCAAATGGTGTTTATTTTTCAGGGGAATTTTTGTTTGGGCGATTTTTATCGGATTTAGAATCCGAATCAGATGACTCAAATTTGTTTCTGCCCAACAAAAAATCCTCTATCTATTTGTCACCCTTAAATACCTGCCAATATTTTTCATTATCGGGCACTGCTGGTCTAAATTTAATTTGAGTTGTACAGTCTTCGGTTCCAAATGGCGTTAACCATGTTCTAGCCGCAAAAGCTAAATTGTGTGCGGCAATATTTCTTTTTCTTCGAACAAAAATCAATTTGGACTCCTCAAAAGATTTTAAAAGGTCCATGACATCGTTTCAATAAGCTCTAATTCTGGGATGATTTGCGTTATACTCCCGATTGACTTGTTTAATGACTAGTTCTGAATCCCCGTACACATTAATTCTTTTGGCTCCGATCGTTTTCAACAAATGTAAGCCTAAAAGCATGGACTCGTATTCTGCTATGTTATTGGAACACTGAAAGTTTAATTTGCAGGAAATGTTTTCTATGTGGTTGTTTTCAGTGTTGGTAATCTAGACACCTGCACCAGCATTGCTCTTAGTGCATGACCCATCAAAATACATACTCCATAGAGGATCATTTTCGGTTTCGTCTTCTTCAACCAACGTGCTCACGGGTTGTTGTGAAATCTCGGCACTTACTTGTATTTGTTTCACCTCCTCAGGTTTGTTATGGAGCTGAACATGAGGGGTAGTTTGTCGTTTTCCATATTGGCTTTGTTCACTCTGGTCCATTGTTTCAACATGCTGTTCCAAAGTTTCTCTCTCGTTTTCTTCCATATCTAGAACCACATTTATTTCTAGATTAGGGGTTTCTAACTGTTTATCTGAGTCACTGTGTTCTGGCTTTGACTGCTTTGTTGATTCATTATTGTAAAAGATAAACGAATCCGGGTTAGTATGGACATAATAAATGGGAGAATTTTCAGGCTTTTCTGGGCTACTGACCATGAACTTCATGTGGGACTCTCTGTACAGTCTTATGAGCTTGCTAAAAATAGGGATAGTGGCATATGTCCCGTCCATATATATGGTACCTTGGAGCTTGGCACCCCATGATCTTGACAACAACATGCCATATTTAGGAGGCACATCAGCCACCACAACATCCATCACCATGCACTTGGCTGGGATTTGGGTCAAAGTCACACAAAGGTCTTTTATCAGGCCAACGGACTTTACTCTATTAGAATCAAAATAATATAAATCCTTGTAAGGTCTGGTTATTTCTAATCCCATCCTTTCCATTATCACCTTTGGCATAAGGTTGTGCGAGGCTCCAGAGTCATGCATGGCATTATGCGAGATCTTGTCATGAACATTAAAACTCACATAAAAGGGAGGTACATGTCCCTCCTGATATATACCTTCAATCTTAGGGCCAAAAATGAGCTCTGGCTAGTCATCATCAAGATTGACTGAGTCATTATTATCCTCAATATTTAAAGCCTTCAAAATTTGGGTCCTGTATACATTCTGGGAAGCTAACTCAGTCAGGGGAACAGAGATTCTGATCTTTGAAATTTCCTACTCTAGGCTGAAAAGAATCTGGTTCTTTGATGAACTTGTCTCAGCCTTACTAGCTGCTAGTCTATCAACAACATCAGCTTGTTGATTTGTTCTACTTGTTTTTGACAAAGTGATCTTAACAGGAGTACTAGCTAAAGTGGTAGTACTACTAATGTCCACACTCTGTTTTTCTTTGTTTTGAGTGCCTTTCTCTCTATCTCTATCAGAATTCACATCTATTGTTTTATCCTTTTGTTTGACCATTTTAGTCTTGGTTGTAGTGTTGTTTTGTGAATATTTGTCAGAGGTTTTGGTGTTGGGAGTTTTTTGACTGGTTTTTCTTCTAAGGTCATATTCTTTCTGAGGCTCTATGATAACATTTTCCATGTCCTGAAAATAAATTTCATTATCATCTTTGTTGTCATCATAAAGGGTATGAAAACCTTGTTCTTTATCAAAATGAATCTCAAATTCATCATTATCTACTCCCAACATGTTGATATCATCTTCCTCAGTTATATCCTCTGTTTCCTCAACCTCACTTATATAGTTTTGATGAAAGGGAGGAGTGATCTATTGATCATCTTCCCTAGGTTTGTTTGGAGGTTGGTTCCTTCTAAAATTTTGATTCTGGTTTTGGTTCTTGTTTTGAGGAGCAGTTTGGTTTTGACTTGCCTGTGCTCTCTCAAGGATGCTCATTTTCTTCATCATCTCCTCCATCATTCTTTCCATCTTTGAGTTAGAATTAGAAGGGACATTTTCCTCTCTGAAGGATACTCTCTTTTCAGTTTTCATTCTTGCTCTCTTCTCCATGAGGTTGACTTCCACAGAAAGAGCACCCTTTTGCATATCTTCAAGAGTTTCAAAATATCTCTCCCTCAGCTGATAGGACATCTCAGGATCGAACCATTCAGGAAACTTGTTTAAAGTTGAGCCTTGTGGAGGTTTTAGTTCTGGTGAAAGTGCATTATACACACTATTGAATCTAGTGCAATAAGCTTGCACACTTTCGCCAGTGTCTCTATGGATATTTTTATAGCCAGAAAGGACTTGGAGAGGGTTTTTCTTTACTTCCCATTTGTTTAAGAATGTTTGATGGAAGGTTTGTAGATCACGGATACTATGGGGGTTTAAACCTTTGAACCATTTCCTCACTTCTCCCCCTAGGTTCTGAGCAAATAACCTAAGTTTGACCGAATCATCATCAATTTCATTTATGTCAAAGTAGTCATTCATCCTATCCACATGTTGTGATGTAGTTGTAGTACTTTTAGCATCGTATAATGGAATTTTGGACTGATAGTCATGTGGAAGATTGACCAGCGGTATAGGAAGGACTAGGAGAGCATACCATGTGGCCATGGCAGGAGGTGGAGGTGGATTTACAAGAGGAATAGTGGGTTGAAGTGGGGTGGTTTGAAAAGTGGATGTTGAGTGAGTAGAAGTGGATGGACCAGGAATAGATTGTTGAGTCGATCTTGGATGAGAGACACCTAAATTGTAGAGAAAATGCAAATTAGTAGGTGTTGTTTCTCTGCTACCAAGAGGTTCACTTGTTTCTAGGGATGATAAGGAAGACTCCAAATCTAACTGATCTAAATCACCAAGAGACCTAGTTCTAAATGGATTTACTAAGTCAACTTGAGATTGTTGTAGAGCTGAAAGATTTTAAGGGATTGAATTAGCTCTCAACGGTGATCTAAAAATAGTTGGTAATTTAATCTTAGGAGACTTCCTAAGGATAATTTATGGGTTATCAACTATCTCAGGTGGATCAGGGTCAGGACAGCCTCTAGTGTGAATCTTTCTAGAAGCCACTATGTTGTGTTTTTCAGACCCAAAAATAAACAAGATAAGCTCAACCAGGTATGGCAATTTTTGAGAGGTTAACTAGTCTATTTTGGAAAAAATTAAGTCCTGTAGTCTTGTGACTGAGTTCAAAAGGTGTTACAATGATAAGGGTTCTTCCCAGTGGAGTCTTAAGGTCTGTTTAGGATTTTGGAGTCGCCAAGTGGAATTTTTTAGCTATTTTCAGAGGTAAAAGGTCTTATGGTCCACCACCATGTTTATTGAATACCAATCTGAAAATTTTCAGGTTTTCTGAGTTATTTTTTCAGTTGTGTGGTTTTCAAGAATATCCTAACTCTGTTTCAAAACTTAGCTACGGTTATGAGACAAAGAAAATTTACTCTTATGGCTAAGCCAGCTGGTTTTTCAAGGTTGGATAAAGTCTTAGGAGAATCCTAGGGTTTACCTAGTTTGTCACTGATTCAAATAAGTTTATCATGATTACCATGATTTGGTAGTGCTTAAAAAGGTTGCTTTTACTCTCAAGTTTTATGAAGTTTTTTAAAGGAAACTAAGATGAAAATTCAACTGATTTCCCAGTGGAGTCACCTGAAATGTTAGGAATATGTAATTTTAGCAGATTGGTAAGACTAAAACTGCAGAAGCAACAATTATTTCAACCAACTTTTGGATTCTAGGATCTAGCCCTCCTGAATCCAGAGAGGGATCTCTCTATGAATGAGTTTAAAGATGTGATCTTTAATAGCTGAAATTGTGATATTAGGCTAGTTATGAAGAGCTTGGGTTTTTTTTGTTTTCGTTGGGCAAGGACATGATGAAGGTGAAAGAAGTTTCAAAATGAAGGGTGAAGGTGTTTGCAAGTGGAGGAATGGTTTGGCTGACAGAAAGGCAAAGACAGTTTTAAATCATTGGGCTATGGAGTCATGGGAGGATTTTAATTAGACAGCGAGGTTCAAGTAGGATCCATGGGGCAAGTCACTTATGTCAAAGGATCTCTTAAGGTAAATTTATGGAATGAAACATATAATAAAATGAAGAAAAAACAAATGAAAATATAGTGAAACAACCTAAGATCAAATAAGTTCTTTTAAACTATATTGCTTTCAGCATGTACTTAAAGAAAAATGTGATAGTGTTATGAGATCAGGTTAATACCTTTAAACTAGCCTGCTTTGAAGTACTTTCAGTTAGAAGACATTAAAAAATAGTTGAAAAGATTAAGATCAGGTAACTGCCTTTAAACTACCCTGCTTTCAGCATATTCAATTAGAAAAACATAGATAATTGTTGAAAAGCTTAAGATCAGGTAAGTGCCTTTAAACTACCCTAATTTCAACATATTCAATAAGAAAAAAATAAAGTATTCTGAGGTCAGGTTAATACCTTTAAACTAGCCCGCTTTGAAGTACTTTCAGTTAGAAAACGTTAAAAAACAATTGAAAAGCTTAAGATCAGGTAAGTGCCTTTAAACTACCCTTCTTTCAACATATTCAATCAGGAAAACATAGATAACAGTGATAAAGAGAATTTAGATCAGGCAATTGCCTTTAAACCGACCTGCATTGATGTACTCTTCAAAGAGAATGTTCAAATGAAGAAAACATAGACAATAAAGCTTTCAGTAAGAGTAGGGTATTGTTGAAAGTAAATCCTAGCTCTATGTTTGCTGCTCTTTATCAGAGAAAGTCAACAGAGTGGAAACATTAAGAAAAATAACAATTGACGGTGAGGAGACACATCACCGTTGACACAAATCAGGATCCCATAAATCAGCAACTTGTATTAGATGTTCAAACCAGTTACAATCAGCAAGCTCGGTGGGTCTCTACAACTTCGAACTTCCCATATCAGATTATATGTCTTTGAATTGCAAACAGGGCATCAGCAGCTTCAGAATAACTATTACATACATTCAGATGTCCAGAGACCAACATTTTCTCATCTTCTACAAAAGTATTTATAGAAGAATGAAGAGGTGGGAGGATTTCCCAGGGGTCAAGTACTATTAATTATGTAATCAATGAAATTCATGGCCTTTGAGAACCAGGCAAGGCATAAGGCGAGAATGTAATAATTTCTAACTCTACTTCATAACTCTATTGTTGCCTTTCAAGGCTGAATGATTGAAAAGATCTTCTTCTGGGCTATTCTTTAATCCTTTAAAATAGTTTTGCCGACAATTAGAGATAAGATCCTTGAGTAACATTAATTGTTCAGCTGTCTTCGAGCAAAACATCTCGTGTTTATAATAATGACTAAGTCTTCTTATATTACCATGAGGTTGCAGTTTCCCTTTGGGAGCTGGAGAGGTTTATTCACTTTAGTTCAACGTTTTCGATCTTCTGCTCTGGCAAGAACTGATACTCTTTTAACTGTGATTTAAGAACACAATGTCTTGTTGATGTGCAGGGCCATGTAGGGCCTTTATAGTATCAGTGCCCATGAAACGTTGATAATCATGGAGTGGAACCCTGTTTTAGTCATTTTCCTTTTGATAACCAAAGGCCAAAAAATCAGGGCCTTTGGCTTTCTTTCATTCGTAATATGGACAAGACTTTCGAGACCTGCAAAACAAGAAAAATGTTACAAAATCCTGCGAAAATGGGTTAAACTGCTTCAGAAGGCGGGGAAGGAGCATAGCCGTTGGATCTGGACACGTGGACAGTCCAGATCTAATTGGGGGTTTGCAATCAGCGGGAGGAGAAAAGGAGTGCGATGAAACATCTCCGATGCGATTGTACGATTGGGAGGGCGGAAGTGATTAAGCGATGGCCATTTATCTAAGAACGAGATCAACGGTGGTGAATGAATCGAGTGATCAGGAATCGGGGGTGGTAATATAATGCAACGATTGAAACAATGCGATGCGATTAAGAATAGGTCGTTGATCTTAAAGATTATATCAATGGTGGAGAATGGATCGAGTGATTGGAAATCATGGGTGGAAATATAACGCAGCGATTGAAACAATGCGATGCGATTAAGCGCAGGCAATTTGATCATCTTTCGATCAATGACGAGGATTAGTTCTGAGAAGAACCGGCGGAAAACCCTTTATAGATACGAAAAACCCAAATTTCTTAATTCAAACAAAGGTTTAATGGATCAAGGCGGAAAATAAAAAATATATAAAGGATAGGCGCCTGACTGCGGGGCCTTTGGATACATGAAACGCAAAGGGCCTAAGGCTTAATAAATCAAAGGCCAATCGCAACCCGAGCGGCGGGCCTGGTCTTTTTAATCTACCCATTTGAAATCTTGCGATGCAATTTAGCACCTGGGGTCTTTAACGCTTGGGCCCAGAGAAAGTCACATGAAACAGTGGTGGGGCGGATTTATAATACATAAGACCTAATCGCATCGGAACTTTGGATGCGGGTCTTTTCGATCAACCCATTGTGAATTCTCCGATCGCGATTGCGCGATCGGGTCTTTTTAATCTACCCATTTGAAATATTTACCACGTGCTTTTGGTTTTTAGTTCAAAAGTTTGGATAAATGGGGTTTTGGCTTTATAAAAGAAAAAAGGTGTCTGGGAAGGTTTTTATAACGCAAAGGATCAATCGCATCGGGGGTTTTTATGCAACAAAACATATGCGCTGGTTTGATTTACTCCGATTCCGATAAGTGCCAATGGGACTAGCGCCTAGTTCCTGGGAAAGGGCATGTGGGGGAAGTGGTTTAGGACTTAGCGCAAAGTGGCTTAAGTCCATAGTAAAGACTTGTATTTTTTATGAATGTTTCATGGTGTTCAATGGAAATGGGAGTTTCGGTAAAGCTAAAGAATGCATCTTTAACTTATCAAAGTGATTTTCATGAGGGGGGAGAAAAGAAATCATGAAAAAAAAAGGGTTTTTATGGGGAAAAAGGGGAGAAAATGAAGGTGAGTTTGGAAGAGGGGGAGAGGAAGAATGGTGGTTTTACAACAGTTTCTTCTTATGAATTTAGCAGAATTTTTGAGTTCTGGAGGGAATCAGTAGTGAAAAATTTTCAAACATGAGCATGAGATTTCCCACAGGCTTCAAGAGATAACATTTTGGCAATGAAAGTGTTTCTTGAAGACTGAACAATGTTTTGGCCACCTTTTGATAGGACAAATTTTATAGGTGGCCAACAGAGGGAACAAAAAAATCAAAAAGTGATGTTCCGAAGAGGGAACAACAAAATCAAAAAGTTTTGTTCTGAAGAGGGAGCAACAAAATCAAAAAGTGATTTTCTAAAGAGGAAACAGAAAAATCAAAAAGTGTTGTTCCGAAGAGGGAACAGTAAAATCAAAAAGTGTTGTTCCAAAGAGGGAACAACAAAATCAAAAAGTGTTGTTCCAAAGAGGGAACAACAAAAGCGAAAAGTGTTGTTCTGAAGAGGGAACAGTAAAATGAACAATTGTTGTTTCAAAGAGGGAACAACAAAATAAAAAAATTTCATTCTGAAGAGGGAACATAAAAGTCAAAATGTGTTGTTCCGAAGAGGGAACAAAAAAATAAAAAAGTCTTTTTTTTCCGAAGAGGGAAAAACAAAATCAAAAAGTGTTGTTCTGAAGAGGGAACAGTAAAACAGACAAAAAAAAAAATTTAATTGGCAATCTTATTTACAAAAGAAAAAAAAAAGAATTTCTACAAAGATGAAGCTGCAGAAGGATTATCTTCTCTGGCTAAAAATTGCATGGTGGAGTCCTTGCGTATCTGTTGAAAAAAATATTCTCTTGTAAGTGGTCTTTGGTAGAGGCGCACCTGATGCCCATTTGCTTTAAAGGAACAATCAGACCCATTAATGGTGGTTAACGTAAGAGTGCCATTGTCATGTACTTCCTTTATTTCATAAGGACCTAACCACCTATTCTAAAGTTTTCCAGGAAAGTCTTGAAACCTGGAATTGTAGAGAAGTGCCCAGTCGTCCTCATGAAATCTATTTTTCTTGATCAAAGAATCATGCCATTCGGCTCTTTTTGTTGAATGAGTGCAGTATGTTATAGAGCCGAAAGCCGAATTTCAACTAATTAATTTATTTCTCCCAATCTATTAATCTGGGCTTCAGTTAAATCCAATCCCACTTCCTGGACTATCCTTAGTGTTTGTATCTCAAACCTTATGGGAAAAATAAGTTCCTTACCAAATACCAGTTGATATGGGGAGTATCCAGTATTATTCCTCCAAGTTGTGTTATATGCCCATAAGGCTTCTGGCAGTCTAATAGCCCAGTCTCGTTGGTGCGATGATACTATCTTCATTAGAATAGCCTCAATTAATTTATTGGTGCTTTCTACCTGCTCGTTTTCTTGCGGGTGATATGGAGAGGTAATTTTGTGAATAACATGATGATTTTTCAATGTAGTAGCAATCTTGTGGCCTACGAATTGTGGCCCTCCATCAGTGATTACTTCTCTGGGTAAACCATATCATACACAAATTTTGAAAAGAAATTTTATCATGGTTTCTTTTGTGGCTTTAGGTAATGCTACCGCTTCCACCCACTTAGTTACATCTTCTATTGCAACCAATATATATGACTTTTGGTTGGATGATGGGTTGATTGGCCCAAAACAATCTAATGCCCAGTGCTCAAAAGGTTTTATGACCAACTGTGGATGCAGGGGCATCTCATCAGATTGGCCAGGGGGACCCTTCCTTTGACAACTATCGCAGGCCTGGACAAATTTCTTAGTATCTTTAAAAATCGCGGGCCAGTAGTAGCCCATTTGTAAAATTTTGTGTTTGGTTCTGTGGTCTGAAAAATTTCCACCACAAGGTCCATCGTGATAAGCTTTTAAGATATCATAAATTTTGTCTTCCCTGATACACCTGCGGATGTGCATATCGGCCTCTCTGTGAAAAAGGTATCCTCCAATCCAGAAGAACTGAGTGCTGCGCTGTACTATTGATTTCCTTTCTCTGGGTGTCAGATGTTTAGGTAGTTTTCCCACTGCTAAATAATTCACCACATTTGGGTACCATGGTGTTCTCATGGTTACAGAAAACAGGTGTTCTTCCAGAAACTGATCCTCTACTGATACCATGTCATCCATTCTTGGCATTCGGGAGAGGATATCTTCCACAAGGTTTTCCTTCCCTGGTCGATTTTTTATAGTTACATCAAATTCCTGCAAAAGTAGCAACCAACGTGTCACTCTTCCATTTGTAATGGGTTTATTAGCTAAGTATTTAATAACAGAGTGAGCCATATACAAAATTACAGGGTATCCAGTTATATAGTGTCTAAATTTGTTAATAGCATAAATAATAGCTAAAAACTCCTTCTCTGTTACTGTGTAATTCAATTAAGCAGGAGTTAAGTTTTTGCTAATGTAATATATAGCGTAGGGTTTCTTGTCTTCTTCTTGGCAAAGAAATACTCCAATGGGTCTTTCTGATGCATCTGATGAAATCTGGAATTGTATATTCCAGTTTGGACCTCTTAATACCATTATTGTTGATACTAGCCTTTTTAAATATGTAAAGGCAATATCACATTTGTGAGTCCATATGAAATCACTGTTTTTTGTTAAGGCATATAATGGTGCAGCAATCTGTGAAAAATTCTTGATAAATCTACGATAATATCCAGCAAATCCCAGAAAACTACGCACCTCTGTTTGAGTGCAGGGAGTAGCTAGTAAGAGAATTACCTGTATTTTTTCCGGATCTACCTAAATTCCAGCTGCTGAAATGTAATGACCCAAGATCAGGCCGAACTGTCATCATCATATGGCACTTTTCATGACTTAAACATAGGCTAGTAGCAATACACCATTTCAGAACTCTTTCCAATGTCTGTAATGCTTGCTCAAAGTCATCTCCATAAGGTGTTAAATCATCCATGTACACTTCCAATCCTTCATTTATCAAGTCTGCAAAAATACTGAGTATGGCCCTTTGGAATGTGGCAGGTGCATTACACAACCCAAAAGGTAATACCCTGTATGCAAATGTTCCCCACGGACATGTAAACGTAGTCTTATCCTGGTCTTCAGGGGCAATTTGAATTTGTTTGTAGCCACTGAAGCCATCTAGGAAAGAGAAAAACTTCTTCCCTGCTAGTGTATCTAGGACCTGATCAATAAATGGAAGGAGAAAGTGGTCTTGTTACACTAAAATTTGTCACCATGACATTTTAGTACTCCCTTGAAAGTCTACAATATCAAATTTCCAAAATTCAAGCCTTGAAACTAAGAGTAAAGCTCATAAAAGCCTTAAAACTCTGGTGCCTCACTTTCTCCTACTTTTGCTTGCGGTCCTGCACTTTTTGGCTATAAATCCTGTGGAGCCAAACACACTATCTATTTATTAAAAGTGCGGACCCCTGTAAAATATTAAAAAGGCACAAGTAAAATCTAGAAGCTCATTTTAATTCATTTTTGGAAGCTTCTAGAAACATTTATGTGGTGGAAAGATCGCTCCCTTCATGTTCATGCATCCCATCCAATAAGGAACTAACCCCTTGATTTAAGGAACTAATCCCTCTGAAGGAGGACTCTATCACTTCTTGTATGGAGCTATAACCTCCTCTTATCCACTATAAAAAGAGGCATAGGGCAACCTCAAGGGGTTACCATTAATGAATTGAAGTTCTAGCATTGTTGGAGGCGAAGTGTTGTTGAAACCTAGACCCTTTTAGCTAGGATTTCATGTGGGAAGGATTACATACATGTATGTATCTCGGTTGGAAGAGTACAAGGTTGATCTAAGCAAAGGAAATTCCTGCTCCGGACCCCAGGATCACCTGTACAACATCAAGGTGGACACGGTTGTAAGGCTCTTCCTTACTTAAGTTAATACAAACAAATCCATTTTTCTCAATAAGCTATCAATTGATTGTTTATTTTACGGATTCCTTGATCACCATAATGGATATGATTTATGAATATATGCTATGCAGGTGCTATTTTATGTTTTCTTGTTTACGATTGCAGATCTTCGAAGGAAACTCTTTCAAGCGATTGAAGGACTACTACTACGAACAAGCATTGGATCAAAGTTAGGATCTTTAAACCTGTATAGCATTTAATTATACATCGCAATATATCTAAAGAAAGATAGTTTTATTTTTCCATTTGTTGCTAGCTATCCGTAGGACACTTGTGAGGTTTGTCTTGTCTGCAAGAATGACTAATCCGTCCAACAAAATGGCGACTCTGCTGGGGAAGAATTTGAGCTTTTATTTCTTTTACTTTTGATTTCTGAACTTATGTTTCTTGATTTTTATTGATTTATATTGGCTTGGGTAGTTAATCACTGTAGAATCCTTGAGAAATTTTTGAGAAATTTTTGGTCTTTTCTCTTTTTTTCTTGTGTCTGCTCTTTTCCTTTTGAGACAGTGCGGGCATTTCCACACTTTTCCTGTACCCACAGTGCGGGACCGCACTGGATTGCACTAAATCATGAGGACCCTGTGTCTTCTATCAAGAAGCCTTGATTAAGAGTTTATTTCAGCACTCTATGTTTTCATTTATTTTCTAAAATATTTGCATGTTTTAATAATTTTTTCCTTGTCTTACATCCCGCTAGAAGATTAGAAACCTTGGTATGCCTTTAGATCACTGGTTTTCTCTTGTTTTCTTGCTGAGCCTGACATCATAGAAAAAACTGTTTTATGAGTTTTAGATCCTATCTTTCTCATTTGCAAATTGTTTAAACTTTTGTTAATAAGTTTGGAACTTCACTTAAAAACGAAAATTGGATGTTTTTTTGAGTTCTTTCTAATTCAAGTAAAGAATTTCTAAGTGAGATCACAAGCTAAGTAAGACATCCTTAAAATATTTGAAATTTTAATTCAGATTTAGTCTTAGAACTGTTAGATCTCAAAATATTGTTTTTAGTTTTGAGTGCTTTTTGGAAATTATAGTGTCTTTTGAAGAAAAACTTGGTTTGTAGTTCTGATCTTGAAAAAAAGGGATTTTTTTATTGAGAATAGATCAGTTTGAGTTCTCATTGAAAATTACATTTCTTTTTATTTATTCTTGCTTGAAGGAAAGATTTGTTTTTTCGAAAATTGCATTTCTCAACTCTTCCTTACCTAGAATTCATTGAAAGAAAACATATTTTTTCTCATTATAGATGCATTTTTTAGTTTGATTTGAGTCGAGTCATTTCATATCATCAATTTCACTTTCGCACCTATTTTCTTGAGAAACAACCTTATAAAATCAACAATTAAATTAAAATTAACCTAGTAACTTTTATATTTCTAGGGCTCTTTTCACCAATATAGCTTAGGCTAGTGTCTTCGAGTAGGGAGTAATAAACTCTCCAAGATAGTTAAAACAAATAAGTAGTTAATATTGCGGTAGGAAAAAAACCAATAGTCGCTTGTATGCTCTGGGAAGCTCCTCTTAAAGGATTCAAGCACGAGGTCATATCCGAACCAGTGGGATAATCAATTCTATCTCATTGGGAATGATAGAATATTTGTGCGTATTAACAAAAGTAAACCTTAGATAGACCATTGTCGAAGAGCCTGGGGTCACTTGTTGGTATACCTTGGATGATGTCAAGGAGTCTTCAAGGGGATTGAGCTATGTTACTCTGCCCTAGTGTGAATGTCAGACTATAGACTGTTCCCCCAGGTATATTAGTTTTTGTTGGTAACCATAGTGACCATAATCTTACGGTTTTTTCCTAAGGTGACTGTGGCGGAAAGATCCCACTGTACCTGGAGCAGACATCGACTAGACTCACTTGGACTCTCCGGAGGGTTATCTTCACTCGAGATGGTTTAAGTGGAGAAACTTGCACTGGTTTGTTTCATTAAGCAGATTGTGGGGGTAACTGTTCCATCCACCCTTTCTGCATTAAATACTACGACGTTGGATTTCATCACAACTAGTGTTTTTAGTGTGGGAAGTTACTATTTCTATGTGGTTTGATCTCGTATATTTTTTAAGTGTGTGATTCATTTGTTTGTTTCCTTAGTGACTCTAGGATTTTTCATTGAAATTTTCATTTAATTGTGTGTGATTAATAAGTTTTAATTGTGGATGAATGACCAAGACAATCACGCAGACTTTAGGGGAAGCCCCCTAAATATACACCAAGCCAACTTGAAGGGCTGTGAGCTCTAGTATCACCTACTCACATTAGAATTCAATCAAAAGAAGTAGGAGAGTCATCTATAATTGTTCATCTTGATTATCAACGACAAACAACATAGCATATTCAAAAGTCGATTTCAATTTTTGAAGTTACTGGTAGTATTTCTCCTTCCAGTGAATTTGTTGAAGAACCTGAAATTTCTGAACCTAACACTGAACCTGCTATTTTGGAACCATATTCAGGATTTGTTACTCCAACTTCTAGTGATCTTGGTTCACTTAGGGTAAGACATATTATTACTGAAAATATTCCTTTTGACCTCATTTCCGTTGAAGAACTTGTCGGTCTAGACGAAGAAGTAACTCTTCCTGAAACCCAACAAAAATTGAATCTTAGGGAGCATGAATCTATATTATACAATCCTTTTAGAATTGACGCCTGGTACTTGTCATTGACAGATTTTTTAGAGAACCCGAGTCTTAGTTTTTCACCACCTTGAATTCCTTTTCATCCTACACCAAGTGGTTATTATCCTTCAATCATGTCAAGTGAGTCATCTATGTTTTCCCAATCACCGGAAACATTTTTATATGGTGGTACTTCTGCTCCTTCAGGGTACCAGTCACTCTCTGGTACTTTCTCAGGAGCAACTCGACCAACTGAAAAAGTGTTATCAACTGGTATGAATGGCACTAAAACTAAAACGTCAAACGAAGAGAAAATTTTTATGATGTCTGGTAATATTCCAAATCCTCAACCTCAAGGTAGTCAATTACTACCTGGGGGGAAACCTCAAGCTAGTCAGTTACCGCCTGGGGGGAAACCTCAAGGTAGTCAGTTATCGCATGGGGGGCAGCCTCAAGGTAATTTTTTACCAGGACAAATTGTAGGATAGTATTATTTACCTGGAGAACAACCTCAAGGACAGTACATACCTCAAGGTTATCAACCTCAAGGACAGTACATACCCTAAGGTCAACCCTAGACTTAGTATATTCCTCAGGGTCCTTATCAACCCCAGCTTCAGTACGTGTATCAAGGTTATCAACCTCAAGGTCAGTACCCAACTCAAGGTTTCCAACTACCTTCCGGTCAATCATTTTTACAAGGAGCTGGAAATTTACCACTTAATTATCAACCCTAATTTCAATAAAGCTATGGTCCTTCATATGTACAACCTTATATGGGTCAATACCCCAGAATGAACATGGTGTGGAATCCATCACAAGTTCAAAATACTATGCAACCTAATGTATAGTTACCTAATCAACCCGGACAACCTTTAATTTCTAGATCAACCCTGCAACCTGTCCAACCTACTATTCAAATCCCTGCACCTGGTTCTGTTCAGCAGCCTGGGCCTAGTACACCTCATACTCCACCTCAAACTACTGCAAATACTACAACTTCTCTTCAACCTACGACACCTCTTTCTAGAGTATCTGTAGCTGTGGTTTCTTATATCCCTATAACAGTGAAAATTCCTCAAGCCTCTATACCATAGTCGAGACCTAAAAGTTAGAATATGACCCAGATGCCTATAGGACAAGTTGGTACAAGTACGATTGTTTCTAGTCAACCTCAGTTTACTTATCAACCATACCAGGGATAGTATCAAATTGGTCAAGCTACACAAAATCTAGTGTATCAGTATCAGCCATACCCTGGGTATACTTATCAAATACCTCAACAACCCCAATATGGTTCGGTTAATCCTAATTAGCCAGGAGGTTTCACGATTCCAAATGTACATCCGATTCCAAGATATCCTAGCTATCCTCCTCCTGGCACTGGTTTGATCACTCAAGGTTATCAAGAACCTAGCCATCGGTTACCATTCATAACAACTTTAGTTTTACTGGATTTGTCACGTCTTATCAACGATCCCATTTTTTATCTTCCA